>VZRR01003976.1:2630817-2649948 GCA_013398015.1 Oreocharis arfaki | reverse complement strand
GCCGGTCCGCGGGGTCCGATGATCTGGTTCTGGGATCACGGCTCGGCCGAACAGTTCCAGAAGAAGAAGTTGTTATCGGAGGATTTCGGTGTGCCGGTATAGGAAAATTTCTTGCCTCAGCTAACAGGCTGGCTGAAAGCGGGAAGGTGCTCCCTCAGCTCTGCAGTGGTGAGAACGCGGAGGCGAGTGTGTGAGTCCTTGAACATAAACCGCGCTGAAGAATTCGCTCGGGTTCTCCCCCTTCTCCTGGACCCAGCTTAAAGCTATGGGACCCATTTCTGGGCAATGAGCAGACAATAGGGGTTTACAGTATTATCATAAAATCACCCCGAGACAACTGCATTTAAAAATACGTTTATAGAGTCAAGAAAAAAAACTCCACTGGTTTTTTTACCTAGCTTGCTTATCTAATGTAAGCTAAGTATATATTGGAATTCCATTGCTCTTAGTACAAGTTAGGTAATCTTTGTAGGTGCTTTTGAAGATCCTATCAGATGATCATGTACCACAGCTTTTTCTATTGAAAATGAATTTGTAACTTAATCAGTTAATTTTTATAGTATATAACATTGTGTTAAATGGGGTGGGGTTTTTTTTAAATTCACAAGTCTACTTCGAAACTTTTAATGCACTTAAAAAACTTTTACCTGAAACCTGAAAAAAACCATGCTTTGTCCCTCCCTATCAGCGCCACATTTCAAGTACAGTGAGAAGAAAGACTGTAAAGAGTTGTACTGAGTCTTTACTGTTGGCAAGTTATAAATCAGGGAAATATGCAGTTACTTGGGAGCAGGCAGGGGTAGGAGTAGAAACTACACATTTGGTTTAAAATAATTTCTTCAGTTTCTCTAGGGCAGTTTTGGGTCTCCTAGTTCAGGAAGATGGTTTGGCAATGCATAATTCCTAAGGTGCTAATAAAATAAGGCATATGCACACATTATCAGGACAAAGAGTGATACAGGTAACATGCAGCTGAGGGGCATCATCAATAACTGTATTTTGTGGGTGGAGCTCTGTGGCGTCCGAACAGATCTGCCACTAAGCTTTTGTGTTGTGTGTATGGTTTGTGTACCCAGGCAAATTAGGCTTAATTCCTTTGTGTCTTCCAGTACTCTGCAGGAGTGATTTTCTATTTGCCTGTTTTGTTCTTTTTGCTTTGAAAAATAATTCATAAGTTGATTGATTTGGAAAAAAGATCTGTGAGTTGTTTTGGGGTTTACAAATGAATAATGGTTGTGTTCTCACCCTGCCCATTTTTAGGTTAGTTTATCCTATACATATGAGACGAAAGATGCCCTGTGTTTAGTATTAACCATAATGAATGGAGGGGATCTGAAGTTTCACATATATAACATGGGAAATCCTGGCTTTGATGAAGAAAGGGCTATTTTCTATGCTGCAGAACTGTGCTGTGGTCTGGAGGATTTGCAAAGGGAGAGAATTGTTTACAGGTGAGTGTCATCTACAGTTACTTGTTCTTTTCCACGTCTCTGCAGCATTGAACATATTAATTGTTTCCTACTAAAACAAGTTTATATTTTAATTTTGTAGTAAAAGAAACAAAAAAAAAGTTTAGTTGTCCTTTTCATGGCATATCCTTTGGAATTACTCATCTCATATGTCTTTTTACTGTTGTTTTAGGTCTAGATGCTTGATATATTTTAAAACAGTATAAAGTTGATTCAAGGTTGGTTTGTAAAATGGAAGCAAACTATAATTTAGAAAGCAAATTAATTTATAATTCAAATAAATAAATTATAGGAGTATGGGATTGTATTCCTGCCCACTCTAAAGTAGTTCACAGAGGGCTCTAGAAGTCCCTGGCTGCATTGCATGTTATGCTTACAAGGGTAACAGAACAATCATAGTCCATGTGAAAAACTTCCTTTTTTTTATTTCAGATTCCTCCAATAAACATATTATTGCTTTTGAATTAATGAAACTATCAGAAACTTTATGCATTGCAATTGACATTGTATGATTGTCTCTGTACATATATCATTTAACCCCTGGTGTGCATTAGTATTACAGAACAAGCATAACAAAGTTAGGGATGGACCAAGAATGCCTTCTTTATGCTTCTGCTGTGTAACACCAAGTACCACTCGTTTCAAATAATTTTTAAAGTATAACTCAATGTAATGAGTCCTAGTCTTTTCCCTCCACAGTGTAAAAGACCAACAGACACTCACAAACACACAGAGTGGGAAGTGGCAGAACCAGAGTGAGTCAGGCTTATGCTGGTGGTTGGATGTAGTTCAGTGGACAATTTGGCCAATCTTGCAATATGACACAGTGTGTTTTGGCATACGTGTAGGAGGGAAGCAGAGGTGAGAGATCTACCAGTAGGTCATTTCCCACTGCCCAAGTGAAAACAAAACTGATTGTTTAAAATACAAAATAACAACAAAAAACCCCCAAACAAAACAAAGACCCCAGACTACAGCTCTGTGTTTAGGCCCAGCTTGTTAGCTGTTTGCCTACAAGACGACTTTCAAACACGTATGTGGAATCCTAGTGTTCGTTGGTTGTTTTAACTCTGATCTCTCCTGGTATTTCTGATATTGTAATCTTACATTTAATGTCAATTTATTAACATATTAACATTATTTAAGACTTAAAAGCATGAGAAGCAGAATATCTTTCTGACTTTTTTATACAGGTAATCTCATAAGATAATGAAACTTTAACATGAATACACATGCTATAGAGCATCAATTTATCATTATTTGTGGGAAAAAACCCCCTACTTAGATTTCTTGGTGAACAATTGTCTCTCATTTAGAATGTCAGCTCTAGAGTCATTCTTCCTAAAACCTTTTATGTTGTTCAGTCTCTTCTGCTTGTCATAACTGTATGTATACCTGCGTATGTACATACTGTTTTTAATAATCTATTCTGGTAACTGATTCTTTAGCCAATTACTGGGTTTTACGTGTCTGTTTCTGGCTTATATTTATGGTGGAATAAATCTAAGACAGCATATCTCAGTCCACGTGCTTACTGATGCATACCACAAAAAAACCCAAAAAAAGAAATATACATTATAACTAATTACATGCACTATTATAAATAATAATGTACATTATATATTTTATAGAGATTTTCATGCCTATATATATGTGTGTATATTCTCAGTAGAATCTGCTAGCGACGAATCCTAGAACAACTTCTGATTCAGCTTCAATGACTCCCCAAATTTTCCTTGAGCAGGGGAGAATTCAAAAATTGCATTCAGTATTTTCTTTTGTTCTCAAAGTAAAAATCTACAAGGTGCAAAATTGCAACGCTGAATTAATTTCCCTTTTAGTATTTCCTGAGTCTTGCTATAAAAATGTTGCTTGTGAAACTTTGATGTTTACAGAAAAGTAATAGGAAACTTCTAGAAAGTTATTGCAAAGAATCCTAACTAGATGAAGTGTCTAATAAGCTTCAGAAATTGCATGTCCAAGTTAAAGAAATGGAGTTTGAATTGAAGATATTAAGCCTGTGCTTAGTCTCGGGAATATTACTGTTTGTTGATATTCTGATGCCCTGGGGTGAAATATAGCAAGGGGTCAGCATCAAACTGCAGCAAGCGCTTGTGTTGTACCGCTGGGGAGTTGTATAGCTGCGACTCGTCAGGAGAAATGTTTTTCTCTTATGAGCACAAATTTGTGTGTAAATGGTGGTTCCTTATATGTAGGATTGTAGTGTTCTGTTGCTTTTGTTAATGTAAATGGATTAAAGAGTTCGGGGAAAGTGGATCTTGAGTTCTCGGGTTAAACTATTCGTATTACAGGCCATCAACTTCACAGCTTTTTCTTTTGTATATAGTTGAAAAATTGCTTCAGTCAAAACTGAGAAGTCTTCTGCTGAATCTGTTGCACTTGAGGGCTAATAATTTTATCTTTGTTTAATTCACATTTCTGTTGTTTAATTTGCAGAGACTTGAAGCCTGAGAATATACTTCTTGATGACTGTGGTAAGTAAAAATTAAAATTAATTTTGAAATCAGCAATTACACTTCTAATTAATACCATGCCAGAAATGTAAGAGATTTCTTCATGATGAAAGAGACCTAATTGACAAATCTTAGTTTACCAAAGAAAATACTGCCCTTGCATTTCAGAAAGCAGGGGAAAACTTTAGGGGTTAATCATGATGATGTTAGAAGGGTCAATTTTCTACCTTAAAATGGCTACTTTTTCCCTTTTGCTTCTCCTTCTCCCCTTCTTCTTAATTTAAGATCACTAAAACTTTTATATGGATTTGTTTTGTTTGTCTTTTCTTCAACTATGGAAACATGATCTGTTAGATGGGGGGCCAAAATTTTACTTAGTAAACCAGACAGTTTAGACAGTAAGAAGAAATCTGAAGTATTTCTGTTTTAACATTTCAACTAAAAGAGGTCTTATGGTCCCTGATGCATATGTGGCTGGAAAGAATCAAGGAAATACAAACAATATGAAGAAATGTTTGTAGTCTTTTGTTTGTCAGAAGTCAAATTAATTCTCTTTAATGACTTTGTATGCAAGCCATTACCAGAATCTTTTGAATTGACTGTAGAGCTCGTGCAGGAATTCTCTTCTAAGCTGTGGATGAATATTACAAGTTTGTTCTTGTAACTGCTGGGCATTTTAGTTGAGGAAAAACTGTTTTTGAAGTCATTAGCACTGTTTTTTTTTTTAAAGTCAGCATGTTCTGACTGATAAAACTTCAAAAAAGATGATGCTTGGGAGAAGTCACTTTCCAAGAGCTAAAGCTTTGCTAGACATCAAATGCATTCTTTAATTTTTCTCTCCAGCAATGTCTTGGAAAAGCTGAAGGCTTCTTTGAGGAAAAATGTAGCCTTGCAGGACTGCACTAGAATGCTTCCTCTCTGCCAGGGATATTTTGATCTAGTTCCAGAGAGCACAGGGGACTAATTAGAAAATCGCTTCAGGAGCTCAGATCTTGCACTTGAAAAGGGGTTCATCTGATGTCAGGGAATACAAGAGCATCTGAATGTATTTAAAATAGCATTTGCTGCTCCAGAGCATTTATTTGTTTCCAATCAGTATATAGAGTGGTACTTGACTTTCTCCACTCTGTCTCCGTTCCCTGATTATCTAACACATGTACATAAGAAATTAATATGCTGTTAACTAATATTGATGCTGTAGAGCTTTTTGAATGCCAGAGCATACATGCACAAAGGTTACTTGAGCGTTGGAATGGGCTACCCAGAGAGGTGATGCAGTGTTCACTCTTGGAGGCTTTCTAAATAAGTATTTAGAAAAGCCTTGGACACTTTGGGATGCCTGGTTGCTCAGAAGGTTGTACGAGAGACCTTCTGAAATCCCTTCCAACCTGAATCATTTTGTGAATCTGTGGTGTTTCTGTAAACAGCAGTATCCCTGTCCTTATAACCAGTATTAGAAATAAATGTGGGTTTTGCTCTTTTTCTGCAATGAGTCTTTTTACAAAATTGTTTTAAAATTGAATTGAAAATGTAATTGTCCTTTCTTCTGTCTAGACTTTTATATTTTTATTAAGAAAAGTACCTTATGTGTTTTTAAATTAAAATGTCAATACAATTATTGCCTTTAAATGTCTTGAATGTGCTTGAAATAGTTCATGAGTCAATTCAACAAAGAACTGTAGCTGTCCATGGGAATGTAAGGGAGAGTGGGGTAGATTTATTCCCATTGCCCTGCTTGGACTGGTTCCCCACTGAGCAGTGCCTGACAAACCAGTCTTCTGCCAGATGCTTTCTATGTTAGAGGTATGGCTGTGAAGGCCATGCGTGATAGGGGAAGGTCATCAACTTGAGAAATTTGGCTGATGAAGTGCAGTGGAAGCTGTTATCCACTTAGGAGTGATTCATGAGAACAGGAAATCCTAGAATTGAACTGACATGTTACAATATAAATAATTCTGAGTAGGTTATTGACTGGGGTGCTCTTGATTTGGGGTGAGAGTGGGGATAGCAATTCCAAGTACTTGTGTTTGGCATTATTGGGGTACTTCCTTACAGGAAAACAAGCTCTCTTGGTATAGGCTACAGTGTTCTCACATTTGGAATAAATTAAGTCAATTTTGAAGTTCTATTAAGAAGTCAGAAAGCTAAGTGCTTGTGGTGGGTATACAGAATGGAAAAACACAAGTGTCTGATGCATGGATACAGAATCTGAAATGAGCATTTCTATTTGTCCAAGGACAGCAGCCTATGCCAAAGCTAGGAATTAGAGTGCTTAAGAGGAAATTATTTTTGTATGACCTTCAGAAAACCAGTTATATCTGTGCCTCTCTTTCTTCACATTTTTAAGGAGGAGCTGAATAGCAATAAAACACTCCTTTCTAGTTAAGTTAAATAAACTTAGTGCTGTGAGTATATGAATCTTTTGATACTTTGCAGTGGGGTTTTTAAGAGGTGTGCAATAGAAATTTTTTGTTTTTAAAGTGATAATACTGTATTATTTTTGCTGGCTATGTATAATTGATTTTTACATAAATAGGACATATCAGGATTTCAGATCTTGGATTAGCTGTGCAGATTCCAGAAGGTGAAACTGTCCGAGGACGTGTTGGGACTGTTGGTTACATGGGTATGTAAAGCATCCTTTGCTAGTTACATTCTACCAGAAAATTTGATTCTATGAATATAAGAACTGTATTGGACCTGGATTAGTTAATAGACATGTTATGGGAATAAGAAAGGTTATAATATGCATTCGTAGATGTTAGCACTTAATTATAAGCCTACTGACAAACTTGAAAACTTAAATGAAAATTCTAGCTTTAGGCAGAACTTTAAGAAAACACCTGATTTTTTCCTGAGATGCAAAGAGACTTCGGGTCACAGGTAAATAGACAAATTACTGTGACAATACATTTCTTTCCATGCTTTGGAAAACTTCATTCTCAGTTTGTAAACAATACTGGTTTTAAGCATTAAAGAAATTAAGATTTTCTCTTGGATATAAACAGAGTGCTCAGTGTAGAAGTTTCTTCAAAGTACAGAAGAGTCACACAAACATGTCTGCACAGAGCCCAAAGAGAGTACCTGAGAGTTTTTCCAATACACAATTAGTCAATTTCAAGTGAAATGTCATGGGTGTGTGTTTGTTTTTGTTTTGTAGCTCCAGAAGTGCTCAAAAACGAGAAGTACACGTTCAGTCCGGATTGGTGGGGTCTTGGCTGTTTGATTTATGAAATGATTGAAGGACAGTCTCCATTCAGGAAGCATAAGGAAAGGGTTAAACGGGATGAGATTGACCGGAGAGTAAAGGAAGACCAGGAAACATACTCAGACAAGTTTTCAGAGGAGGCAAAATCCATCTGCAGGATGGTGGGTGAAGAGACTTAGAGGTTTGAAAATTAAAATTCTAATCCTTTTAAAGAGACCAACTACTTTAATATCTTCAAAAATTTTCAAAACTGGATTTCCTAAACCTTTCTTTAGTTCACATGAAAGTTTGTGACTGTTCATGAACTGTACTGTTACCAAACTTCCAGAATTCAGAACTTTTGCCAAAGTGAAGGAAAGCTGCATAAATTGATTATTCATCACATGAATGAAATGGTCTAGTACTGCTTGGACCACTTGTAATTATAGATGGAGTACAATAGCATGCTCAACTTGGATACTACATGGGGACAAGTGGCAGAGTAGTACACAAGTTTCTTCACTGAACACAGTATCTACAAGACAATGGTTTTTTTTGTTTCTATCTTGCCTGTTCTTAAATTTATACAGAAAGCTTCACAAGTTCTCTGTACTAGTTTATGCAAGATATGTGCATTACTTAAGCCCATAGGAAAAAATATAAGTCTGTATTTCCTGAAAGGAAAGCCTACTGTAAAGTCTGCTCAACATGGCATCAATTAAAATATTTTCATGTAACTTTGGGTATAATCTTCAAATAGTCTGCTTTCAGGGATTCTTTTATCTACTGAAAATACATGTGTCCCCAGAATGTTGTTGTTTAGGTTTTCAGTTAATTTTGATTCATGATAAATTTACATAATAAGAGGCCACGTAGCAAAGTAAACTGATTGAAAGACATTGTGTGTAGATAATTTTTTTCAGTTGTGGGATTATATCATGGGTCAGCTTTTTTTCCCATGTATTTGCAGTTACTTGCTAAAAATCCAGGGGAACGACTGGGTTGCACTGAAGGAGGAGCTGCTGTCGTAAAGCAACATCCTATTTTCAAGAACATCAACTTCAAGAGGCTGGAAGCTAACATGTTAGAACCTCCATTCTTGCCAGATGTAAGTAGGTGAGACAGATTTGATTAGTATCTAAAAAGGCAAGAACTGTCATAATTCTATGTCAGCAATCATATGAACTCCAGAGAAAGCTTTAAAGTTAGGTACATTGGCAGGAGAATGCCATTGTGGCTGTTGATGGCAACTAATTGTTTTGTAGCATTTCATCTGAGATCACAAAACAATTTACAGTAGTGGTATTTCTCTAGGGAGCTTTGTAGCTGATTTCTTAGCCCTTGAAAGTCCACTTCCATGGCCCAGATGCAGAACAAATGAGGAATAGCTTTGAAGAAAATACTCCAGAGTTGAAAAGAAGGTGACAGAAGATGGTGAATTATGACAACCATTAAGAGATCCAGACAACCTATTTCTGGTTTTGATATTTCTTTTCCGTTACTCGCAGGATGGATGGAATTGCTCAGGTGCCTTATGAAGAGAGTCTTTGTATTTCTGTTTTATAGAATAGTGTAATTTGGTGATCAGCAATGAGAAATGTAAAACTGCAGATGTTTTGCTCCCTTTTGCTCATCTAGGCAAAATAAAACCAAACAGAAAGTTCCCAAATCCAAAACTTTAATGAAGCAATCTTGTATTGTACTGCAGCCACGTGCCGTTTATTGTAAAGATGTCCTGGACATTGAGCAGTTCTCAACAGTAAAAGGAGTGAACCTGGATACCACGGATGATGACTTCTATTCCAAATTTGTGACGGGTTGTGTCTCAATCCCTTGGCAAAATGAGGTAATGTACATTTCATAGAAGTTTATTTTCTTTAGCACAGCAGTATAGACTATTTAATAAAAGATATAATTATACTGATTTTCTCTAGGAGATGTAAAGAAGTTTCTGCTTTAGACTTCTTTGCTGAGAGGCTTCAGAAAAAAATTTTTTCCGAAAACATAAACAACTTGCTAAAAACTGAGATCTATAGTAAATTTGCATAAACAAAGTCTGGCATCTTGTCATCATAGACACAGCTTACAGAACAGTGTTAGTATCAGTAGGACCACCTTTTTCATATTCTTCTGTCACATGTTATTCAGTATTGCTGTGCATAGGAGGGATGGAATGTTATTCCAAGCGTTCAAAAGCAAATAGGTGCAGTGCAAGCTGTTTGTGTATAGCCTGTGTATCAATAGAGTATCCAAGTGACAGTAATACAGAATTGCAGACTCACCTTTTTCAAGGTTTCAAAACAAACAGTTCAATATCAGTTGAGTCAGACTTTCTCTTAAAAGTCTTTTCATATGCCTAGTGAATGACTATTCTAGTATTCTGCATAGAGTAGTAGAATTTTGCTGCTTCTGCGTGCAATTCAAATCCACTTTACTGTTTCAGCAACAACTACTTAAAATTGTAGTTCTTGTTAGGAATGCCTTCCTCCCATTATTAGGTGTTTGTGACTTTCTGAAATTACTATTGTCTTGGATTCTATTAGTGTAGTTTCTCTTCCAGTATGATTGCATTTTATTTAAAGCTTGAACACGAAAGATGAGCAATTTCTGAACAGTTTGGAGGAAAAAGTACATTCCCTTTTGCTTTTTTGCATTACATTAAGAAGGATATTTGAAAAGGTGTCATTTGACTTAGAAAGTTTTCACTGAGAAACAGTGAACCTTGGAGAAAGAAATATTTCGTATACTGTGTTGCAATTCTGAACTTCCGAATATGATCTAGTAATTAAAAAAGGCACTGCAGCTTAATAACTAACCCTGCAGAGAGGGATAAAGTTGGAAGTAGTTGTGGAATTCTTGTGATGGCAATTTCTTTTCTTCAAAGAAGAACTGCAGATTTCTTTGTACATTTGTGCTTATTTTTTCTTTTAATTTGTGTAACTGAACTTTCCTTCAATTTTTTTCCTCTCAAGAATTTCTCTTGCCATTCCATTATTTACCCGATGTCATGGCTTCCAACAAAAGCCGGCTGCATTTCTTCTTACTCCTCTTTATTCCCTCTCTCCCTCTACAAGGCATATTCATTTGGCTGCCTGCTGTTATGACAGATGTGTACTGGTGGCACTTCCTGGTAAATGCCAACCAAATGTGGGCATTAGCCACTCCGCCCCTTCTGACCCTGCCTGTTGGTTACATTTTGGCATTCACTCTTCCTGCTGTCCTTTCTGAACCCAGTAATTGTGCTTTTATTTCTTCTGTTTCTCTGTACAGAGACAAAGGTCTTTTCAAAATCCCTTGCTTCTCTCCAAAGACCTATCTTCATTATATCTTTTTTCTCCTCCCATGTCATGTTTAATAATTAAGTTCAGTCCAGGGCATACAGATACTACATTTTTTGGTTGGACTGTTCTGGAATGAACAGAATACATGAAAGGAAAATAAGTTTCTTGTTCTAAAAACTTCTATTTGTTGCATCATGAGCAGAAGAAGGGCAAGAATGCAAAAAAAGCAAGGGGGCAGCTGACACTTACCTGTGTGACAATGCTCTCATTGCTATTCTTTAGTTGGTTGAGTGCACAAGGAGAGTCAGTGTCAGCTTTGTGCAGTGGTGTAGTTTGGCTGATGAATTTTTAAGTGTTAGGAGTACCCAGCCAGAGCAAATAGATAATACCTGGAACTTGTTTGAGAAGCTTTTATGGATATTTCATTTATATTTCATATGTTTCAAAGATGATTGAAACAGGATGCTTTGAAGATATCAATGCATATGAAACTGATGGTACTGTGTCACCAGACAGAGAAAAGTCTCCTAAACCCAAGAGAGGCTTCTTTCACAGACTTTTTAGTGGAGAGGTAAGGACATTTCTTTCATTAAAAAATTAACTTCCATTATTTTTTTATATTAATCTGTGATAGGAAAACTAAGTTGTTCACTGACTACTGAAACTAATGAAATCGGTTTTGTTGTGGCTTTGCCCCTCCTGCATTTCAGAAATTATGGCAATCCCTTTAACTCCAGGAAGCTTTCCTACCTCAGCATTCTGTCTTCCTCTAGTTACCCAAGAAAAAGGTAGTGGGTTCTGTTATAAGCTGTGCTATAGACCTTCCTTTGCTAAAGAGGTTAATTTGAGTCTTGCTTCTTATATATTTTACCATTTTTTAATGAAAACTGTGGCTACGTCTTCAGAGATAAATGAGGCCCTGTGTAAAAAGTAGTAATAAATAAGTAAATAAGCAAAAATAAGTATATATCCAATAAATAAGTAAATAAATAGAAATAACCCCAAAATAAATGAGAAGCATCACAAAACAAATGTTTAAATATCTTAGGCATTTTAATGCCTTTACCAAAACAACAACATAATATAGCTGATAATGCACAGCCTTTTCTTACACACAGACTTCTACTCTTTAGTAGAAGTAGAAGAATTTCTTGTTCAGAAAATTGAGTATTTACCACCTAGAAGACACATCATGTATTGTAACTGTCTACAGGATGTTAAGAAATAGACTATTTGTAAAGGTTTGCAGTTGAAGATGTTATAAACAATTCTGCTTGCTCAGTGTGCCTGCACTTAGAGAGGAATTATCTTGAGAAGCTTGAGTGTATTCCAATAGTGAACACTTGGGTAGAAATTACTTTTGCTTTCAAGCAGAAATGGCATTTTGAAATGGCTAGGTGCATATTGTTAAGTAGCCGCAGCAGGGCCGTGTATTAAAATTGCATGAAGAAATTTTTTGTCTTCAGCTGGCAATTCACCTTTCTAAAATGGTACAAGGCTAATGGAATGTATAATAGTACTGACATTTGCAGTTCACCTTTTCAAATTCACTTTTCCCCCACTTTGAGTAATGGAATAGAAAGGATGGTTGAGTATACTAATAATCTCACATAGCTAATATTAAAGCTTGTGTCTTACTGTAGTCTTCTCCAGCCAAAAATCAGCAGGATTCATACTGTCCCAATATATGGTTCTATGTATTGAGAAAAACTCCTAAAAATTGAAAATGGTTTGAGAGTTTTCAGTTGGTTTTGAACTAATAGGACTGCAGTTAGTTGTCTTGTGAAGTTAAAAGAAGGAAAGAACTTTAATTAAACTTTAACGACTACTTGAGATTTGGGGTTGAGATTGTGGATTCCTTTGAGTTTCCCAAAGCATTTAGTTAGGATGGAGTAAAATGTGCTGGAAAAAGACACACAGCCCCCCACCAGCCTTTCTGTGCCCCGTAAAACACACAAATAAACAATAGTATCAGTTCTGAAGCTGAGTTGTCTGTTTATCTTCTCTTGCAGGTCTGCTTTAAATCTGATTGCAGTGATGATGAGCAGGAGTCCTCCAGACTTTAAATCATTTTATGCTCATCAGAAAGGTTGAGCAAATGTTAAATGTTTTATATCTCTGTAGCAAATTGTATTATATATATTTTTTATCTGAGTTCAAGGATTTTTGTACATTTGTACTTCATTTGTTTTAAGATGTATATTTTCACTAAAGCTTAATTGTACAAAAAGCAATGAGTGCCATTTGAGTGAGTGTGTTTCTGTATGTATTTGATTTATCTTGATTATTTTTTCCCAGTGGAATGAATCTAGAAATACTAAAAGGATTTTAAAGCACAGAGATAATATCTATGGCATCACTGTAACTTGACTTAGTATGCTCCTGGTAAAACTCTTCTTGATCACTAGGATCTTTATTAGCAGTTTTCTTAACTGTAAAATTGCTGTACTGATAAATTTAATAATTCTGGTATTATCCAGCAGCATGGCAGTGCTATTACCCAATGTATCTCTCAAGCAACTGCTAAGAAAAAAAAAAGGAATTCAGTGCACTGTGGCCAGCTATTAGGAATTGCTCTTTATTATCTGGCTCTGTAGAATCTCCTTCTGTATTTCTGTATAAAGAGAACTTTGAACATTTAGCTTAATCCTGTAACAAGCTGAAGTATCCCATTCTTATCTTTTCTACCCATCTTACACATTCTCTCCACAGAGTTTCTTGGCATGACCCATGCAAGTAGACCTATGCCAAAATTTTATAATTATATTTTGAAAACTTTGTTGTCATTACTGAAAAGATTTCTTTTTACTTGTGGCAACACTGTTTTATTTTATTTTCTATAAATGAAATTGTTTTTAACTACATGTAGGATATTATAGTTTTATAATGGGTTAAAAAACAAAGCATGGGCTCTTCTTACTAACATCCTCTCTGCTTATGTTGTAATATGCAATGTTCTAGGGTTGACAGCGATCACTGCCACTGGGGGAAGGGCAAGGTAGCATTAAGTATTGAATTTAATTATGTAAATATTCTTTTTCTTATAGCCTTTTAAAGCAGAAACATTAAAACATACCTTTAATGATTGCTTAATACAGATGTGGAGCTGGTATTGAAGTCTGTTATGATTACCTGATGTTCATTATTAAAACTGACAAAAGCTGCTTGAAAGCCAGGCAAGCTTCCCTTCTTCTGGACTCACAATAGGTCAGACATTTTATTTTGTAAAGTTTCCAGTAAAACTATTAATCTGGGTATGAGAAGCAATTTAAAGAGCACATTTCATTAAGAGCCTCTTCTGCTTTCAATATTGAGTTGGGTACTTGAAATATAATGGAATACCCTTGGAGTTGGAGACATGATTTTAGTTTTGTATTTTGTTCTGTATTCTGAAGATTTGTCTCAACTGTGCATGCATTTTTTTTCCTTTCAAATCTCTGGGGCACCAACCAGACCACACATGTATTGTACACACAGAGCAACTGAATAGCCCCCCACCTCAGAAAGGTCTCTCTTGTGATCTGCAGACCCACTGGAAGAAATTTCAGCTGCTTCTGAGTAACTCACAAGATATGCAAGCCTATCATCAGGTTTTAATTCACAGTAAATTTGTCTCTAAAGACAAATGTTTTAATGGATTAAGATTTGAAAAAAAATGGAAAACCAGAACCCTGCTGGGGGTTGCAGAACCCTACTTGGGCTCATCTGGTGTCTCTCTGAAATTGTTCCTCTTGGCTACTGTGCCATAGAAATAAGGAATGAGACTATTTTCCAGTGTTTTCAGCACATTTTTCCTTCAGTCTAAAACAGCACACAAGACAGCAAAATTACTCTTTTAGAGAGTACAAAGGGAGAAACTGGCAGAGGGAGAGAGAGTCTGAATGAATTACTGGAAGATGGTCTGATGTAATAGTGGATGGGAGGCTTGACAGAAATATCTGTAGTAAGGCTGTTGGCTAGAAGCATTATGTGTGAGACAATGAGCTGGCAGTCTGACCTGACCCTCTTTATTTTGTACCACAGCAATAGAAGAACTCTAAAAAGATGGGAATGGAAAAATGGGGAAGTAACAAAAGTGTTTTATAGATACCTATGTGGTTGGAGAAGTCATCGTTTCTCTGATTAAGGGGTTTAAATTTTTAAGATCTTAGGCTTGCTGTTTTGAGGCAAAAGCGACTGTATAAACATCAGATACAGGGTGACAGTCTGGATGTAATGTCTGTGTGGCGTAACTTGAAATTTGGGCAAGAATACCATAGACACAAGCTGAGTAATTTTTATTAAGAAAATACAGGAATTGGTTTTAACAAATTTAAAAAAAAATCTGGAAGTCTGTTTATCATGTATTTCAAGTTTTCTTTCTGTATTGGATGAAGAGGAATCTTAACTTCAAAACAGAGAAGTTGATTTTATACTTTTTTTGAGTGCTGAGGCTTAACACATATTTTGCAGGAATCTGTGAAGAAAGAAGGCTAGATGAAGAGAAAAGGGAAATTGTTCCTAAGTGGTTATTTACATGTCTGTTTCTTTGGATGAAGAAGCTCCTTGTAAAAAATTGAGACTTTGTTTATTTTAATGAAGTTTTGCTTAGTTTAATTTCACAAGTTTTTTCTTAAGTTCAGAATAGTACTATTGAATTGTTTTTCAGTGAGTACATGTTTGCAGGATTACGAGCTAAATTCCATTGGGTTTGGTGTTTGCTTTTTTTTTTTTCCTTGGTTAGCTGATTGGTTCTTCCCCAGTAGGCTCAAGATGGCATTATTCTACCATGAGTTTGTCCCTTTTGGCTAGAAATACAAGCACATAATAATGACTAGATCTTACCTAATGTGAATCCCCTAAAAAGTTGGAAAAAACAAGGAACTGGGAGGACCAGCAATCAGCGTAACTCTCCTTACACGGTACGTGGAGGGGAAGATGGTATGCTGTTTAATATAAGGTGACTAACATTGCTTAAATGTCTTTACTGGAGTATTAGGAGCTTGGAGATGCATCTTGAAAGCGGGGAAAGGCTAAGGAGAGGGGAGAACATCTGAAAGCAAAATATCACAGTGCGATAAATTTAGTATGAACTTAGCTCTTGATTTTTTTTAGGACAAAACTGGTACAAAGAAGGGGGAAAGTAGCAGGTTGGGTTTACTGATTATGTAGCCTTTTACTTCCATGAAACTGTTTGGGGTGGGATGGGGGAAGCCAACATAGCTTCTTGTAATTCAGCATGACTTCATTCTCTAGACACATGTGTTAGAAGGCTTTAAGAGCAGTGAGACAATCCAATGTTCTACTTGTGCAAGATTTGGAAAGACCTATGGAATTCCGTGGAGTTATTTGCGTGAGATTAACCCCCCTTTTCTGTGTTTTGTGTTTCCGAGCATTTGTGTATGTAAATCTTCATGTTTGCTTGTGTGTACCTCATAAATCTATTTAGCTCAAAATTCAGAAACTGTGAAACAATGTACCAGTGTCTTATTGGTTTACTTAATGCTTTTCAATGTTGTGACCAGCAGAATAGAATCTTCATGCCTCAGGGTTGGTTTTTTCTATTAAAAAAGCTATCAGTTTCCCCCAGCCCCCTGAGGTGTGTTCATAATAGAGATGGTGTTGTTTCTTGATTATAACAACAACAAAACAGTCTCAGCTGAAAAAATGAGCACCTAAAAATAATAGTAAGAAGGAAAAAACCTGTGGTATTTCTCTAACAAGAGTGTTATTGGCAAACCTTAGCCTTGAATAGCTGTTTTCTTTTTTTTCTCCAAATCATTCTTCAAACAGTAGTCCTGAACATTTTTGAGGATGAAAGAGAATCATCTCTATATCAGAATAAAATCGTCTAGTTTATAAATCAATGATAGATTGATAGAAGCTATTAATGATAGAATGATAGAAGCTATTAAAACCAACAGTCCATTTTTAGAATGCACTTCAATTATTTTTCAAACTACACTGATGTAAGAATTTGTTCATTGCCATTTGTACAAACAGAGAATACTTGTTTACAAGTTACTAAAACAAGTCAACAAAAGTAATATTTTTCTATGGTTTACAATTTAGCATTATATGAATTTAACATTGGAATTATCATCATTTTAGTATAGATTTTCAGAAAACACTTCTCTAGGAAGTGAAATTTCAGTTGTTGGAAAGTCATGTTTACTTTGATTTGAATTACTCGCCTGGCTTATTTTCGTGATGATGATGTCTCTTCTGCTGAATGAACAATTCTTTTTTATTTCATACTTGTTCTTGTGGTGTAACTTAAGTTTTGCACATGAGATGTAGGTAACTTTTTTTTCATGATCCAGCTGTGTCCAAAACACCAGAATTCTTTCCAAGCATAGGAAGCTGACTGCTAAATGTAATATGTTAGTTCCAGCATCTCCAAACCACTGACTGTTCTTGTGTGAGCTGTTTTCCTGGATGTTCTAGCACTGTAATTCCTGAAATAAAAGCAAAACACTGCCACATATCTCAACCACATGTATTACTGTCTAATGTGATTTATTTACCATGTCTATCGTGGTAGCTGGGATAGAACAAAAAAAGGAAAATTGCAATTAAAAAAAAAAAAAGGCAATTTCTTGAAGCAGAGAATGTCTATTGCATACTGTAAGGTTTTTTGCCAATGTAAGATAGTTGAATCCAGGAAAAAGTGCCCTAGTTCTGTTGTACTGGCTCAATTGATACCTTATCTCATGGTCTGGATCTAGATTCCTGCATAAATTTCCATGTGAAAAGACAGAGTTATTGGGATGGGCTGTTTTTAATTAGCACGTTTATTGTAATTTTATAATGTGAGTTGAAGGACAAAGCCCCCAAATGCTCTACAAAAGAGCTTCAAATTAAATGACCTTAACAACGATAGAACCGTGCTGTGACATATTGCAGATCATCTGTGCATATGCCAAACCACATGGGCCAGCAGTCTCACGGAGTTGTACCAATTGCCTGCTGAATTGTTCATGGAAATGCAGAAATGCTGACCAAAGCGGGACTTCCAGATGGGGTGAAAAATACTCTTGACATGTTCATCCAACCTGTTCTTAAAAATATGAAATCAAGAGGTAACCTTAGAGGAAAGGTAAGACTATGTTTCTTTTCTTTTTCTCCTGGAGGCTGAGATTAATTAATTGTCATCCCCCAAATTTCAGAAAATCTTTTAGGTATGCACTGTTAATTGTAACTTCATTTTTCCTTGAGGTATTGCCGACTTTACAAAAATGCTTGTTCTCTAATCCTGGTTTGCTTTTTCTTGCTCCTTGCTTGTTTTACAACACATTATTTTTGCCCTTGCGGGTGTTCGTGGGGCAGATCAGTGGCAAATACATGCAAAATGATACATGCAAAACCATGGATCAGTCAATTTGGACCGGGAGAACCTACTGCTAAGGTACTCACCAAAGGAAAACCTGACACCCTGAGTTATCTTCCTGTTATCTCAGCTCACATTTAATGAGCCTCACAGTGCCGAGAGAGCTCGGGAGGACAGGGAGAACAAAGAGCAGTGAGCTTGTGGGCAGGCACTGCCTTGGCGCTCCTGCCGGTGAGTCAGCAGCCCATGGGGGACTGGCACACATTTGATCGAAAGCTTCAAAACAGGCTTGCAAGGGCCGACTTGGTTGGTGGCTTCTTTAATCTCTGATAAGAGCCTATGCTCTTTTTAATGTGCTTAAGTTTATTTCAAGGTGTGGAGGGGCAGATGCACAGTGTGTGCAGCATTCCAACCCTGCTGTCAACTTTTATCATGTATCATCTGCTAAATAAAAAATTCATGATCATCCACATGTTCCAGAGAAACGTTTCTGCAAGCTTTATCATAAAATAACTGGGGAAAATACTGGTTTTACCGTAGAAGCTCACATTTTGTAGCACTTCTATAATGAAATAAGGTTTTGCTTTAAGATGAATTGTTTTCAGGACTAAGGATAGGTTTACTGTCAGAGGACTGTTTCAAATATATCATCTTTTATTAACATGCTAATAAAGTGAACTGGCAGAGCACTGTTCCAATTAATATTTGGCAAGAATGTGATCTATGACTTCTGTTGGCCTGAATATTCAGAGACATGAGCTTTGCTTCATTTGTTGATGTCTGCTAACAATAACCAAATTGAATTACTGGAAATTTATTTACTTAGAAGTTCCAAGAGCTGTTCTCCATTTTTATTGCTGGAACCAGTTTCATGTGTGTGAGATTAAGCTGAATTGCCAGTTCTTATCAGTTGTCATTTAAAGTCTGTATTAGCAAGTACATGTATTAAAATCAGTGGTTGTAATTGGAAACTTCACAATACCGTTGTTTTTTTCTAAGTGTTTAGTAATCAAATCAATGATTTGAATATTCTATACCATCTCGTATCCTGTATGTTTAGTATGTGCATGCAAGAAGTATCCTCTACTAAGGCAAGTCCGCACTCAGGAACGGAGCGCTGAAAAGCCAGCACGTACGCTGCCAAGTTTTAAGTGTCCTGTTCCTGTAAGAGTCTCTCTGCAGCCTAAAATAAAACTGGAGTGCCCGTAGCGCCTTTGGCCGGCGCTTGTGCTGAGGGGGCTGTCGCGTTACCTGCTGTGCACCCGTGACCTGCGGGCACAGAGCAGGTGCTCCCGCCTTGCTGGGGCGGTCGGTGCGGTGCCGCTGCGAAGGCGGCTCCCCGCGGGGCAGTGCCAGGGGCTCCAGTGCCAGGGGCCCTAGGGCCGGCTCCCCGCCCCGGGCGCGCTGGCAC
>VZRR01003976.1:2606233-2630485 GCA_013398015.1 Oreocharis arfaki | reverse complement strand
GGTCGGAGCGCGGGCCGGTGCCACCGGCGCGGGCGGGGCGGACATGGCCACCATGGAGAAGCTGACGAAGGCCTTCGAGTCGCTGCGGTCCTTCCAGCAGCAGCAGGGCCCGGCTGCCCTCCCCGAGGAGCCGCTTCAGAGACCGTGAGTGACCCGCGCCCGGGACTGGGGGGCTCCCGACACGCGTGTCCGATATCCCGCCCGGCCCGGGCCGCCCCGGTTCTGGTTCCGCGGACAGCCCCGAGCTGGGCCCGTGCTCTACCCTGTTCCTGGCAGACGTGTCGGGGTGTTGCTGTCGGTTCTCTGCCGAAGTTTAGACCTGGAGTAACTTTTGGGGCAAGTGCGTTTGAAAATTCACCAGTGCGGGAACTAAACGGGAGGTACAGTAACGCTGTGTGGGTTTCACAGGCTGGTTTTAGGAAGGAAAACCTCATTTTCACCTAGTACACTGCTGCAAAAAGGACGAAGACCCTTAAGCATAGCTTGAATGAATTACTGCTTTCCGTATTTTCACTTCTGATTGCTGCTGAACTCTCTCCTGCTGGCTGTACAGCTTTCTTGAAATGAGGATTCAAGGCTGAGCCAGAGAAACTTCTTCCACTCTATAATTTACTTTCCTTATCTTTTTAAGTGTTGGTTGTTGTTCAGTCGGATGTCTTCTTTCTTATCAGAACAGTGTCCTGAAAGTTCATGTTGAAGTTAAAAACAAGTTTTGGTGTTTATGAGTTGAAAATTTACATAGAGTTAAGTCTGAGCTCTGATGTTTTCAGAAGGAGTTGTGGATGTCTGTTTCTGACAAAATTCATTTGAAGTCTTGTGCTGTGACTTGCTGAACCGAGATCTGAGAGGAGTTAGTTTAAATATTCCTGATACCTTTTCCCTTTCTTAGGTGTAAGGGACAAATTCGTTAGATCCACGAGATATTCAGGCTTCCCATTGAGAGGCATTACGGGGGGACCAGGGCAAGGAGCTGTTCAGTAGGGCAGTGCTGCCCCTTGCATTTGCATCCTCCAAAACCAGCTTTTGTTGAGCAGGTGTGAAGGCAGTAAGGTTTTTACGGGATAAAGACATGAGTCACACTATTGCTTTTTCTCTTGCTGTTGGGGAGATGGGAGAAGCAGAAGGGTTGAGGAGCAGGTAACTTCTAACTTGGCAGTTTCCTACAGTGTTGGCAGAGGAAGCGAAGCAGTGGCACTGGGCTCTTGGCCACCTGCTCCCACTGCACATTCTGATATGGTTGCCAACTGAATTATCACGGTTGGTGCTGTTTCTCTTTGGACAGTGTTGTCTCAAACAATCACAATGCATTTTCTCACTTTTGATGCTTAATAGGTAAAAAAACCTCATCTTCATGAGCTAGTTGTTTTTAGGTGTCTTACTGGTCTGCAGGGGCTAATTGCTCTGTTTTGTGCATTTTTTGGTGCTAGTACTTTTGTGACATGGATGACCATCTATTTTCAGTCTTTCCTATATGCAGTTGAAAAATTCTGTCTTTAAAGTTACTGTTGAGAGAGGTCATGGTATTTCAAGAGAAAATACTGAGAATTATTTGTGATGCTTTCTGAAGGATTTTATGTTTGTTGGTCTAAATTTAGTATATTCTACTGTAAACATTAAAAAATTAGTGTTGTAGTTGTCCTTGTTGACTTTGCTTTGTGTTTAAAAATAGGCTATTTTCAGAAAGCTGATGGGATTGTATGCCCCCAGGAACTGTACAAATTCAGTGACAGCACTGAGCCTCATAAAAGCTGATGAAGGGCTATTGTGGCAGCCTTTGCTGAGGCTTCCCAAACTTTTAGTGAAATAGCAGGTGACATCTTGAATGTAATTCACAATACTATCTGCATTTATTTTTTCTTGTTTGTAATAGACTGGAAAGGAAAATTGTCTTTGTGTTTGGGAAGAAGTGTTCATCTTTGTTTTGCTTCTATGTAAATAACACTGAAGTATCTTGTAGTTCTGTGTGGTAAGTTCCTATCAGCCTACTGAGGACTGTCTCCTATGAAATGTTTTAAGATCAGAGAGATTGGGGTAGAGAAGAATTAATTATTTACCCAGCAGGTATCTATATCTTTCTTTACTTCGTTGTAAGACAATGATTCCAGAACTTTTGATGATACAGATGTCTTGTCTTTTTTGATTAAAATAATAATGAAATCCAAGCTTTTACCAAGAAGGTAAGAGCTTTTTCTGTTTCGAGAGATTTTAATCAGCAATAATCATGTGTTATGCTTGTATTATGCCTTATAGTCAGATGTCAGTCTTTGGTCCCCTCTCTGTTATCTCACTGGGGTTTTTTTTCCCCTTCTATGTAAACGTAACTTGAGCTCTCTGTCATATTGCTTCTATACACTTCTGCTTAGACAACTAATTTTCTTCCTTATATATTTTTAGCTTTTTCATATTCTTAAATTTTGTTTGAAATTGGATGTTTTGTTTTGGATCACAAAGCTTCCACTAACTTAAAATTTTACTAGTATGATGTAAAAATTTAGTGTTTGATTCATGAATTCAGAAGTTATTCTTTACCTTTTCCCTTGTCTATTGACTATTCTAATAGTCACTTATTGTAATTGTTTTTAATTTTTTTCTTTTTTACATTTGATTCTGACCATTATCTTTACAGCAAGAGGTACAGCAAAAGCCCAGGTGCTCTCCAGCAATATGCTTTTTTCTATACTCTTCAATTTTTCTGTTTCTGTGTTTGACTGAAGCTGTGGTCATAGATTGGTTTGATCAGTGCTGTATGGAGGGCTAGCATTAATTTTTAGCTTCACTGAACACCTCATAAACTGTCTGGATAATACCTATTGCCGTGCTTGTCAGAGGTGATTCCTTGATGGTTTTTTGGCATTACCACATCTAGGGTGTGTAGTAGACCAGTTCTAGTTAATTTGACAATTCATCACTGCCTGCATTACTACACCTTATTTCCAGTGTCCCCCATATTTGGACTGAGTTTATTCCTTGATCCACTCGCATTTCTGTTTGTTATTAAAAGAATAGTTTTTAGTTTCCGATATTTTTCTCAGGATTGACGTCAAGCCGTTTAGTTTGGCCCTTTTACTTATCACTGGCTCAGCTTTAGAACTTCTGTACCCTTCATGTATTCTTAATTTCAAGGTCTCATAAAAGTTAGCATTGGTCAGCTACATCTCCTTGTAGTCAGCTCTTCAGGGCTCAGAGGGCAAAATTATCTGGGTTTTCTGGTTTTCTTATATTGTTTACTAATCTTCCTGGCCTGTAGAAGTATGCAGGAGATTAAACTCCTCTGTATGTGAGATGGAGCTTTCCTGTTGATAACTGCTGCTTCCAGTATCTCCTGCCTTCTGTTACTCATCAGATATGTGTGATTGATTCATCAAATGTGTGATGCTGTTGTTGCTCCCCTGGGTATGCTTATCAGCAGTTTGCCTGTGGACTTCATGGTACTTCTGAACAGAGCTTTGTTTGGTTTTTTAAACTGAAAAAAACATGTGTTTTCTCTCCAGATACTGTTCTGTTACCCTTCTCCGTCTGTAGGCACAGGAAATATGTGCACATACATAATGTACATCTAGTGTTTTCCTTCCACCTTTCATTTCTTTAATTTTTTTTTGAAGTTGTATCTTCTCTACCTATCCCTTTTTAAGTTTTGAAGTTACTTATTTCAGCAAAGTGTAGATTATGTGTTAGTTGAGCTCTCTGTTTACAGAAATTTGCCAAGAGATTGATCTCTGCTAGTCTGAGCAGTATTGAACACCACTGCCTGCCTTGCTCAGGGCTATGTTATGTGTAGATAATAAAGAACTCTGTTCTGAAAGTAGCCTTTGTCAGCAGTATTCTTAATGTGTCTTGTATCTGAAATAGTGAGCTTGTGGGCAAGTTCAGATGTGCCTGTTCTATTTTTGGGTTGAATGTGTACTGAAAATGGTGCTCATAAGAGATTGGGAACACTGGGTAACATTATCATAAAAGTTGAGATGTTTTAATAATTTTCTGAGGTGCCTGCTCACATCAGTGGTGCTGATGCTGCAAAATCAGTGGGGCATCTTGGGCAGTATTTGGTGTTTTGTTAGTGATCATTGGAAATGCTGCTAAAGACTCTGGGACTTTTTCAGGATAGAAAGACATTGTGTATCTTGTACAAATTCAGGTTGTCTGCTCATATTCTGCCAGTGTCTTAAGTCCAAGAAGAGATCCTCTTTGCTCTTCGGCTTGCCTAAATAAAATGGTGCCAAACTGTCACAGAAAAAATGGCTTTGTTCAGAGCTGTTCCTTAAACTTCTGAACGTAGAAAGTATTTCTGGGGTGAGATGACAGGATCTTTGTGAGAAAAATGGAAATCTTGGGAACACTGACTTTTGAACCCCTCACCTCCAGCCTGATGGAAGAAAAAGGACATGGATACTGGCAAAGAATGGCTTTTTTCCAAAACCTGTACTATTATTTGAGCTGGAGTTCCTAAATAATGCAGTGTAGTTTTTAGAAAATACTTGTCTAACACTGTATTTTGAGTTAGCTGAATTTAATGTGCTTATTGGCTACTTGCTGTTGTGTTACTGCTGTTAATGTAACTCAAGGCTGTTCACATTGTTTTCCTACTTCTAGTTCAGAAAAACTGTTTTGCTATTTCATGATTTTTGCTATTTTTTGCTACGACTGAAAATTAAGTACTAGAACCAATCAATTTTTACTTGGAAAACAAAAGGGAAGATTCTCTGAATGTGAGTGAAGGAGCTGGTAATTCCCAATTATGAAACAGCCTCAGGAGAAATACCTTTGGGTGTGTGGTTTTGCTCCACTATTGGTACTGGTTAAATATTTAGAAGTAACATCTGCTTTCCTAGGAGTGATTCTGTGTCAGTGAAGTTAGGAGTAGGAGAGACTGCACACTGAAATAAAATTTTGCAGTCATAGTTGGGAGTCTGTCTCGCTCTCTTTTTTCAGTTCCTTTATTGGGGGTGGAGCAGGGAAGAGCTGCTATTCCAAGAGCTTGTATCACGTTGAAGTGAATGTTAAACACATTTTGCAAAGTAGAAGCTTTTCATATTGTGCTCTTCATCGTTTGTAGATACACGTTCTTTGTTTCTGTGCATTTTGTTCTCTTTATTATATACTCAGCTTGGCCTTTCCTGGGCTATACCAAGTGTTGCTATAGGGGTGGTATTCTCAAAGGGCAGAGACTGTGCCTAGGGCTTTGCTGTTTTTGTAATTACCTTTAGAGGAATGTAGTGTATGATAGCATTTATTTGTCAGTTCAGATGCAAAATGGTCCATTTAATAGAATTCAAAGTTTCAAGATGTTTGCAGACAAAAAAAGTCTAAGGTGATATTATGTGGGAGGAGGGTCTTTTTAAAAGAGGTATTTTTTTGTTCTCATTGCTTATTTTCCCCAGCCTTTTTCTTTGTATCAGTTTCTTTTATTTTTGCATTGTTCTAGGACTGCCTCACTTTTTCCATCCTTTCCCTTTACTCTTCTTCATTCTTCAGTTTTCTTTCTGAAGTATTTTCTCAGTGAAAGTTATGGGATGAATGGGATATTCCCTGTTAGATGATTCATTCTTCATTCTTTTTCTAAGTTGTTATTTCTCCTTGGCTTCTGTGCCCGTGTGCTCTCAGCAGCTGTTGGCAGATGAAGTCCTGTGTCTACAGGTAGTTGGTGCACAGCTGTTTATGGAGCGACTAGAAAGTGCATCTTTTTCTTGTATAATGATTAGACACTACTTTAGCAAGAGTGTTTGAATGGTCACTTCTGAACTCATTATCATTGTGTTTTTCCTTTAGAAAGAAAGAACTTTCAGCTACCAAGAAAGATCGAGTGAATCATTGTCTAACAATATGTGAAAACATAGTTGCTCAGTCGCTAAGGTAAGGCACTGTCTTTAATTTATTGTTTATTTATTAATGTCTTTAATTTATTAGGATGAATAACAGCTTTGGAGTGTTAGCTGTTGGGAGGATTCCTTACAATTGCTCATTTTAAATGCTGAGCTTCTATTTAAAACTGAAATGGCATGATTTTTTTTTTAAGCAACTCGAAATCTGAGAACTTTTGTTTACCTGTTGGTGGAGTGGGCACTTTCCTTCTACTGCAGAAAGAGAAACTTAGGCACAGAGGTCAAATACCTTCCCAGGTTCTGTAGGAAAGAGTAGGGAAATGATCTCCCAGCTCCTAGTGAAGTGCTTGGATACGCTGAATGTCTTCTCCTTTTGTATATGTGTGTATAATCTATATGCAGTTGGATTATAAAACCCTTTGAAAAACATAATTGGTGTTTCATTTTCACAGTACACATTGTAATTTTCTAATGTTTGTTTATTTAGAAATTCTCCAGAATTTCAGAAACTGCTGGGCATTGCTATGGAACTCTTTCTCCTCTGCAGTGAGGATGCAGAATCTGATGTCCGGATGGTTGCAGATGAATGCCTTAATAAAGTTATTAAAGTAAGAGCTTTTACTATCAGATTTCGTTTCTTCTTGATGCAGTGTCCTGTCTGAATTCGCGCTGATGTTTTTTTAGTTGCCTTTCTAACTGTTGATAATATCTCTTAATGTAAGAGGTCAAGTAAGCTTCTTTACTAAATTCTGTATGTGCTCTTTCTCTCTTAGGAGAGCTTTTTATGCCCAGATCAACGTATTTAACTGTACTTGTCTTACACAGTTCATTGTTCTGATCTGTTCTTGTCTTCAGTTGTTCATTAACTTTGTTCTCTTCAAGTTAACCAAAACAGGAATGTCAGCTTTTCTGAAATCATCTTGTTGTGCGGGAGGAATACTCCTTTTATTGTTCCGTAAACATAAAGACACTTAGCATGAGGAAAGGTAAAAATATTATTTAAAAACTGATTGAAATGTAGTGTGATTTGCTGAGACTTGGAGGAGGAGATTTCAGGCACTAATTAGAATAAATATGGTATTCTGGAGATTGTTTATTCCTCTACTGTGATCCAGAAAGAAGAGCTTGTTGGAGAACAGCAGATAGGCATTCATAGGAGGTCACACAAGGTCTAAATCTTGATTCAAAGTATCTTAAAATGAACCTTTTGAGTAATTTTTGGAAGCTGCTACTTCCAGAACAGGCTTGTCTTCACTTGCCTTTTTTTGTGTTTGGTTTTTTTCTGAAATACTTGAACTTTAAGACACTGTTAGGTACCTGCGTAAATAATCTAGTTGATGTGAAGTTTAAGTGCATTAGAAATATGCAAATAATAATTTTCTTTTCACATGAAGGGATGTGTAGAAGCAAGCAAACTGAAAATTGATATCTGAATGAATTAAGTTTTGGGGATTGAGCTTGTATCTGAAAGTTGTGTGGAGAAAGCTTACACATTGTGTAGTGTGTTCCATAATGATAGGGAATGAGGAAGTGTGAGTCCTTGCTTTTAAAGCTTACACATTGTGCAGTGTGTTCCATAATGATAGGGAATGAGGAAGTGTGAGTTCCTTGCTTTTTTGTTTTGCCCATTAGCACTTTGTTCTTTTCACTTTGATTTAAATGTTTTTCTGTTTGAGGGAGAGCACTCTATGAAATACATACATTATTATTTCACTCAATTTGCTTTGAAAGCTGTTCTGAAACAGTTCTAAAGAGTGTAAGCTTATTTCCTTCTTTCCATGAAACACTTATGTAGGCTTGGTATAAAATTTACCTCATAAATTCTCTAATCTGTTTAGTATTGTTGGTCTCTGGCATGTTTCAGGGTAACTTGAAAGACTTAATTCTTTTTTTCCCCAGATGTTTGTATGGTAGTTTGTTTTGTTTCCAAGATTAAAGTGGTTTTAAATGATGGAGTCTTCCATCAGTCATTAAGCTTGCCAGTTGGTCACAGCTGTGAAATGGTTAACAGTTGTGATATTCCACACACATGGATGTATCAGATTGTTATGGAAGCTGGTTGTACCTTATTTTCTGTTTCTGTGTTATGTTGTGTGGGAGCAATTTAGGAACTTAGGCAGACACTTGTGTATAAATGCAGAGACAAAAAGATGGGCAGTTTTATTTTTGATTGTGCAAGTACCAGTGATGCTTGTGGTAAGTAGAACAGAGGTGTTGGGCCCCTAAGCTTTCATTTTAGTCAAAGTTCAGCCTTCTTTAATATCTCAGGCATTTTTAGAGGCTAGTTCTTTTGCTAGTGATGCTTTGTAGCTTCTCTTGAAATAAAAGACTATAGATATAAGCATTGCTTGTGTAACTGTGTGTCTGTCTGGAGTTTATGCTCATTAATATAACTAGAAAACTAGCACTTCTGTGCAGACAAAGCTGAGCACGTAACTTTAGATAAACACTCTCTAAGTCATCTCTGAGTATTACTACACTTACCTGTCAGAACCTCCCAGGCAACATAAATGGCTTGAGATTTAAATAACCTTGGTGATACCTTTAAAAGAAAAAATACCGAGTTGTGACTTTCCAGGTTTCTGTGGGTAAGGTCAAGCTGTCTTTTCTCTGAACCTGATGCACGATGTAATAGTCTCTGTGCTAATGCTACTGCTGGCACTGTTCACACAGGTTGCAATACAGCTGGTCTCAGTAATTGGAATTTATTATTGTAGTAATTTAGAGCTGACTATGCTTTTTTTCCAATTGGGATGACATTATAGATTCTAGCCTGCTAAAAATACAGCTATACACTGACAAAAAGAGTTCCTCCAGCTGGATGTGTTGTCAGGACAACTTAGCCTTGAAGTCAAATAGTAGCTGGTGCCTTTTTGTGTTGCTTGATATCCTTGTATATAGGGGTAGTGAACTTCTCATAAAAACTTAAGTTTTGTGAAGTAAATCCTACCTGCTGTCATCCAGGCACCTGCAGTCTGTTGTTGAGGTGCTTACGTTAATATAAAGATACAACCCAGGTAAGATTTTTCTGGGGAAGGCAATGCCATTTTATTGTAACAGCTGGTGTAATTGGGGGAATGGAGTTTTGGAGCATACGATTTTAGACTGGGGAAATTGTGCTCTGGAGGAGCCACAGGCACTTCACTGACTGTGCTTAAGCAGTTGTGGCTTCTAGCTCAGCGTGTGCCATCAGATTTTGTAGGCATCATGAGTAATCCTGTGAAGATGTGAGTCTAATGGTTGGTAGTAAGGAAGGCAGTTAGAAAATCAGAAATTAATAAATTATGGCGCAAGGAATAAAAAATTAAATACTAAACAATATAGCACTGTATGAATCCACAGTGTAGGCACTTTCACGTTGTATGAAGGTCTCATCTCATTGGAGGAAGAGCTGGTGGAAATGTTCACAAACTGTAATACACATTAGAGAAAAAAGTAGAGGAGGAAGGGTAACTGTATATATACAAATTATTCTGTATGGAGAGATTATATTTTCCTATTTTCTTATTCTCTGATACTCTGAAGATAGAGAATGATCAAGTTGAGGTGAACAGAGAATTACTGCTTCTCTGTGCTTACTTTCATTTCACGTACACTTGGTTTTAGCCAGGCTGTAGGGTTGAGCTACAGTGCGTGCTCTGTCACTGTACGCTTGATTGGATCCTGGGATGTGACACTTGTGGTATGCAGAACTCCTTGTAGTGTGTGTGCTAACTGGATGCAGAAAATAGGCTGATTCATGAAAAAAAGGGTTTTCAGGGCCTGTAAAGATAATGGTACAAATACAGCTTCAGTTTGAGAAATAGTAGGAACCTACTTGACTGTGGGGGAGTATAGCAGGGAATGCCTTTTGCTGCTTGTGAATACTATTCTTGTGATTTAATATTCTGTTCATGAGTACCTGTTCCTGGTGATTGCCAGAGAGCACAATAAGTTGGCTCTGCTTGTAGTCTGATCTCATATGGCCTTTTGCACATAAAACAGTCAATATTAACTGCAAATAACTCTTAGAGTTTGTCCTCATTTATGTGAAAAATTAAGGTGTTTTTTCTCAGTATTCATCAATTTCTTAGTTACACATCAAATATAGGGACCATTAGATAGTTCTGTGCCTTGTTTGAAGCTGTTTTACTGCAAGTATAACGTTGTTCCTGTAAAGCGCCTCCCCTCTGATACAGTGTGTTTGTTCTCTATGTGTTTTACTGCAGGCTTTGATGGACTCCAATCTTCCCAGGTTACAGTTAGAACTGTATAAAGAGATTAAAAAGGTGAGTGATTTTTCTTTCATGTCATTTTGAAATGTAGTATTTCATGTGTTCTGTTATATTGGAATGTAGCTTTAGTGTACATTAATAGTTTGTCTTTTAAGATCAAGGTCAAAGCTTCATTTTAGAAGGATTTGTGACTGTTTTAATGTATTCTGCTGAATTCCTCACCGTTGCCCCCATTGTTTAGATTTAACCACTCCTGAAAGTTTATCTGGCAGAAAATGTGTGAGTATTTGGTTTGAAAAGCAGTTTGAGTTAACCTTAGTGACCCCCCACCCCAAGGGAAAAGGCTTGTTCATGATGTTTGCTGCACTGACTAAGCTGGAAAGAGTAACTTGAACCAAAAGGGTGGTGAAAAGTAGATGGAGGCTAGTGACGTTCTTAGAACTGGCACAACCTCGTGGAGGATTAAGGCTTGAAGTGACCTGATACAACTACTTTATGAATGTGTGATATGTCCTTACAGCTTCTTACAGAGGCGTAGGGAAGAATACTGAAGCATCTCTCTAGGCACCAAAAGACAATTTAATTATGTCCACAGGAAGAAATTTATTAATAGCTTTTTTGGAGTTTGTGACTGCACAAGAGAAATGCTGTGTTTAGGACAGTGTCACTGAAATTGTGTCTCTTGTATCTGTAGACATATAGACAGAAAATATTGGTGTTATTTGTCAGACAGTAATGATACTGTTTTTTTGGGGGGAATGATAGAACTCTAGAAGATAAGTCACACAGTCAATGCACACAGCTTTTCTTCTGTTAGATGTAGGGCCATGTATGGATATCTTATTGTATTGCTGTACCTTAATGTCATGCAATATTTTTGAGGGAGTGGAAATGGACATTACCTAATTAACAGAAAACAGCCAACATATAAATTGCTCTGAAGTTTCTGCACATTATGATCAGGTGTAGGAGGAAATACTTTGTTGTTCAGTTGATGTGTGCTTCTTGAAATGTGCTGTCAGATTCGTGACAGGTGAGAGAGAGGTAGCATGTACAACAGGGGCACCCAGCAGACTGAATTTTGTTTGTGCATCAGGATCACTTCAGAAACCATGCCAGAATCTCTTGTTTGGCTGTGAACCTGAGAAATGCATGTTTTGTAATTCAGATGCAGGTATTTTTTATTTGTCATGCTAACAAGGCTGCAAGCCTTTGATATACCAGCTGAAGAAAGTAATAAAGAAATGACAATTTTTAAACATTTCAGCTTTGTCTTCAGGGGACTCAGTTTGAGAAGCATTCTGGTTGGGTTTGAACCTCCTAGGCATCTTTTGACTCCCATAGTTTTCTGTATTTCCAACAATACTAAGGAATTGTACTCTATCCCTAGACACTAATGTAAGGGCATTCTGATTCAAGTCAGGTGCTCAACTGAAGTTGTCAATCCAGGCAGATAGACACTAAACTTCAGCAGTCAGGCCATTAGGAAATGTTACAGATAAATATGTTGACTTTTCCTTTGGTGCACTCAGAAGCTGAATGTTGTTTATTTGCATATCTTCACTGCTGTCAATTTTGTACTGTATTTATATCCCTGCAAGTGTTCCAGTGATTTTTAGACTCTCATATCATCAGTGTTTCTTTGTTGGCTGATGCCTTTCTCTGTGGTATTTTAAGCAGATTTCAGCAGAGCAGACATCTCAGACGCTTCCTCTTCTTTTGTGGTGCTCCTTTTTATTCATTTTGGATTACTCCGAAAATTCCTAATACCAGCTAGAAAAATGAAGGTAGTCATGGAACTGACTTGACTTCCTTTTGGCTAAAGGAAGTTTATGATTTCCAGACACCTTATATTTTTATCTAAGTAAAATGTACACTACTGTATACATATTATATATTGTATATTATAGGCAGTTTTTTGTAGGAAATGGTTTTGCATGATGAAATGTGATAGTTATATACTCTGTCTAGAATGGTGCTTCAAGAAGTCTACGTGCTGCACTCTGGAGATTTGCTGAGCTTGCCCATCTAGTTCGGCCTCAGAAGTGCAGGTAAACACATTCTAATAATGAACTTTCCAAAGAACTTTTAAAGAAATACAGATGTTAAAACGTTACTGTTTGGAAGTTTTAAATATGTAATTAGGAGGTTGGAGGAATTGCTATCACCTTATTCTCTCTGAAGTAGCTTTTTTTGATCAGTGTGTTTTTTTAATTAGTTCTATGCTATATAGTACTGTAAAGGGAAAAAGTTGTGAAGATAATGACTTGTATTTTTAAAGTGTATTCTTCTCTTGCATTCAGAAGATTCTTCTTCTTTTCCTATGTTCTGTGTAGCTAACAGGTGCATTTTGGTGTGATTTAGTAATACCACAGAACTTGAGTATGAATTAAAAACACTTAGAAGGGTGCAGTTGTTCTGATTTCAAATTAGTTTTTCTCCTGTGCCATACTTAGGCCATACTTGGTGAACCTTTTGCCCTGTCTAACACGGATAAGTAAGAGGCCCGAAGAATCGGTACAAGAGACGCTGGCTGCGGCAATACCCAAAATCATGGCAGCCTTCGGCAATTTTGCAAATGACAATGAGATTAAGGTACCTTTCTTTACCCTCTTAGTGCTCCCTGTTATATCCCAAAGCATGGTGAGCTATCAGCACTATCAGTCAGATGGTACAGAAAGCAGCGTTAGAGCTGCTTGTCTGAATTAAGGTATAAGTTGCCTTTGCTTGATGTACATGAAGTAATGCTTTGAATAAATGAAAAATACATTTGCTGGCTTCTTAGTTCACTTCTGATAAAAAGTTCAGTAAGGTATCTTTGTTTTTAGGTTTTGTTGAAGGCTTTCGTAGCCAATCTTAAATCCAGCTCCCCCACTATCCGTCGAACGGCAGCAGGATCAGCAGTAAGCATCTGTCAACATTCACGAAGAACACAGTATTTTTATGCCTGGTTATTGAATGTACTTTTAGGTAAGATGCAGGGCAAAAAAACTAATTTGCTTTATGTATAAGTAACATTACATTTTTTTCCATGTAAGAATATGTATCACTTTGCATATGTGGAAGATAAAGGAAGGATACTTAGACTACCAGTTACACTGCTGATACTTTCTCTATTTGGTGTTAAGTTAGAGGAAGATACTCCTAAAGCTATTTGTCTCTGTGCTGCAGTGCTAGTAAGTAATATTGAAAAGAAGTAGCTAAGGCTTAGGAAGCAAGTAGCTTGTTGAAAAGTGAGAAGGTTCAAGGATTCTGGGAGAATCTGAAGACTTCTTTGGTCCGTCAGCTTGGTTGCTAGTGCAGAAGGTCTGAGGTGGAGGGTACCCTGCTGTGCTCTGGGCCATGATCACATACCCTGTAACCTTTCTTAGAAGGACCACCACATAAATTCTGTTATAACTTAGAGCAGAAATTGAGCGGGTTTTTTTATTTAAAAGCGCCCAACTTTGTGTCAGGTATTGTGTCCATATTTCTTCATCTGGGAAGTTTGCATGATCTTTGGGTTGTTTTGCCAGTCGTGACGAGAAGCTTCTCTGGATTTCAGTGGAAACTTGCCTCAGTTTTGTTATTGACAAGGGGTTCTTTACTATATAGACTGTATTGCAAGAGGAGAGATAAGGAAGACCAGCAGATACATAAGGTGTTACCATGTTAGCATTGCTGCTTTCAAGAAGTGTGAAAAATTGAAATGCCACATTGTGATTTTCCTCCCTCTAAAGTGATGTGTGATAATGTCCTTGGGAATGATGCAGAATTCAAACAGAAGCACTGATAGGAACTCCATGAATTGATTCGGATTTTTTTTCGCCTGCCTGGATAGAAGGTTGTGTTTTCTTCCATAACTTATATTTGTTCGTAGGATGCCTTGGGGTTGATTGTGATTAGCAGGAAGGTATATGGAACAAGGTTCCCTAAACAGGGCAAAGTACAAATATCTTCCATTAGGACAGCAGTGCTTCTGTGAGCAAGGCAGTTACATTCGGGTGTAAGCTGTCAAGCGGAGAGAGGAGGCAGGTGGGAGGAGCAAGAGAGTCCAGATCACTTGGCGAAAGCATCAGCTATTACAAAAAAAAAAGAAATTTTTTTGTGTTTTTATGGAGTAAAAAGAGGTAGGAAACAGGGAAGGTGAGACAGGGTCCTCTCATCATTCTCCCGCATTGCATAATTGATTGTCAGGAATATAAAATACGTATTTTCAAATGTTTCTACATTTGGAAAGCACTCTAAAGTTGCTGCTAGGATTTGGTTGTTCTGTTTTGTTGGGGTTTTTTTCGTTTTTTTTTTTTTTTTTATTTGAAGGAGCTATTATATGGACTACATGAAATAACATTAGTGTTGAAACTAACCACTGTCAGTAAGTTATTTGGCCACTTCATATCTCCCCTCAGGCTTGTTGGTTCCTGTAGAAGATGATCGTCCTACTCTTTTAATTCTGGGTGTTTTACTTACACTGAGGTATCTCATACCTTTATTGCAACAACAAGTAAAAGATACCAGCCTGAAAGGCAGTTTTGGCGTAACAAGGAAAGAAACAGAGATTTCACCTTCACCAGAACAACTTATACAGGTAAAATATGAATAGTAACCCTTACCTGAGGAGTACTAATTGGGAGGAAAATAAATAAATCTTGATCCAGCGTTAGTCTGATACTGAACATTCTGAATTTTCAAATTCCTGTTTATCTTGATAAACGATAGTTGGTCCGGTGACTGGAATTATTGATGAGTAATGACCAGAAATCCCTGAAAAATTAATCAGCAGTACTTGTTAGATGTGCCCAAAGGAGCCAAAAACTTCTTATGGTGCCTTTGATGTGATCCTTCCTTCTATAATAATAAAAAGAACAGCAGACTTCTACCGAAAAGACAGTTGAGTGGCTACAATTGATTGACATTTTCCCCTTGGAAGATTGTGGTGAAGATCAGGTATATCAAGCATCAGTTATTTTTAATTCATTGCTGAAATTTGATGTTGTATAGGATGAGACACATAATTATGTTCTGTCTTCATAGAGACTTATTCCAGTACTCTGCTGGCTTTCAGGTTTATGAACTGACTCTGCACTACACCCAGCATCAGGACCATAATGTTGTGACTGGAGCTTTAGAATTGCTCCAGCAGCTCTTCAGAACACCCCCCCCTGAACTGCTGCATGCCCTGACGGCCTGCGGGGGCATTGCTCAGGTCAGTGTATCCAAAGATGAACTTGCCAGCAGGAGCCGCAGTGGGAGCATAGTGGAACTTATAGGTAAGCTCTGGTTTTGGTAGTTTGGGTAAAAGGAAATGACCATACATCATCAACCGTAGTTCTCAGTGTTAGCCAAAAGCATGAAGGTTAAAATGAAATGTGTGAGGCTATGCATAGCATTCTTTTTTTCCCCAGGTACAGTAGAAGTTCTTTCCCTCCTTCCTTTAAGTGAATATACATTCATTGATTAATGACAAACTTCAGAGGGTTTTTTTAGTTTGTGTTGATGATTTTTTTTTTTTTACACAAAGCAACTTAAATATGGTGACCTTTTTCACCCACAAAATTAATGTGTTTCTTACCAATCATCTGACAACTGTGATTCATAAAAGCTGATCTAATCAGAATTTATATTAACTGAGAGCTCCTTGCTGAATACCAAAACCAGCATGAAATTAAAGCATGACTTAAGCTTATCCTTAACTGTTAAAATCAGCTGTCAGCTTTCTTGTCTGTGGAGCGCATGTTCTTAAAATTCTCTTAACTGCTACTTACCTGTTTCAAATGAAGCAGTCTCTGATTGGATTTCTGTAAGGATTCTGTATTGAACTAACAGATCAGTCAATATTGCTGCTTTTGGAAGGTAAATTATTAGCTGGAAGCAATCACAGCAGGGAAATTTAGAACATGTTTTTGGAAGCAAACTTTGTACAAGTGGCATAGAATATTGAAAGTAATTTGATGGCAAATGCTCAAAAAGCCTTGGACCTCAAAAGCAACAAGTTTGCTATTTTTTCCTGGCTTTGGTTTTTGTTTGGATTTTTTTTGTTTTGTTTTGGGGTTTTTTTTTGTTTTTTTTTTTTTTTTTTTGTTTCCCATTCGTGGCTATTAGAATTCCTTCATGATTTCATTAGCTCTGTCTTTGCCCTGATGTGTTACTTTCTGTGATTTGCAGCTGGAGGGGGGTCTTCATGCAGCCCTGTTCTTGCAAGAAAGCATAAAGGTGATTATTTTTGAAAACAAATCTCTAATTACATTACTTCCTGATTTTTTTGGGGTTGTTATTTTTTCCCCCTCCCCACTTCATTGTCTTGCTGAACTTGGGTCTTCATTCACAATTGCCTGTGTTATCAGCTGAGCTTAGTCATTATAAATAATGAAAGAGTCATTATAAATAATGAAAGAATTCTGATGCAATTTCTGATATTGCAATCAAGATATTCTAAAATCATTTAAAGCAATATAATTTTATTTTTGATCTAGTTCACTGGCAAAGTTATGTTGATGATTATTGATGCAGTTTTAACTTCTAAAGAGCACATGGAAAAATAATCTCTGAACAGGGCATTCTTCTTTTTCATGGTGATACTTAACCATTAATGTAACTTGCAAAATAGTTAACTTTCCTGGTTTTGTTAGGCCTGTTTTTTTCTCTGTAATTCACTAATGCACGTGTATGTTTGCATGCTTCAATATGATGCTTTTTTATTTCTTTTTCTGTTCTTGAAGATTAATTCTATAGATTTTTTGTCTTGCTTGTGTATATTTTAATTTCTTTCTTCAATAGGTAATTCATTTAGCAGGATTTTAAAGAATACAGTTTGCTCTGAAGTATTCTTTTCTCAGTTTGTGCATGACTTTAGTTATATGCTTACACTTTGATTAAAATCAGTCATATCACTATGACAGAATCAATGTAGGTACAGCTGTGTAAGTCTTTCATCACCTGCATTAGGTAAGCAAAATGTTGCTACTGCAGTGGAACTGTGTGAGTGTAGTGCATTCATGGCAAGCATTAGTAAGCAAGAGATATTCAATGCTGAAAAGAAAAACTTCAAGGAAAAGTAGTTTAAAACTGAATGAGATAATATGAACTTGAAGGACCATTATAGGTTATACTTTTCCCCGATATATCCTTCAACCTTTATGTACAAGGAATCTCATAAAGCTTAAATAACCTTATCTGTACGCTTTAAGAGGATACCAAAATATAAAGCAGTGGTTAAAGCTGAATGAAATAGTGCTATGGATGCAGTGATGGTTTCTAGTTTAGAAAGGACAGATTGAAAGAATGGGTGTCTGAAAATAGATATTTCTGCAGCATCCAAAGGTGACACAGAATGCAACAAATCAGAATAACAATGCATATCATGTAAATAAAACCATGGTAAATTATCATTTTGGTCCTTTGTCTTCTTGGTAGTCTTCAGTGTAACTTTGAAGTATTAATAATAGTGTAAATTCATTTAAAGTACTTGCTAAAACACTAATCTTTCCTTCACTTGGTGAGAAGACATGTATGAGTCATCAGCTTTTATCCTTTTTCAAGATTATGGTATGAAGATTTTGTGGTCTAAAACAATGGCATAAACAAACTTGACGACATCTCTTCACAATTTTATGCTTCATACAGGTTTATTTTCAAATCGTGAATTGTTTATTTCCTGCTGCTCTCCATTTTAGAAAGGAGGGAAGATACAAGCCTATTCCCAGTTCCTCCTTGAAGTAATTTTGCAGTCTACTGTCATATAGAGTAGTGGGCAATGGATGGGACATCTCAAGCTCTAATGCTTCTTTGTGTGTAGGGGTGTAAAGTGAGGCTGATCTACAGAAATCTCTGTGTTCCACATCTTTGCGATCTTACTGCAACAGACCAACTTCAGTTCTGAGCAGCTGGCCTGCATTGCTTTGTTTATGTTTCAGCTTCAGGAGATTATTTGCAAAAAAGGCTGAAAACGCCTTTTGAATCAAAGCCTATGTTTTGAAAGCAACTTAACTGTTCCTTTTTCTTATCAAATAGTGGGAAAGTATCCTGCTATGTGTGTTATATACTCATTTAAGCATACAAAGCTTAATGTGCCTAATGACTGTTGTTCAGTGTTCTTATTCTTTCACTTAATTTTAGAGGTGGTTAGCTGTGGAAAGCAGAAGAACATCCTGGTTTGTTTCAGTGAAATGGATGTAAATGTGAGAAATAATAGAGAAGAATGTATTATATTTCATGCTTTTTGTTGGGAGCTGCTAGAAGGATTTTACTCATTCATTCATAGGAGTGTGTAGTTCTCAATTGCTGTTATTTTACATAGACGGTATATGGAAATGCCATGGTTACTTTTCTGCCTTATTTACAGGTTTGAGTATCATAGAACATGTTTTTCAGAGGAAGATAATTCTACAGTGTTACTGCTATGTATGAAAGCAGTTGAAAAAAAGAAATTAATACTAAAGTGGATTAATGCTTTTTTACCCCCAGATAACTTGAATAAGGTACAAAGGAATTCACCCAGAGTTTACCAAACATTAGGATCTTGCATTATGAATCTTAGACTACCAGTGCAGCTTGGTAGTCTAAGCAAAATGGTCCTTCTCAGCAGTTACTGAATCTCTCTGTCTCAACAAGGGACTTGCCACATCTAGAAGGATGGGCTTAGTAGCTCCCTCTGCACTCTGTGTGCTGTCCCATGGACAGACTTTTCAGTACAGTTGTGTCTTGGCTGGCTTCCAGGCAGTGTGCATCTGCAGGTATCTTTCTCTTTCCACTGCCTGTAATTTAAATAGATAATGCTCTGTAAGACAACTCTATGGTGATTGGGTTGTTAGAAGTGGTTCTCAAGTTTCTTATGGCAAAAGCCTCTCTGAAGATTTTTTTGCCTTAGTAATCCTTAGCTTTTAATGGTTGTTGTCCATGGTTCATCACCCTGTCCCACTTGTGTTGTCTTGTGCTTCTAGTCTGCACTGCTCTTCCCCCTGGGCATTTTCCATTCTGTTATCTTTGGAGTTCCAAGCAGCCTTTGGTAATTTTTGTAGCCTTAAGGAGGAAGAGGTTGTTTATTCTGCTACTTGTGGTGCATTAATGCCCTTCAGAGTTGAGGGCAGACATCCAGATGCTGGGTATCCAGTCCTTAGGAATAGCTCATGCTTGATGAAATTAGTGAGATTGTAAACATAGTCCACAAAAATAAACTAGAAGTAATAAAGTTGTAGGTAGTTTCCTGAATGGTTACACTGGCAAATAGAATTACTTAACTATGTTTCCTTGTCGCTGCTGCCTGTTTCTTTCATGATGAATTAGTGAGGGACTGGACCTGCATTTTATGCATTCCCATATTTTTTTTCATCTGTTGCCTGTCATAGCTATGAAAAATTATTTGGATAAACTTCTTAAAAAGTAGATTTCACATATAACTGTCTTCAACTGTTCAACACTTCAAGCTGGCTTTAATTTTTGAAAACTAAAGGTTTTTCTTATATCACTTCTCAGGTAAAGTACTTCTTGGTGAAGAAGAGGGCTTGGATGATGATTCTGAAACCCGATCTGATGTGAGCACTGCATCGTTTGCAGGTACCTGCCTTTCTCTTTAGCAGTGCAGTCAGCAAATACATTCTGTTGTTGCTCTATGTGAAATGTGTAAGTGATGTGTTATGGTGGTGAGGAAGTGTATGGGCATTCAAAAGACATGGTAATAACACGGAAACCATAAATACTGCTGAATGTAAAACTTAATGAAGTTGACTGCATTCTGTTTTTAGTGGGAGTTACTGGCAGAGATGGGGTGACATCTTAGAAGATGCCTATTTTCCTGCCTATAGTTTAACTGTTTGGTTACATGCTTTCTTTAGCCTAGTTTAATGTGTGGCTTACTCTGTAGGTCCATGTGGAGAGTGAAACACAAATTCAAACACTGGATTGACTCATAAATGCCTGTGTTTTGCAGCTTCCGTGAAGGGTGAGATAACCAGTGAACTGGCTTCTTCATCAAGTGTGTCGACAGCTGGGTCAGTGGGGAGCTCAGCTGCTGATCCCGCGGGACACGACATCATCACGGAGCAGCCCCGTTCCCAGCATACGCTGCAGTCAGACTCTGTGGAGCTGGCCAGCTGTGATTTGACAAGTACAGCTGCTGAAGGGGAGGATGATGAAGTGCTTAGTCGAAGCTCCAGCCAGATCAGTGCTGTCCAATCCGATGCCACTATGGATTTGAATGATGGCACACAGGCTTCCTCACCGATTAGTGATAGCTCTCAGACTACTACAGAAGGTCCAGACTCTGCTATAACCCCTTCGGACAGCTCTGAAATTGTAAGTGTGCAGCGGGCAGAGGGGGGATCTCCTTCTACCGAGGGGCCCGACGTATCTCAGAGCTCTTCCATGGAGGGCCCAGACTTGGATTCGTCTCCTTACTCGTCTTCTACTTTTCAATCCTCAGCTAGTAACAGAGGAAAGGTCAGCAGCTCACACCTCTATTGGAGAGCTTGACCTCCTTTTAACACTTTCACGTCAGCAATATTGAAAAACTAGAAGGCTGTAATCTGTAGTCTGGGTAGGTCATGGGAAGGCATTACAAATTTTGCTCACTGAAAGAATGGCAACATCAAAGTCTTGATATAAATATATTCTCTTAGTAATATATCCTTAATTTGTATTGATATGTTAATAATTGTTTTGGTGCAGGAGGGTTAATGGAAGTGTTAAAGGGTGAACAGTTTATTTGGAATGATAAAGGAGTGTTTTTGGAACATAATGCTTCACACTGCCTTCTGCTTGTGCTTTTACACTTGGCAACACAACTCCTCTTTTTTTTTTTTTCTTTTTATTCCATTATAGGATTTTTTATTCCATTAAATCCCATTAGGATTTCTCCTATAATGGGCAACTGCTGCATGATTTACTGTTGTAGCAGTTACATATCTAGTAAACACTTGAAATGTGCATACAGTATAGCTATTTTAAGGCATTTGTCTCTCTTGGGCAAGTGTATTGTGAGGTTGTAATAAAAACAACAAAAATAGAATTACTAGGAGCCAGAGCAGAAAATGCAAAAAGGGGAACTTTAGAACTTTTAAAGACCTTTTCAAACATTATCAAACTTTTGACTCTAGTTTTCTGATAGTAACTTTGGAAGAGTAATAGTCTCTTAGCACTCAAAAAAAAAAATTTGTAATTATGGTAAGCAAATACTTCTGCAAGTGTGAGGATTCAAGAACCAAAAGAGTGATAAGAATTGCTGTCTGAATTAAATGAAGGTAGTGCAGAGGCCACAGTGAGCAGCCATTTATTGACAAGGTGTGTTTAGTGGTGTGTTTATTGATGTGTTTATGCAAATTCTTGTCAGACTGTTCCATACATCAGTTTACATATTGTTTACAAGCAGTAATTACATGTAAAATTATCTTTTCGTAATTGACAGACTAAACACTTGTCCAGGTTACTGGCACACAAGCTTTTTAATGAACAATTTCCAGGTGCTTATGAAGACAGGAAGTAACTAAAGTAGTGTCCTGTTTTCTGATAAAATTAGTGAAATTAGTTTTTTAACTTTACTGTTGTTGATCATTTTGATTAATTTTTATGGTTATTTTTCTATATACCTACTGCCCATATATTGCCTTGGTTCCAAGGGTCAAACTCTCTTCCAGATGAGTCCATTTTAGTAGTCTCTGGTTTTGAATGAAGAAATTAAAATACTTTAAAATTATTTGTCGTTTCTTGTCCTACACAATGTGTTCTCAGTTTGACTTCACATATCGAGGACAAGTTAGGTTATGGGGGAGTTTGACGGCAAGAGGCAAGTTTGGTTTGTGGCAGTAACGGTGTTGGTTGTGATTTGTAACTGCTGAGAGAGAGACATTTGAGATGAGGAAGCAAGAGGAGCTGCAGGGGGGCAATGGACCGAGCAATCCACTTTGTTCCTGTTAATAGCCAAGTTCACAGCTCAGCTGGGAGAGTCTCGGATGGAACTGTGGCCTCCAATACCCCCAGTGCTGCAGGAGGAGGGGAGGTGCTTTGGGGGTTGCATGCAGCTGGACACTAATGTTTATCAGGCTCATATTTGCTTTCAGATTATTTCTAGATTACTAACACTGCATGTTTCAGATTTAATACTCTGTGAAAGATAAGTTATTTTAAGTCCTGTCCTTGCACTGTGTAGGTTTTGGAGGGTGCTGAAGGACAGTATTCTGGAATGCAAATTGGGCAGCTACAGGATGAGGAAGATGAAGCTGCAAATATTCTCCAGGATGATTCATCAGAATCCTTCAGAAATTCTTCTCTTGGTATGTTGATAAATACAGGGGTGGGCCAGACTGGTGACACCATTAAGACAGGTTTTCAGGTGCATCTGCGCTTCCAAGGGAGTGAAGACTCATGTATGGATATGAGTGGATATGAAAAACAAATAACTAGATTGATATGTAAAATAAAGAATATATTTCAATGCATGTAATCAATCACTTGTTTTGATCATTGCTAATTTAATTTTCATGTTTGTATAATTAAGTTTAATTGAAGTGCTTTTAGTTTGCATCTGAAATGGTATTTCATGAATTGCCTTTTTCTAAAGCTCTTCAGCAGCCTCACCTGCTGAAGACCATGAGCCATAGTAGGCAGCCCTCTGATAGCAGTGTGGATCGATTTACATCAAAAGAAGATGCTGCAGATGCTGGTGATCACGAGAACAAGGTGAGAAGTAGTCACAGTGGTCAGTTTTAAAGTCTAAAACAATGAAGTTAAAAAAAATTTAAAATTACAGTCATGATGAAGTAAATTACTGGTAGATGTGGAAAGCATGTATATGTGATGTGCCTTGTTACAGGTCAGAGTAACTAAGGTTGCACAGGGAATCTGACTTATAGCCTGAATTTCATTTAACGTAAGGTGAATACATAAGTGTTGATATCTTAAATGCAATCACCAGCAAAGCCATACCAGAACACACTGCTGAGAACACAAACCCTTTTTGTCTGTGTATTAGTAGGCTACACTGATACTTTATTGCTTGAAATATCTTTGTGCTAGTTGCCACCTGTGTAGGAAACTTCATAATGTCCTCAGATGCTAGTCTTGGAGCCTTGTGCCATTCTAACTATGAGTTACTGATTTCCTCTTAGATTTTTTTGACTTTACCTTTGGGCTTTGTTCTGACATGGGGCAAAAATTTCATTTGTGGCTGGCAGAATTAGATCAGCTTGGGCTACTAGGGAGTACTAAATGTGAAACTACAAAAAACTGTCAGTCCTCTTTGGAAACAACTAGGAAATAATACACTTTTCATACAAAGTTTCTGAAGTTTGATGGCAACAAGTGGTTTAGCACACTCTTCAGATGCAAACAGCAAATCTAGGTAGTTTAGAAAAATCTACAATATAATGTTTCTATAATAAAATTGAACCAGTTCTGATACTGGATATAAACTTCCCCAAAGCATTACATTTTGAGGCCTTTTTTTGGAATATATTTTAAACTATATATGAATATTATATATCAGCTTTGTATTAAACTTTATACGTTTGAGGATGTGCAGTATTTCTAAATCTTGTTGTGCTTAATATTTTATTTCAGTTGAAGATTAACTTTTCTCTGTATAAACATTGTGATTTTCCTTCAATAGCCCTCCAGGGTCAAGGGGGACATAGGGCACTATACTGACAGAGACTGTGCTCCTTTGGTGCACTGCGTCAGGCTGCTGTCGGCTTCCTTCCTGCTCACTGGGGACAAAGGAGGTACGTTTGTCTTTGAGGTTTGTTGATTCTCTGTGTCTCTTAGTGTACAAAGCTGGAAATGTGATCAGTTTGCTTTGTCTTGGTTTTCATCTCACTTTATTGGAAATGTTGGAGGTTTTTCTGTGGCAGTCCCTAAGCACCACATCTACATGTTTTTTAAATACCTCCAGGGATGGGGAGTTAGCCACATTCCTGCCGTGGTATATTGTTGTAAATGTTTTTAAAAGCGCCCTGGCAGCGGCGTGGCAGGCCGCGTCTTTCCTGGGAGCGTCAAAAGAGCTCGGAGCGTTCGCGCACCGGCAAAGCATCAGCTCCTCGACGCGGCAGTGGAAAAGGAGGCGAGGAGGGTCTCCGCATGGGTTCCACAGAAAAAGCTTTATTTAGATGGCACCGGGAATCCCAGGGGCCATGGCCCCAGGAGGAGCCCAGACGCGAAGACCAAGACACACGAGGGTCGTGGGGTCTTATATGGGGAAAGGGAGGGCGGAGAGAGCATGAGAACCAATGGTCTCAGGGCACAGGGGTGGTACA
>VZRR01003976.1:2571407-2601423 GCA_013398015.1 Oreocharis arfaki | reverse complement strand
TAGCAATCCAGTTACATTTAACTGTATTGCATTCTGGGGTTCGGTTGCAGCTTCTTCAGAATATTCTTCCTCACGCTGAAGTGGTTTGTTCAGTGTTCTGACAGTAGTTGATTGACTTAAAATGTTGCAGTTCTACAGATTTGTCCAAAATCCCAGCCATTATAGTTTTCACGTACATGGTCATACACAGTGTATCTTAAAACGTTCATGCTCGCTGATTATAGTGCAGCAGCTAATTTTGTTTGCAGAGCAGATGTTTGCTGTAACCTACTACAGTTATAGTTGCTTTACATATAAATGCACCAAAGGCTAAGGATTAGTTGGAAGTTTATTTACTGGAATTCACAGACTTCAATATTATGTTTAAAGAAGTTGGGAGCATGTAATACTGAATTCCTGGTATATTTTATTATCAGAGGAGTTTCTTTCCTAGTTTTTTCATGCTATTAATTGCTGTCCAATCCTAGTAACAAATAAAGTACAAAAAAACCTTTAAAGTTCTGACATTTAAAAGTGTTTATATTGCCAAAGCAGCTCAGCAGAGGAATCATGAACTGTTGCATCATAGAGCTTGTTGCTTTTATTATGGGACTTGATTTTGAAATGGAGTTATTTTATTAAGTGAGTGGTAACAAGTTGAAGTTTTTTTCTATCTTCATGCTGACTTAGTGAGAGGAGGTGTGTTAAGACTGGAAAAGACTTAACTGCCCAATAAAGCTACTACAAGCTTGCAGAAATCCATTGAAACATTCAGTATGGACATTTATTGGACGTATTCTCACTGAAATTACAAAAACATGTGTACAGTAGTTTTTCACTTTTATGTAAGTTGAAAATACTGTTGTTCAAGAAGACTGGATTTGATTTTATGTTTAGGTTTTGCTGCATAGAAACCACATGGTGAAAAATTACTCTTTTCAGGTAAAAACTAGTTTTCAGTTGATACAGATATTCATGGGGAAAATATCTGTGGAGATAAGGGAACAGCAAGAGAGAAGTACTCTGCGTAAGTGTTTGTTGTATTATGTATAGGGAAGTATCTCCAGAAAAGATTTTTTTTTTTTTTCCAATTACCATATGTCTGGACTAGTTCCTTTGTCCTTACATGAGCTCCTTGATTGTGATGAAGAGCAGGTATATAAAGATGAATTCAGCTTAATGGATTTTGGTAACAGCTTTTATTTACAGCTTGATATGTGTAATTAGCATATGTAGCTTGCTGAACTGTATATTAAATGTACTTTAAATTGGGTGTTAAATAATATCTGAATAATAATTTTTCTTCTTGACATTTAATTTTCTTTCAGGCTTGTTCCAAAGCTGTTTTATAACTGTGATCAAGGACAGGCTGACCCAGTTGTGGCAGTAGCACGAGACCAAAGCAGTGTCTACCTGAAACTCCTCATGCATGAAACGCAGCCCCCATCTCACTTTGCAGTGAGCACTATCACCAGGTGTGTTACCTGTCTGGCCTTGCTTCAAAAGAAATGGAGACCCAAATTTCACTTGGCAATGTCTAGAATCATAGTTAAATCCTGCAAATCCACGTGCTTATGAATTCTTTTTCTAGTCTGTAGGAGCATGTGTAGTAGTTTTAAGCTCCACAGAAACAGATTCACGTTTAAAGAATATGCTGTGTGTGAGTTACCAGTGATGCCCTCACACATTGAGAGTCATTGTTTTGAGATAGTTTCTTCTCTCCATCCTGAAGTCACTCTACTTGTCCATTAAATTATACAACCAGGTGCAGCTTTTCAAGCTTATTGTGTGTATGTAACTGTTCTTCAGGTATGTTGATCCATATTTATAACTCTCCACATCCTATTTAATGATTGTGGTTGCAGAAGGCTGTACTCCCTTTATAATTTAGAAATAAATTCTAGTTTTGATAGTGTGATCTTGTTGTATTTTTGCTGCCAACTGTACTTTTTCTGTCTTATAGACAGTATGAGATGTATATATTTATAGGGGCTGTTGGCTTCTATCCGTTTGCCATGCAAGTTTTTAATTCTATACCTTTTTGATATATGATCTTAGTCATGTTACTTAAGATATATACTACAGTATGGAAGCAGTAGAACTTTGTGGATCCAGCATTATTCTGGACAGAAAATAGACTTTTTCTACAGCAATAATCCAAAGTTTGTGAGCATGCGAAAATGTTGAATGGATTTGAGCAACACCAAAGACTAGTGTTAAATTGGTGGTCGTTTCTCAAGTATCTAGTTACATACTGACAGTTGATCTACTATTTCTGTTTGCTATCAAAGAGGTTTAATTTATAAATTAAATAACATTTACTAATACAGCCCCAAAAATATTACAATGTAAGATGGTATTTAGACTGTTCTCTCGTTTTGTATGTTATAAGCAGTCTGTGAAATACATAATAGTAATTTAAGCTTAAATACTGAAGTATTTAAGTAATAAAATTAATCATTTTTGTTTGGGATGGGGTTTTTTAAGTGCATGTTTTAGTGGGTATAAATGTTTTTATTTCAGAACATACAGAGGTTACAATATGCTGCAAAGTCCAACAGATGTTACTATGGAAAACAACCTTTCAAGGGTTATTGCAGCAATTTCCCATGCGTTGACAATATCCACAACAAGAGCACTTACGGTGAGTTTTCTTATATGTGAGTTTTCGTACATATGATTTTCTTTGAGTTTTCTTGCTGTGATGGCTGACTTTTTCTTGTTTTGCATGCTTGCTTTATTTTTTATGATTTCCTGACTGTATTTGTATCTGCAGCTTTTGTATTGTGACAATGGCAGAAGTAATAGATTTAATTCTAGCTCTTAAGGTACCATGTTGCTAACCCTTCCCATGGTGAAAGTAATTCAGTTCTTGGTGTTTACTTTCCAGTTTGGATGCTGTGAAGCTTTGTGTCTTCTCTCCACAACATTTCCAGTCTGCACCTGGAGTGTGGGATGGCACTGTGGGTATGTTCCCTCTTTTGTTAATCAAACTTCTGAAAGTTGTGTTTGCGAAACGGAAGTGGACTTACTTAGGCATTGGAAGTCCTGGTTTAGGTATATGCTGTTAAGCTTATCCTAACAGTTCTTAAAGAATACAGAATATTGTAACTTCAGGTTGTCAGGTTATTAAGTGCCAGCACTTTGTCATCCCTGGGTCCATGGTGTCTGTCACAGGGATTGACTGCAACTGCTCTAATACAAAGATATAGTCTGCATCTATGAAATATGATACAGGAGAAAAATTTCCATGCTTTTGAAAGGATGTGTATCTTTGGGATATTGTATTTTGTAGTATCTCTTTAAAATATGAACATTATAATTTTCACTTTGATTTCATGTTTATGTTGAAAAATGGTGAGTCAAGAAAGCTGGTTCATCTTGGCTTCTATAATAGTGTCAGATGCATTTAAATTGTTCTCATTTGGCACACTGAGTGGGCACAGCAAATGGGGTATCTATAATACTTAAGTGTTAATGTAGGTAATACATGATAATCCCAAATTGCTTACATTTTGAAGAGTTTCTTCAGGATGAAAATGTACAGGTGGCAGCCTAAAAGCTTTGATTTTGCCTCTGATTATTACTGCTGTGTCATGTGAGCTGTGAAAGTAGTTACTGGAGATGTGCACATGTGGAGCTGTTTGGTTTTTAAATAGATTTAACATAATTTGTGTTGATTTTCTTTGTTGCTGTCATTGCGTCTCTTATTCTATTCAATTGCAAAATTTTGTCTTACTTTAAAAGCAAAATTAAACCCAACCCCCCAAAAAACCAACTGTCCCTCAGCTGCTTTTCTTGACAGCAGGCCCTTGCTGGCCCTGAGTGTGGTGTGCTCTGCATATGTAGTATAGAAGGTGTCTTGAACAATAGGTCCAGTGGTAACAAATGAAGTAATTCAGGATGTGAGCAGTACTTAGCTGGAACATAAAATCCTTTTATCTTCCCTTTTACCCAGCTTAAAAATGCTTTTTTAAAAGATGTATCTAGTATTTGTGAGTCACCTGATGACATAGCCCTTTGCCCTTTCCTCCAGTTCCTTCTTTACAAATTTTTGGCCAATGTTTATACCAATTTGGATTGTAATTTTATTTTTGTGGAATGATATGGACATTTATTGTTCTGGGTAATAAGAATATTATAACATGGATAGTAACATGAGAATTTTGCCAGAATTCCTTCCTATCTTAAGTATTGTTCTTATGATTAAGAAGTTACTGGAATTGCTGCATTCCAGCTCTGTACTTGATCCAACATGGATTAAGTCATGGATTTCTAACCATATATGAAGTAAATAACAGTTGCTTGTGAAAATACTTCAAAAAAACTAAAGGAAGGCACTGTAATTACCTCTGGAGCGTTATCAAAATAATAGCTATACTTAGTGTAAATCTGATTTTCTGAAATTCCTGTAGTTGTATTAGACCAGAGTGACTATATTAGAAGATTTTAATTATTTTAAGTTAAAAAAGATTTTGAAAGACTCCCAGATTCCCTTAATTTAGAGGTTATGTAAGGTCTTTTCTTGAAAGAAACTGAAGTATTTAGGTCTTACAGCTTTGAAGTGATGTGTGTAATTCACAGAGTATTCTGCCAAACATCTTCTGGTGATCTCTGCCTACTCCTTCTTAAACTTGGCTTCTGTAGGAAAATGTGGTCTTATAATTATTATCAAGGAAAATACAGAATGCAGCAGAAAATTACCATCTTGGATAGTGTTCACTCAGTAAATGTTGAGGATTTGATGGAATGCAATTGTTTAGTGAATTTCTTGTCACTTTAAAGCAATATCTTGTTATACTGCAATACTAAAGCTAATGTCTCCCATCACTACCTTGCATGTGCACAAGATTTAACTGAAGATAGTTCAGGACTGTAGTGGTTAACAAATAAATACAGCATTCTTCAGTTTATCAGTAGATGTCACTATAGCCTTGATATTTGCTATTAAAAAAGAAGGTAATGGCTCTTAAAGAAATCAGAGTCTCTGCTGCACATGGGTTTTTAAAGTTGTATTTGAGTGTTAGATGTGTATTTCTGTAGCACAGATTTCATTTTATTTGCCATCTACTTGTCTGTTGGTTTTCTCAAGACATTAAATTTGCCAAAAGGGGGAAAAAAAGTCATGACATTCCAAAATTAAACTTCCAGTGTTTCCCAGCCAAGTTCTTCAGATGAAGCTCAGAAGGGCTGCACCATTGGTATGGCTGGCTTGGTCCTGTCTCTCCTTTCGTCAGCATGGTTCCCACTGGACCTCTCAGCACATCAGGATGCTTTGATTTTGACTGGAAACTTGCTTGCAGGTAAGGAAGGACAAGAAAAGTAGGATTGTCCTATTATTTTTACCATTAGCATTAGAAGGCCCATATCTCACTCTCTTCTGGTTGTATGCAATGAAAAACTTGCAGGAATAAGCAGAAGAAATAGAGAAGGAACTTGCACCCAGGAAGTTTGAAAAGAAACTGCCTCTTTGTTGCTAAGGTGCAAATTTCCTCCAGTTGCCAAAGGCCATGTGCAGTATGCTTAGTACAAGCTGGGTACAAAGAACTCAAATTTTGCTGGTTTTGTTTTAAACTGTGCAACTACTCCTGGCTTTGAAATTCTGATTGAATTTCTGTTCATATGGAGAAGATAACCGTATCTGCCTCTCAGATCTTCTGGTGCTTAAGTCCAAGCTTTGTCTTCTATTTCCTAAAATTGCAGCAAGTGCTCCCAAGTGCTTAAAGAATCCCTGGAGTGCTGAAGAAGATTCAAACCAAGGTGCTGCAAAGCAGGAGGAACCCTGGCCAGCTCTGGCAGATCGAGCTCTTGTCACTTTAGTAGAACAGCTCTTTTCTCATCTGCTTAAGGTCATTAATATTTGTGCACATGTGATGGATGATGTTGCTCCTGGACCAGCAGTAAAGGTATATATAAAAAATAAATAAATAAAACAATGTGACTTAAATACTATAAGGTTGTGCTATAGACCTCTTCACGTTTTAGACTTGATATAGATAAAAATCTAATTCCTTGATAATATGACTCCACTCTGTGTCGTAAAGCAAGCACCATGAAAAAATTGCATATTTTTCTTCCACATAACAGGTTTTTCTTTAGTTCTGCGGCATTTAAAATATTACCCTAAATTTTGAATCATTTATTCCTGCTGACTTCACTTGAAACATTAATTCAGTGAGGAGTATATAGAGCAAGTGGACTGTTAGATTGCATACTCTGGGTGTTGTCTTTTGGGTTGGTTGGCTGGTTGTAATGCAGTGAGCTCCTTTTGGGGCTAAAAATAACTCTTTTATCTTCTGAATATCCTGTAAAATATTTTGACTCCTGAAACAGCTTATATGAGGTACTTCCAGGTTTGGGGGTTTTTGAGGTTTTTTTGAGGCATATACATTTAGAGATTGATTTAGAAACTGTAAGTATTATTAAGATCAGTAATTTCTTCATACTTTTAACAATGTGTGAATATAATTTTGAAACTCCTTTATCTGGAATTAAAAGAAACTGTACTAATTGAGCTCTAATTTCATCTCATTGGACTATGGTGAAGTTGAAAATAAAGCAAGGAATATATTAAACTATTTCCTTTTCACACAGGAAATTCATGTCCTGAGCCTGAAACATTTTAATTTAACTGATAGTCAAGTAAAGGGGAGTTTAAACTAAAGAAGCATATGCTTGTATTTGTGTAGAAGAAGAAAAACTACTTTTGCTTACAAAACTAATAAATCTTCTTTTAATTCTAGGCAGCATTACCTTCTCTCACAAACCCTCCTTCTCTTAGTCCGATTCGGAGAAAGGGGAAAGAGAGGGAGACTGTGGAACAGGCATCTGTGCCAATGAGTCCTAAAAAGAGTGGTGAAGCAAGTCCAGGTAGGCACATCACTCCTGTTAACCCTTCCATCTGCCAGCCCCACACTGTGTTGTTACGGCAGAGAGAGAAGAAATAAAACTGAGTAACCTTCTTGGAGTTTGAGTTCAAGAGGCTGTCAGGGTACTGCATTGACAAAAAGGCAGCTGTGGGTGGAGGCATCTTTACAGTTTTGGTTTTAATGAAAATTAACTGTACTTTACAGAACCAAAGCACTACTGAATCCTTTTCCTCACTTTTTTTGAATCTACGCAGCTATTGACTGAAGTAATTTTTACACGTATGTTACTTAAAAGAAATTTGGAAGTTGCTTTCCTGCTTTTGGCAGGAGTGGCTTACATTGCTTTTGGAAGTGAGATTCTGAATCTTGAAACCTTTTATTTTCTTGGTAATGAATGAAGGAAACATGTGTTAATTCTGTTTTGTAAATTGTGCATGCACTTCAGTACTAAGCCCTCTGGGTTAATTTCTCTCACCACAGCAGTCTGGATCATTGGAATGCTGTTCATCTTCCAGTTGTGCACAGTGTGTTTCTGCAGTTTGGAATATGCATGTGGATTGAAAAAATCATGCTCTTTCATAATGCAGATGTTGTAAATTCTGTTGTGTACATGTCATGAGCAGCCTAGAAAAGCCTTATTGTGCTAATCTATGATATTCCTTTAAGCTTCTAGGCAAACTGATGCTACGGGGCCTGTTCCAACAAGTAAATCATCTTCAGTAGGAAGCTTTTATCATCTTCCATCATACCTGAAGTTATATGATGTCTTGAAAGCAACCCATGCTAATTATAAGGTACTGCATGATATTGTTTGATTGAATTGCAATGGGGCTGGATAATCACTTCATTTCTTTTAAACAGGCTCTGCCTCTGTCAGCTCGTTTACCTGTATAAACCATTTATTCACACAAAAGAAAGAATTTAAAGAAAGATCACAACTGCCACCAATAAAAACAAAACCTGACCAAACAAGAACCCATGATAGGCACTGTTGCCCTATTGCTTGTTTCTCTGCTGTCACTATTGCTGGTACCAAATGACTCTTTGCTGGCTTGGCAATCCCAAATTGATCCCGTGTCTGTTCTGTCTGCACTTTATTCCAGGATGGGGAATATTTTTCCTCATTAGTTCAGGCAACAGAAGATGCATTCCCTAGAGAGCTGGTCATCTGCTATGTACACTTCAAGGACTGTGCTCTTGTTACACCTGCTGTGTTTATCAGAAATGCATTATCCAGCTCCATTGCTTGTCAGCATCCTAGGCCTTCCTCAAACTAGAAGATCCCTTCCTTTATCTTAGTCAAAACGGAGTCCTGCCTTTCCAGCAATGCATGAGGCAGTCTAAGCTGTCAGTGGTGTTGATTGAAATACACTGAAATTTTATACAAGACATCATTTTGTGTCAATATCCACTTCTTCCAGTAACTTGTTTCTCCTTGTCAAGTAATTAAGAAAATACGTGGTTTTATTTTCTGGGAACAGGTTACTTTGGATCTCCAGAACACTAATGAGAAGTTTGGATGTTTCTTACGATCTGCCTTAGATGTTCTCTCTCAGATCTTGGAACTTGCTACTCTTCAGGACATTGGAAAGGTATAAGACTTGTTTGTGTTTTGTTTTGTAGTTAACTTGTCCGATATCTGTGGTCCTTACTGGGAGAAAGCACATACCACTGATTTCAAAATTGCCAGTCTTCAAAGGGGCAGTAGTCCTAGAAGTGTTGTGCTTCCACAAAGTTGAGTAAAGTGCTAAAGCAGATTTTCCATGTTAAATTGCTGCTGTTGAAAACTGGAATAATTTTTTACTTTTAAAATTTCACATGGTGGTTCTTCTTTCTAGCCAAATGGCTTGCCTTCAGTCATTCCCTGTATTCCTATGTTTAAATATACAAAATGTCAGAAGATTTATTGCCCTCCTCTCTCTCCTGTGTCTTGATATTTTTTTCTCCTTAACTGTGGTGTTAGACACTGTAGTATTTTAAGATTAGGAGGAAAATGTTGAATTTTTATTTCTTCATGTAATTCCATTGTTTCCCTTACGTTAGTGTAGTTTTACTTAGTACAAAAACCTGTGCTGCTGACCAATTTTCACTGTAATCTTTAATATAATGAAGAAAAATGCAATTTAATGCACTTGTTTTTCTGGTTTTTTTAGTGTGTAGAAGAAATTTTGGGATATCTAAAATCATGTTTCAACAGAGAACCAACAATGTCAACAGTGTGTGTACAGCAGGTAAGGAGGTATTTTTGTATGTGTTACTTGAAAGTTAATCCTGATGTCCTTTGGCTGTCGACTGGATACTAAGATTGGCCATGCTTTTAAGGGAAGTGGTACGAGAAAACCTTGCCCAGGTGGAGCAAAAAGAGCATATTTTCTTCCAGTTTCATGACTTCCATAACTTCATACTATGTAAATAATATAGTTTTTTCTTTAACTTCTTCCAATTCGCGGAACTATTTTAGCTAATGTTCAGAAAACAAGCTTGTTTCCTACCTTACTGAAAGAGTTCTTTAGCCAGTTAACTGCATCAGAAAAACCTGGAAAAGCAAAGAACTGCCTTACTGATGGATATGCAGACTTCCAGTTAAATATTTAGGTTCAAACCATCAGAGGTTGATTACGGTGAGAGGCAAGTAAAGGGTTTTTTCCCTGAAATGTTAACTTTTCTTCTTTTCCTTCCAATTTTCTTCTCTAGTTGTTGAAAACGTTGTTTGGGACAAATCTGGCTTCTCAGTACGATGGCTTGTCTTCAAACCCCAGCAAAGCTCAAGGCAAAGCTCAGCGCTTGGGTTCCTCCAGTCTGAGGCCAGGTCTCTACCACTATTGCTTCATGGCACCGTACACACACTTCACACAGGCCCTTGCTGATGCCAGTCTGAGGAACATGGTTCAGGCTGAGCAGGAGCACGATGCTTCAGGGTAACTTTCTTCCCTTATATCATAACGTTAACTTGAGAGTCTCTAGACTCTCTCTCTAGAGACTCTCTCTCTAGAGACTAGAGTCTCTAGTGTTTTTCGTAAATGTGAGTATCATTGAGGTGCTCTGTAACTTCAAAAAATAGACTTAGGCGGAGTAACTTGTTTTGTTGAGGACATCCTGAGTGCAGTTATCACTAACATGTTTTCTGAAGCAAAGTTAAGTTATTAAAATGGGTATCATTGGAGTTTTTTAAAAGCATCATAGTTTTAAATGCTTGTATTCAAAGTATATCATTAATTTCTAAATACAGCAGATGGTCAGTATGTTAAAGGAAAAGCAGAAGGATAACTAAGCAAAGACTAGAAAATCTTTCTCTACTACGTTTGTCTATAGATCCGTGCGATCTGATCAATGTGTACTACTGTAGGTTGTCTCTGCTCTTTGATTTTACTAAGATTCTTGAAGCAGTCAAGTAGATTAAGAGAAATTGGCATTGGCAAAATACAATGCATTTAAGGACAGTATGTTATTTTTTGTTTTTTTAATGTGTGTGTGGGTTTTTTTATTTTTTTTTTGTAACAGGTGGTTTGATGTGCTGCAGAAAGTTTCTACACAGCTGAAAACTAGCATTTCCAGTGCAGCAAAACATCGTGCTGATAAGGTACTTGTATCTGTGTTCTCCTGAAAGAGCTGTATCTTAGATTTAAAACATTTTTGCTCCTTTTAAAACTAATTTGGCTTTGAATCAGAGACCTGTTCAGATGTTAGATTACTTTAAAATCTCTCTATTACAGAATGCTATTCACAATCACATTCGTTTATTTGAACCCCTTGTCATAAAAGCATTGAAACAATACACAACAACAACGTCGGTGCAGCTGCAGAGACAAGTTCTAGACTTGCTTGCTCAACTGGTTCAGCTGCGAGTTAACTACTGTCTTCTGGATTCAGATCAGGTTGGTACCTCACCACATTCGCAGATTGTCATACAGGCATCTCACCAGCAGGCTCAATGAACACTTGCAGCAAAAATACTTCCAACAGTCCATTCATTGTACTGTAAGTGAAAACAAAGACTTGAAGGAGTGTGAAACTCAATTCCGTGCCCCCGCCAGCCACAAATAGCTTCAGACTTCTGGGGTAGCTTCAGGCTTCTGGGGTTTTTTGCATGTAAATGACTTTGAGTTCTGTAACAACTATTTAAGAACTGCTCATGAGATTGACTTTAGGAATAAAAAGATGTGGACAAAACAGTCAGTTTTATTAAATAAAACTTCATTTACAAATGGAAATACCTTCTTCCATACTGAGAGTATGGACTTCCTTATGACTGATTATGAACATCATGGTTAACAACTGTTGTTTGGTGTTAATGGCAGTGAGAGGAGCTAGTGGCAAATGCAGTAGTCTGTGTAGTTGTCCATACAAGCAGTGAATTTGTAACATAAAACTTAAATGATTTACTTAAATGTGTTTTATTTACTACAGTATTTTCAGGTTTATAAACTAGTGTAACTTGCAGTACTCAACTTTTCTGTAAGTTCATACAGAGATAATTCTTTTAAATGCGTAAGTACTTTGGATTTTATCTTGGTTTAGATTTTTGGCTGGTTCTTAGCTTCTTGACTGTAACACCTCAAATAGTATATTCCATGAGCGAAAGATGAAGTTATCCTTAAAAATACACAGACTATAGGTAAAACGTGGTATAAGTTCATGCAAGCTGTAATAAGCTGTAACATCAACAGGATTCTCCATCTTCTGCAGATGCAGAGGGAACATTTCATAACGTAGTGCAAATGATTTTCTGTGCCTGTCTATAACTGTCAGAATGGTTTCAAGTGGGAATTAATGTCTCTGTTCTGATGCACACTTTATTCTCTCTTTAGGTGTTTATTGGATTTGTGCTAAAGCAGTTTGAATACATTGAAGTAGGACAGTTCAGGTATGAAATTACCAAAGATCCTTCCAACAATGAGGGTTTGCAACTGTCTTGTTCTGAAACAAGTAGTGATTAGATTTCTGCCTTATGAGAAAGGGAGAGTTCCCTTCTGGGCAATGTGCTTGTTTATTATCTGGCTCCAGTGGTAACCCTTTCAGATGCTTTAGGTTCCGTGTGACTGAAGAAGTCAGGAAATAACACAGAAAATAATAATAATCTGAGACTGTGTTGTTCTGTGTTTCCATTTTGGTATTGTAAATCCATTCCTTTGGGACCCCCCCCGCCAAAGCTATGCTTTCAGAAATCAGCATGTCATTGCTAGATTCAATTGCTTAAGGGAGAGCTACTTCTTCCCATTGTGGATTCAGAGTGAGTCCATATCCTCTGGTCACCTGGTACGCGTAGTGTAGGACCTAATAGATTATAAGCGAGCCATTGAAATTTTTATTGTCAGTTATTTCTGGTTTTTCTCACACTTGAGTTTTAATGGAGAGAAGTTGTTCTTTTTCTGTAGAAGATCCACAGAGCAATAATCTGATATTCATTAGACAGTATATTATAATAGTAGTAACTGTAATGGTCAAAGCTTGAAAGAAATCCCTGTATAAAAAATCCGTAGTATGGAAGAAGGCACAAAAATTATGGCAATATTGTATGAAACCAGAACAACACATTCTTCAAAAAAACCCTCACTGTAAAAAGATGAGTTTTACTGAACAAAGCTGTGCAATTCAAACTTGACACTTTAATTTTTTGTTTTGTTTTCAGGGAGTCTGAAGCAATTATTCCTAATATTTTCTTTTTCCTGGTGTTGCTGTCTTATGAGCGATATCATTCCAAACAGATAATTGGAATTCCCAAGATCATTCAGCTGTGTGATGGTATCATGGCCAGTGGGAGGAAAGCTGTTACACATGGTAATTCTGGGGAAGGAAAAAAAAAAAAGGGGAAAGAAAGAAAAAAGGCATCAACACTTATTAGTAACAGTTCAACAATAAAGCCAGTGTTGACTGCTAAACTACAGAAAACTGTTACTATACTGAGTGTTCCAGAAGACACCAGCTTTTAAATTTTTAAGACATGAAATACTTCTCACTTAATTCCTTCAGGAAGTTTATTATATCATATTAACACTGCTGCCCCACATTTTGTGTTGTTCATAATTACAACAAACCTTTTATTTGAAACTTTATTCAGTAATAAGTTCACAACTTAGCAGTATGTTCAAGGCCTTGATTTTAATTTTTGGTCCACTTCCCTTTCCTTTTACTTTCAGTCTTTAAGTAGAAGCATCTCTCTGATACTTTTCAGTGATTCTGCTGAGAAATACTTCATAAAAATATCTTTTTTTAGCTCTGTGAGAATGGGCAAACGTGTCCGTAATTTAAATTTTCTACAAGAAGTAAAATAATAGCCATCATTATGCACAATAAATATGGGGTTTGTGGGTTTTTAGGTATGGGTAAAACCTTTAATGAACTAGAGTGCAGTTTACTTTTAGTCACTGAACTGTTAGTTCAAGACATCACTGCTCAGGAGTGATTCTAAATATGCTAAAACAAATACATCTCATTTCAGCAATACCAGCTCTGCAACCCATTGTTCATGATCTCTTTGTGTTAAGAGGAACAAATAAAGCTGATGCTGGAAAAGAGCTGGAAACCCAGAAGGAGGTTGTAGTGTCAATGCTGCTGAGACTTATCCAGTACCATCAGGTAGGAGAGGAGGATGAAGGGCCCCTCTTTGTAGTCTGTGGAAGGGTGTGCTGTGACTACTGAAAGTGCTTCAGGCAATATTGATGGTTTTCTATACAAAACTGGAGTGGCTGGACTTTGTGTGGTATCTTTCCATATAGAGAGAGTATGCAAAGATTTTTAAGGATATGGGGAAGGTTCTGCACTACAAATCAGTGTTTCAAGTCAAGTAACGTATGTGTGGAATTCCGTAGTCAAGCCTAGAAAACAAAGCACTAAAAAGCTCCAGCTAGGATCATGATCTTGGCTGTGTTGCAGACAGAATAAACAGAAGGTTGGTGGAAGAGAAAAAACTTAAAATAATGGGAGTCAAATGGAAAATGAGACAAGTTTAAAATTAGGAAAGATGCTGCATAGAGATGATTTAGGTATTGCTGTACAATAACAATATCTTGAATAACACTTACTTGAACAAGGTAATGACAGTGGTAATTAGGTATTTGTTATGACTTACTACTTTGACCCAGACCTCACAGGTTTGGAAAACATGTTTCTGCTTTGTAGGAGTATAACAATGACTTTCTTCAATACACTTTGTTTTAAAGAAAAACATAAAAGTAATTTTAAGAGAAGTGACATGATCAACATGGGATCTTATTGCTTATTCAGGTGCTTAACAAACCTAATGTGCCTTTCTTTCATAATGTGAAAATGCAGTTCTAGTGTATGCTAATGTAAGCACTGTATTTTCTGAAAAAAGTTAGTACATCTTGTCAAAATAATTTGTTAGAACTGCGTGTTCAGATTGGGGTAATTTTGTGTATCCACATTTTCTTTTGAATTTGTAGTTTTATAATCATAAAATGACTAATATAACTATATGCAATGACACACTGTAGACACATGATGTGAAATAGTGAATAACTTTGTGTTACATAAGGTACTGCAATTGCTGGCAGATCCCCTTCTGACACACTTAACCTATTAAAGACCACCCATGCACTGCTCTTCCCACACCATCCCATTTGTAGCTCTTATTCTGCACTATTCTTCTGGTGCAATACATATGACCCAACCCTGGGCTGTTCTGTTGTTCCCTGGCTGTGGCTGCAATAGTCTGCAGTGGTTTCCCTGGACGTTTGAGAGGTTCAAAGAGCTGCAGCCTTTAACTTCTTTCTGTTACAACTGTAGCTGCCACCCATGGAGGTCCAGAGTTAAGTCATTCAGCCTGCAATTGCTCCTATCTCCTCTCTCAAGAGAAAACCTTTTGTGAAGAAAGTCACTGGGGAATCTCCCTCTCCCTAATCTGCACTACCTGAATTTCCTTTACAAGTACTCTGACTTGTTTTCTGAAATAGATTCTTCTGTCCCCCTTCCCAGTGCGTATATTAACATTCTCGGTTGCTGTGTCTCTCCTCTGCCTGTCCTTCATGGTGTGGTCTCTATAACCCTCAAACCCATAACACATTCACCTACCAGAAGTGCTCCTTGCTTGAGGTGCTCCATTATGTTGTCTCTTCAAACTTTTCTATGAAAGTGACATATCTCAGGTGAATGAGCTCCATACAAATGTCTATTTTGTATCCTTGACCAAATTTAAACTTTATTGGAGCTAGAGTCAAGATAGAGTATACATACGGAAAATTGCTCTCTTTCTTCCTCCCCTTTTTGTTGAAAAAGTGATGTGGTCTTTAGATTTATGATTCTTTTTCCAGTTGTTTGAGACAAATGCCATTTAAAAAGTACAAAGCAAACTTTTTTTTCATAATTTATGAGAGTAACTGGAAAATTCTTTAAAAACCACCACCATAAACCTTGTAACTAAGAACAGGCTGCTAACGTGAAAATGGGGTTTTAAAAATGATGTGCGATTTCTCATGTGGGTTTTTTTAGTCTTTTGTCTTTTTTGTAGATGGTTGAAATGAATATTTTTCCAACTATGGTATTACTTGAGTGTTTTCTGTTAGTATGGGTGTTTACTTATATTCTTGTTGACTTTTGCTCAGGTGCTAGAAATGTTCATCTTGGTCTTGCAACAGTGTCATAAAGAAAATGAAGAAAAATGGAAGAGGTTGTCCCGGCAAATAGCTGACATCATTCTCCCAATGCTTGCAAAACAACAGGTGGTTATATGATAGTTTTAAATCTATAAACACCTATAATAATTGCTGTAATGTATGTATCAATAATGGCTTTGGATATTTGATTTTTATTTTTTCTTATATGAAGACAAATTTTCTTGAAATTGTTGTTGCTGTATCTGGAAAAAACAATTACTGCAAGGTAAACTTAAGTCTTTGAAGTGATGAAGTTCCTATTTAAATGCATGAAGTATATGCAATATGATCAAGGTTGTCTCAGAGGGAACTCATTCTGTTTCTCTTAGGTACATGATTATATCAGAACACTTATTAAATTGTGAAGATTGTCCCCTATTGTCCAATATGAGACAATATGTCAAAATTATTTTTATATGTCAGAATTATTTTTTCATGTCTACAGTGGGTCTAATTGCAGACCAGATTACTGAAAGCTCCATCCAGCCTGGCCTTGAACACTTCCAGGGATGGGACAGCCATACCTTCTCTGGGCAGCCTGTTCCAGTGTCCCACCATGCTCCCAGTAAAGAACTTCTTCCTAATAGAAATCCACCCTCTTTCAGTGTAAAGCCATTTACACTGAAGCGCCTTGTCCTGTCACTACCTGCCTGTGCAAAAAGTCCCTCTCCAGCTCTCTTTTAGCCCCTTTAGGCACTGGAAGGTTCTGTAAGGTCTCCCCGGAGCTTCTGTTCTCCGGGCTGAACAACCGCAACTCTCCCAGCCTTCATAGCAGAGGTGCTCCAGCCCCAGATATTCTTTGCTCCATGATGGCAGTTCCTCAATCCCTTGAGGAGATCTCATGGTTGGGGAGAGTGGGCAGGATCAGACAACAGTTTTAGAGCAGAGCTAAAATGCTGGCAAAGTGAAATGCTGTTGTTTTCTGTGACTGCACGTGATCATCTTCCAAATTATTTAAGCAGGATAGGGTCATCTAGATTTTTAGTCCAGTCCTTTGATTTTTGGAGTTGATTGTTTTCTAATTTATCTAAGTAAGTAAGTAAGCTGTCCTTAAGCTGTTTAAGTAAGCTGTCCTACCTCTGTTGCTTTAATACCACTGTAGCTGTTCACTTTTCTGATGATTAGATTTCTTTCCTCCTAGTTACCTGCTTAAGTTTAGTCGTGACCAGCATTGCTCTCTATAAATAAACCTGGTAGGATGTGCAGGGAGGAGAATAGTCTTCAAATTTATGACAAGTCAGTCTTCTGGTCTCATTCTCTGAGTAAGGCCTCTTTCTCCAAATGAAATATATGTGGTATGCACATTGGACTTCATATGACAAATTTTTGTCCATGTTATCAAAACTTACGTCTAGGAGGGCCTGCAATGAAACTTCAATTGATCTTTCATAGCTTTTGGTTGCTCTGAATTTTGTACTGTAAAGAACACCTTTATTTACCCATAGATTGCTATAGAAATATTTAAAACATGGAGTCGTAATTTTGTGTTGAAGTTATCTTTAGTGGATAATTACAAATTAGTTTTGTCTTTTTCTTTCACAGATGCATATAGACTCTCATGATGCTCTGGGAGTATTGAACACTTTGTTTGAAATTTTGGCTCCTTCATCCCTTCGCCCTGTGGACATGCTTTTAAGGAGTATGTTTGTTACTCCTAAAACAATGGTAAGCTATTGTTTTCGAAGAAGAGAGAATCTGGTATCTCTCCGTGCAAAACAAAAGAGAATGTGTTTCTCTTTAATAATTTGCTAAGTGATGTTTAAGTACCTGCAGCAGAGTTTGGGAAGAAATTGGCTAGAACTAATGTGATTTACCAACTGGGAGCACTTGATACATGAACATTCTGTTTATGAACTACTTTCCTTCATTTGTATTTTGAGGATCAGGAATGTAAAGGAAGGTACTGTTATAATAAAAGAGAATGCAATTTAAAAGGTAAATCACATTTTTCTTATACAAGTATTACTACTGTTTTTATAGCTGAGAGATTGTTTAACAGTGAATTTGAGCCTGACAGTTACCACAGGAATAGCATTTTGTAAGATCTGAACTCAAAATTTATTTCTGGTTTGCTCCATTCTCAAAAGGGTCTGATTTTTTACAAGTTAATGAAATGTTAATTTTTAATTTCTGTGTTGTGTTGTTTAACTTCAAAAGTATTCAGTCTTCTGTATTTCTGTGTTTGTGTTAGGCATCAGTAAGCACTGTCCAGCTGTGGATTTCTGGAATTTTAGCTATCCTTAGAGTTCTGATTTCACAGTCAACAGAAGACATCGTTCTATCACGTATACAAGAGCTTTCCTTCTCACCGTATTTGATTTCGTGTCAAGCAATCAACAGACTGAGATGTGGAGAAAATAACGTGTCCACACCAGAGGATCGCACTGAGGTCAAACAGGCGAAATACCCACCTGAAGAGACATTTTCCAGGTACATTGTCTTTTGAGTAACATGGGGAAAGGTAAAGAGTTCTGAGACATCACAAATACATTGGGCAGTGTTTAACATGTATAAAACTTCTGTCTGATGGGAATCAAGTCTGTTAATTAGTTGATAAGGGACAAATGTGTTGGAGGAAGGAATATTGAGATGGACAGAGATAGAGAAGTTGAGGAGATTTTAGTAGGACTTTGGACTGCCCTGGTACCTCTTCTCAAACCAAGTGAAGGACCTAACGGAGCTGTTAAAGTGGGTGAATCCTGGACTTAGTTAATTCAGGCCCAGAAACTTCACTGCTTTCCTTCTTTTCTGTGTGGGGTCTAAATGATGAAACATCCGTTTAAGTGAAAGCCCAGGTTCTGTATTAGAAACGTGGCAGCAGTGGAATTCAAATCTAATGAGTTAGTCCTGCTCTTCTTTTCCTATTTTTAAGGCCTAGCTTTGTCCAGTTAGCTTCCCATGTTGATGTCCCTGGAAAGTGACAAACTTCAGGCAAAAGAAGCATGGAGAGATGGCAGTAGTATGATGTTGACATAATGTTTATTATTAAGGCATTATGTTTTAATGTGGTGGGAACCATTTGAAATAGCTGTTTGTTTAAGAAAATAAGAACTTTTTACTCAAGTAGGGAACTTCAGATAAGAATAGAATGCTGTTTCATATCATTCAGCTCACTGTGGGGGTGATGGGTAGACAGAAGAGGATCTTCTGGACACCCATACTGTGACCTTAGGTCCATCAGCAGTGATGTAAGTAACAGAGTAATGGTTACGGCCAGGAGCAAGAGTGGCTTTCCTCAAACTCCCTCTTTTGGTGCTTCTTTTGACACCACTCATTGTCCCAGCTGGAGGTTTGATAAAGAAGCTGTGTAGTAGAGTGTGGCTAGATGAGGCTGTAAACAGGTGGAATACTGTGACTTGCTGAATTACCTCTGCTCAGCTGTGCTGTGGTGACTGTCTCTGTTTTTAGCTCGATTTAGCTCTATTGCTTTTAACAAGTCACTATAAAGACACCACTTTGAATGTGCATTCTGAATATTTGCTTTGTAAGTGAGTTGGGCCAGCGTATGAATGCTATTGTGACTGTAGGTGATGAGTGGATTATCTAGATTTAATATGTAATTATTGAAGTGCTTGTGATCATATAGCATCCTATTTGTTTTAGGTTAACCTATTCTGTAGCATTTAATTTAGTATGTTATTTAGGATGAATGGACTAGAACTTCATATTTTATTTTTCAAACCACAGTTTCATAGGCTAACCGCATCTTGTTCTGAAAGATTGATAGTTTTCCTGTTGATTTTATGTGTGTTTCTTTCAAGATTCTTACTACAACTGGTTGGCATTCTACTGGAAGATATTGTTACCAAGCAATTAAAAGTGGACATGAATGAGCAGCAGCATACTTTCTACTGCCAGGAGCTGGGCACGCTGCTTATGTGCTTAATACATATCTTCAAATCAGGTAACACTTGAAATGGTGCCCATTTTATAGCATGCAGTGGCAGAGTGGTTTTTAAGTTCTGAGACAACTCATAAATGCATTGAGCTACTGAGAAGGAATGTGTAAGTGCTGAAGATGTTATGTCTTAGTCCATATAAAGAACTTACCAAACATAGTGCTCGTGCATGCATATCTTGCATATTTCTTCTGTCTCTGTGGAACAAAATGTAAGTAGTGACTCTTCTTCTCTCCTTTTAACTGTCTAAAATTTTTCAGTCCAAAAAACACAAAGCATTCCAAATTTGTGGCTTTATTTATCATGTTTTCTCTCAGTTTGGAGGTTGGTGGGTATGACCAGGCTTAAAATACTGAGTTACAGACCACTAGTTCAGACTCACGACAAGGAAGGTTCCTGGGTTTTGTCATTATTAATAAAAATATATAAAACAAACACCCACCCCCCCCAACCCCAACAAGAAACAAACCACCCCAGAAAAACAGGAAAGGTAGCACTGTTCCAGCTGGCTGTTCTTGAGCTCATTTCTTCAGGTTTGGAAAATTTTGCTGTAGGTTTCTTCTGAGTACCCAGTCTCTAGCCCTTTGGTAATTCCTTAGTCCTTAGCTTGATTCCTTAGTCTTATTTTTTGAATAGTGGTACTGTCTTCCCTTTCTTCTATTCTTTCTTTGCTATGACTGCCCTTTTTGCCTTCTGATTTTCAGCTTGCAGCTGAAATGCAGCCTTGACTTACTGTTAGTTGTCTGCAGTTTAAGAGGTCTTGGCACAAGTCCCCTGTTCTTCATAGGTGTCCTTGCAGATATGGGATAAGGAACTCTCCATTCTGTTGCCTTGGTCTTTAAAACAGGAGTCCTCCAAACTGAGGTTCTTGGTGCAAAGACTCGAGGAGTGTGCATGAAGAGGCACAAAATTCATCTTTGTTTCAGGTGTGCTTTAGGGTCCAGAACTCTGGAGATAGAGTGACAGTTCTCTTCCTGTGTGTCTGTTACAGTAATAATTTTAATACATTTTTATACAGTTTTATTATATAAAAACATATAATCCTATCTATTTTAATTATATATTAATTTATGTTTAGGAGAAATATTTGAAGCAAATATTATAACAAATAACTTACGCCAGGGTGTTTTGGCTTAAAGTGATTAAATGGTGTCAAGCCAGGAGCAATGAAATCAGAAAATAAAGCTGGTGGTGGAAGTCGGGGTAGTGGATTCTTCCACAGTGGGAGCTGAGGATAATTGAAAGGGAAGGCTCAGTTAGCTCTGCTGCTGTGACTGGCTTCCAGGCTGCATTGGGAGTCTTGCCAGGAATTATGTAGAAATTTTCATGCAAAATTAAATATTAAAATACTTAGGCAGAGCATTGGGGTATGTGGATTGGATGATCTCTAGAAAATAATTTAATATAAAACTACAAATAACTTCAGGTATATTATTACTACTAGTACCTGTATGGTGTAACAGAGTAAAAGAAAAGTTGTTCCAACACTTGGGCTGTATTTTCGTGTCGTTCTCCCAGCCTTCAGGTTGAGGAGTAATTAACTGCCTGAATTTGTAATACTTTTCTTTTGTTCAGTTAAAACCTCCGTAATTATTTTCTCTAAGTTATGTTCTCCTAACTGTGGGTGTAGCTTACAGCAATTTGTGTCTGGAAACATAGGCTGTCATTTTTAACCACTGTTCTACTTGGATTTTGTCTTCTCACTCGTTGCAATTTTTTCAAAATATGAGCATTGCTGAATCCTGTGTTTCCTACTGTAGGAAGCTACTAGATAATAAGTGAACATTTTCAATGTACTCCTTTGAAGTTAGAAATAAAAAGCATGGACAAAGTAAAAAGATGAGCATGCAGTGGCTTTTATGACTGTAGGAAGTCACTAGATGGTGTAGTTTCTGCAAATGCAGGGAGCTGGAATCAGGCTAGCACTGGTTTGCTAATAAGTGGAACCAGAGATTTGAGACTCAGTTACTTTTCCCATTCTTTCCTATTTACATTGTGTATTTATCAGTCCTGGGGGCAGCTTAAATTGGTCCACATGGCTGTGGAATTTACAGCTTCATTCTTCTGTATGTCTGGCAAGGAAAGCCAGTAATGCTGCAGATTTCCTTCATTATTCTGATTAGCTCTTGGTTTCTAACTGACTCTGAAGAAACCTTTTTTTCCCCTGATCTTATCTTCTCAGAGAAACTCAAAAAGTCCTATACCTTTAGACAACTTTCCTTGTTTTTCCACCGTTTTCATATTTCTTGTTTTCCCAGCCTTTGTTTTGGCATACAAATACAGAATCAGCAGGTCAGAAAGCAAAATTCTGCTTTTTTGCTGAGTGTTCCATATGCAGGGTAATGGCAGAAACAATTTTTGCACTTTAGAAATTGGATGAAAGAGGATAAATTTGATTTCAACTAAATGTATTTGGAAAGCCATTCTCTGAATAGTTTTAGGTGTTCTTCCTTAACATGCAGGGTAGTAGTTACCTCACGATTCTTAAGTAGAACATCTGTGTTTTAATTTATAAACAAACGAACTAGTCCTGGTCCACAGGTGATGGTTTTAAGTTTAGTGAAGGTTTTCATGTATCAGATTAATTAGAATTGTAATGAAACCTATCTAAACATTATGAAGTCTGAGAGCTGGTAATGGAGTAATTAACTGCCTCCCTTGGCCAAACTTCATCACTTGCTTTAAATTTCTAAAACTGCTTTGGATTTACCTTTCTTGCAGGAATTCTACTCTGAATAATTTTAAAACTTCAAAAGTCAGACTAGAGCTTTGTTACTCTAACGTGGTTTTATTGATTTCAGGGATGTTTAGAAGAATCACAGCTGCAGCCACCAGACTTTTTACAGGAGATGGATCTGATGGTAGTTTCTATACCCTTGAAAGTTTGAGTGACCTTGTTCAGTCCATGATTCCCACTCATCCTTCTTTAGTTCTCCTCTGGTGTCAAATCCTGCTTCTTGTCAATTATACCAACTACAACTGGTGGTCAGAAGTGCATCAAACCCCAAAGTAAGTTTTTGTTTTATTCCCTAGCAGTAGTAATGTGTTTCATATAATTATATTTGCTGAAATTGTATTAAAACAATCCAGCTGCTTTCTGCCAAGCCTGTCAGCCCACTGAGTGGTGCTGCTGGGATTCCGAAGTGCAGTTCTGCATTTGCTTTATGTGTGTACATATTACCTGTTCTGATATTGGTGTGGCTTTCAGCCTGAGGAAATGTGTCCTGCACTCACTTGTTCCTCTAAAGAACTGCGAGGTAATCTCTCCACTTCTAAGGCAAGAAAACTTCCTCTGTGTACTAGTTTTTATTAAAACTATGGAAATAACGACAGCAAAACATTCAGTGTTTCATGTTTATATGGAGACCTCATATTTCACATTCTAGGAAATAACTAGCCAGTGGAGATGATGGACACTGTTGGGTTTGTGACAATACAATCTGATCAGTATAACTGTAACTGTAGCTGTGGGATTATCTGTTCTCAGTGAGTCTGTTGCTAATTGCTGTCAAAACATGGTATTAGCACCATGCTGGTTCATTAGCACTGAGCACTGTAATAACCTCACTGAACACTAGTTGTCTGAAATTTGGAGATTTGTTCTAAAATGAGTATTCTCTTGGTCTGAAGTTAGTTTATCCCAGCTGTCAGGCATTGGAATGATTTGTCCTCAGTGGATAAGGAAGGGACCTCCTGTGAGGGTGGGTATCCCTCTGTGTTAACCGTAGAGGGAGGTGAGCAAATGACTTCAGCGATGTTTCTGGTGCTTGTGCAGTGAGTGTCGGGGCAGACTCGTCTTGCTCTACAACTGAAGTGCATTAATACTTTCTCAAATATGAGATTCTTGCTTCAGTTCAACCTCATGGATTGAAAAAATACTATTCTAATTTGTGGAAACATGGAATTACCAGGATTACAAGCAAAGCAGGGCAACTACCCAGGCACTGGAACAGGCTGCCTAGGGAAGTGGTGGAATCACCATCCCTGGAAGGTGTGTGGATGTGGCACTTCAGCATGCGGCTTAGTGGTGAGCCATGGTGTGGTGCTAGGTTAAAAGCTGGGTTTGATGATCTTACAGGCAATCTTGATGATTCGATGAACTTATAAATAGCGGGAATTTTATTTTATTTACTAGTATCATCTCTTTTCTAAGTGCTCAAGAACACTGGTTTGTTTGAGAAGAAAATACAGTAGTAGGTTCTGTTATCCTACCAGAGGTGCAACAGCCCGTGTTTTTCTTTTAAATAACTCATTTACTTCTTTCTGAATAAGTAATAAGCAATACTGCAATTGTTAAAAAATAAAGATCTGATAGAAAGGAAAGTTTTTATTTCAAGGAAGTATAGTATTTAAATGAAGTTTATAGGGAAATATGTGTCATGTAAGGACATTGGTAGGATACTCCAAGCACTTTGGTTGTTCATGTTTCAGTAGCCATACTAAGAAAATAGTAACAAAAAATAGTACACTTTTTTCAGGCGACACAGCCTTTCCACTACTAAGTTGCTGAGCCCTCATATATCTGGAGACAGTGATGAATCAGATTTGGAATCTAAGCGTGGCATGTGCAATCGAGAGATAGTGAGAAGAGGAGCCCTCATTCTCTTTTGTGACTACGTTGTAAGTTTTGAATTATGACTTTTATAGCTACAGTTTTGAATTATGATTTTTATAACCACAGTTTTGAGTTATTTTATGATGCTGACAGTCATTTATTACTGATATGTGTTAACTGAAAAGTGAAGTGTGTTAAGTGAAAAATAAAGACTTGTGAAACTAGTAATGTTATTTTCAGGTGGTGCTTCTATAAGCTTAGATATGACCTCATTTGGCATTTTTTTTTTGTTCTGAACTGAGAGTTCTCTTGGCTCTTAAAGGTTACCTGGTGGGCCATAGAATTACCTTCTGGGTTCTAAACTTCCCAACATCAGTTGCAGTGCACGGTGTTTAGGAGACAAGGAATTTCTGTCTCTACACTTTAAGAAGAGAGGTTTTGGTTTTCCATTGAGAGCAATTTCTGTGGCTTTGGCCTCTTGCTGCCTCAGTGTTAGAATTTTAGTTCATTGGGAACTTTTGAAGTGAATCTTCAGTACTAGGAGGTGTTGCACTTGGGTTTGTACCTCTGATCAGTTTTGAGGCAAGCAAACTGTGTTACTTTCAGGTTCAACTGAACAAAAAGCTATGTTTAGGAAGCACTTCAAGTGCTAATGGACATTCATTTACAGGAGTCAGATTAGAGGTAGTCCAAGCTAAAATCCTCCAAAACCTCTTTACTGGGGTGGTACAACCTCTCAGCATTGTCTGGTTAACTCTACAGATATTTTCGTGTTGCATTCCACTGCTTGTCAATATTCACAAGCCTCTAGAGGTTTGACATTAATTATTGACAGATCTCTTTGGATTTGCTTTCCAGAAATTCTTCGTTTTATGTTAAAGACCAGTAGTAATAAGAAATCTTTAAGAAGCCTAAATGAAAATCACATTTTACAGGACAACTCTGTGTACATATTTATTGCAAACAGCATTTCATTAAAACCAGCATCTTTGAATCAACCTTCTCAATTTGCTTGTTTCTAACCTGTTTGTTAGTGTTTTTAAAAAAATAAGTTGCACATTCATAGTAAATACCTTAATTTGCAACAAGATCAAAACATTTGGAAAATTTTTCATGTAAAAATAATGATGGTGGTATTAAGATATAGACACTCTATGCCATTATTTCGAAGTAGCTACCAGAATTTTATATGAGAAGCTTCATGTTGTGTCGTGTTTAGTAATTAAAATCTTAACATTGGTGTTACTACAATCTGATTTTAATTTTTCCCCTTTAGTGTCAAAACCTACACGATTCAGAACACCTGACCTGGCTTATTGTGAATCATGTTCAAGACTTGATTAATCTGTCCCATGAGCCTCCAGTACAAGACTTTATCAGTGCTGTTCACAGGAATTCAGCAGCCAGTGGTCTCTTCATCCAGGCCATTCAGTCACGGTGTGAGAATCTTGCAGCTGTAAGTTTAACTTTTTGACTTCTTGTAAAGAATGAAGTCACTTCATTTCAGCATAAGTTTAACTGATAAGTATGCAAAGTTTGACATTTCTGGGTCATTTATCAACTTCCAATTTTATTTTTAAAGTCACTTATTTAAAAATGCAAACAGTGAACCTTATATTAGTAACTTCAGTATTAGATGTGTTCCAGTCCATCAAATCTATGAATTCCAGTGGAGACAGTTAAGCTGCTTTTCTTCCTTTATGGGTATTATCCCACATAATCAATATCTGAAGGGTAAATTAAAGCTGTAACTTTTGACTTTGATTTCAGTGCCTTGGTAGTATAAATAGCAAACTACTAACTGCAGAGGCAGTAGTAGGAACTAGTCCATCTTCATAGGCCCTGGCAATATAAAAATGATTTGTGAGCTCATGTCTTCCCCATTGATGTATTCTGAAAGTTGTAGCCACTTGTTGAGGGAAAATGACCGAGAAATTCAGGATATTATTTCTGTTGATTATTTTAGTTTTCAAATTAAAAAGAGTGGATGATGTTTTATAGGGATGTAAATGTTGTATGCATCTCTCTTAATCATGGGGAATGTCATTTGCTGGACTTCCTCTAGAGATAATTGTGGGAGATGCCACCTGCACCCTGAGTAGCTTCAGTGCTGTTTCCTGTCTCTTTGCATTGTCTCTGTGCCAATCTAGGGCAGCTTCAAAGTTATGTGAGGTTAATCTAGGCTTCAGTAGCTGAGAATCAGCAGTATGAACTGAACTTAATATGTTTTAATGGAAGATGTAGTCACTGTGTGAAATGCTTGGTGGTTATCAGGAAAGACAGTAAAATTAAAGTAGCTGGTATTAACAGGCTGCTCTAAACCAAGATTGGTTTCGTAAGTCAAACTAGTGTGTCTTTGTGTTTCTCCCTTTAGAATATTAGTGCTGAATTGGTGCTCATATTAAAAAAAAATAAAAGAAATTGAAAAAAATGTTTGTACACCCTTTTAATTCTGAGTTGCTACTGCTGTTTCTAAACATATGCTCAGAAAATCCCCAATGATTGTCTGGATTTCTGTACTGTCACTTGTCTTGACTGTGCACATGCTCCTTCCCTCTTCTAGAAAGAGTTGAAGCTTCTCATTGTGTTCAAAACTTTTTGCAGTTTCACTTAAATCTGTAGCTTTTTTCTCCTAAAAGTTTTGCTCCCTATGTTTTGCTTACTCTTGTAAGAGTAAGCTTTTACAGTTATACATCAAACAACTCAGTGTTGATGTTAATTAAATAACCCAGCAACTCATTCACACAGAGATGATTATATTGATCAGGTAGTTGTCTGCTGCGGTTTTTTCTAACTGCCTTTCCCTTTAACTTCAAGATCTTTGTCTTCCAAATTGGTTGTAATGTTTTGTCTGTTTCTCTGTTTCCTGCTGTTTCAACATCTAGCCCACAACTCTGAAGAAGACCTTGCAGTGCTTGGAGGGAATCCACCTGAGCCAGTCCGGGGCTGTGCTGACCCTGTACGTGGACAAGCTGCTGTGCACTCCCTTCCGAGTGCTGGCTCGCATGGTCGACACGCTGGCCTGCCGCCGTGTGGAAATGCTGCTGGCAGCAACTCTGCAGGTACAGATAAATCCGTGCCTGTGAATCACATGGGGTAGTGCCAGCAGTGTAATCAAGAGCAATGATTTAAAGTACATCCAAATATGATTCAGCGATGTCGTTTGACGAATTTTTTTATTTAATATATGGACGTGTGAATGTTTACTTTATTTCATTTGATCTGCCTGTAACTTTGTTAATCCAGTAGGAGTATTTTGGGGGACTTTCCATTATTTCTGTCCTGTAAAATTTTTGTGATTCTTTCATATAGAACAGCATTGCTCAGTTACCAGTTGAAGAACTGGACAGAATTCAGGAGTACCTTCAAAACAGTGGATTAGCAGCAAGGTAAATAATACCAATAATACCATTGAAATGTCAAACTAAGTAATGGTCTAATACAAATCGTGTTAACTCTGTATTACTACATTTTGGCTTTTTTCCTAGAGGTCAGATAATGGGTCTTTTTTGGAGGTAAACCAGGAGTAAAGCCTTTCATAAGATGCTGGCGTGTTCTGGCACAAGGGGCAGTTTGTGTTGGCTGTGTTGAATTTGCAGTAAGAAGTACTTGAGAACTGAAGCAAGCTCTAGAGGGTTGCATCAAATTCTCTTTCCTACGTCCCACTCAGTATTTAACTTTTGAGAGACAGCAGCTGCAAATTAATTTCTTGACAAAATCTGTGTTACTAAAGCCAACTTTATTTTCGTCAAACTTGCAAAATACTGTCAGCTCAAGCTAAGTGGGCTTGGGGTTTTTTAGTTTGTTGTTTTTTTTTTTCTCCCAGACAACTGTGTTAAAAGTTTAATCTGTTTAATCTCCTGGCTGTTTAAACTGCTGGTATAAAAAGGAGAAAATTACTAATTTTTTGAAAAACATTTATTTGATGTGGGAAAGATCCTTATTTATTCTTCTTGTCATTGCCGTTCGAGGTTAATACTTGTTGACTAAAATAAGAAATAAGTGGGGGAAAGAACCTAAAACCTGAGACTGTAGTAGGTCAGTAGTAATGTGCCTACGCATGTGATGTTACATTTGAATTTGTAAAAAACTCAAAAGATTACTTTGTACAAGTTCTTGATAGCAGTAGTGGAATTTAAATCCCAACCAAACAAAACCACCAGTTAAAAAAAACCAAACAGCTCTTGATGCTGACGTAAATCCAGAAACTGGAGTTCTTAGTATAGCGAGGGATAATTTTTTAAAAAGAGAAGAATAGTTTTAGTGGATTCTTCAATAATATCTGTTAGAATGTAATTTTTTTGCAGTCAAATAATCATTACACTACCTTTGATTCTTCTCACTCATTAAAAGATTTGCTGCATAAAGAAAGCTGAACAGTTTGTATTTTATGCTTAAGTATATCACAAATTTTAAGACTAAATTAAATTTAAATCTTTATTTGTTGGTAGTACTGAGTTAATTAATTTTGGCCGCTGATACGTGCAGAAACTTTGCATCATATGGCTGCATATATCCAAAAGAATCTGAAGACCCTACTGCTTTTCTGTCCTGGGATTAGAATTCAGTCACTGGATGTCCTTCTATTTCTTAAATTATTTACAAAACTAAGATAGCCCTCTGCTTCTGTTTTCAGACACCAAAGACTTTACTCGCTCTTGGATAGGTTTCGTCTTATGGTAGCACCAGACACAACCAGTCCTTCACCTCTGATTACCTCACACCCACTAGATGGAGAAGACCAACCAGCTTTAGAGAATGTAATCCTTGACAAAGTAAGATTATGTTTAGAAAGAGTCAGTAAAAGTGCCTTGGCTATAAACAAGCTTTACTCATTACAAAATATTTAAATGCAGCTTATTTTTACTATGCAGTTAATGTTCTCAGGATTGTCAGTGTATCTCAAATATAGATCAGTGATTAATTTCATATGTGTTGGCTGACTGCTGAACTTGGGATGGATAATTAACACATGCATAGATGTTTGTTATATTGACAGTGCTGTGAAAAATTTACCAAGTTTGGTTTCTTTGCTCAACTTCAATGGAAAGATTTTTATATGGTTCAATAGAGACAGATAAATAACCTTGTTTTCTTGATGTGTTTACTGCAGTTATTAGTTTTATTCATTTGCTGAAAGTTTTTGGCTGTCTCTTGGAAATTAAACATTGCTTGTCCAGTCCTTCCTTCTCAGCTTTAAATTACTTTCAGAGAACAATCAAGAATACTGAACTGTTTCTGTCTTTCATGGACTTTGATGTGTTTATTTCCAAGTGGAGTGGAAGGCTGAGAGCAAGTCTTGGGGCCTTTTGTGTCTTCCTTTTTTCTAGTTTGTTCCATGGCACAGATAATTTCTCCTTTCCATCCCTCCATGTTCTACAGTGATGCACAGTTAATAGGAAACTTATGTAACTGAGATGGCAAAAATTATTTGATTAGCTGACAGTTTGGATGAGTCTGAGCAGTCAATGGCTTTGGGGAGATGTTGAGAGCTACCTGGACAGCAGAAGATGCTGTGCCCAGAAACCATTTACCCATAGCTTTATGTCTTCAAATTACCCCAAAAATCTCCTTTGTCTCTCACTGTAAATTCTAAACAAAAGAAGTAGTTTTTGTATACTTCCCCCACAGCTTCTGCATAGTTCATAGAATCATAGAATATCTTAAGTTGGAAGGGACTCATAAGGATCAATGAGTTCAAATCCCTGCTTCTCACAGGGCTACCTAAAAATAAATCCTGTGACTAAGAGCATTGTCTAGATGCTGCTTGAACTCTGACAGGTTTAGTTGTGTTCTAATTAGTGTCAGCAAATTTATTTGAATATGAAGTTTTCTTCCTTGGTTATAGTATTCTTTATTTTGTTATTACTATTACATTTTTGTGACTACTGAGTATTCCATGCTTTTTTTCTACATAGTCTGCTCAGTTTTATGTTCCTAATACAAGTACCTGCACTATATATTAAGATTAATTTTTCTTCATTTCCTGTCCAGACTGTATGGAAATAGACAACTTGTCAGTGATCATCCATTGGTCTAGTTTAAAATGTTCCATTTCCATTTGCCAGTTGTTTGTTTTGTCTTGCCTTTTTTTTTTTTTTT
>VZRR01003976.1:2477850-2571396 GCA_013398015.1 Oreocharis arfaki | reverse complement strand
TTTTTTTTTTTTTAATATTAGTGTAGCCTGTGGATGTTTTAGACATTCGATGCCAATGAGCAGTTCTTCCTCTGCCCCCCATATACTGTGTTGTTTTCTGAAAACAAGTATGTAACAAATTTCCTTTTTTGATTATTACAGGACTGGTATGTGTCACTAGTACGGTCACAGTGTTACATCAAGTCTGACTCAGCACTGCTAGAGGGAGCAGAGCTGGTAAATAGGATTCCTCAGCCTGACCTGAACTCCTTCATGACCAGCAAGGTAACTTCTTTGTCAGAGGAAGAGGATGTAATTAGTTCAAGTGTTCCTATTGCTAGTATTAATAGATTACCTTCTGAAGTGTTTACATTCTTAAAATATAAACACTTCAAATTTATGTAATACTGATAATATATACTGATAATGCTAATTCACTTGATTTTAGAAACTAAAGTAGTAGATACTTGTGCAAAACAGTGGATATCTGTGTCTAGCAATGTTCTTAATAGTAAACAATTTTTAATTGTAAAATTAAAATAATTTTTAATTTCTAGGAGTACAGGTTGAGTAGATAGAGTGGAAGCAAAGTTTTATTTATGTATTGCAGTCAGAATAATCCAATTTTACCATTTTACATAATCTTGTTTTGCTAGGCAGTCTCTTCCAAGGCCAGCTGTTTCTGTAACCTCTTCAATATCTGTGCTAGTTGCCTTGCAGTAAGCCAGTAACAGGCCACAGACAGTAAATCTGGCATAAAGGACAACTTGTATCTAAGAACGTCTGTTGTTCAAATCTCACCATGATATTTGCTGCTGGTATGAAGAAATAATAGTGGGGAAGCTGTTTTTAAAAAGCTATTTGATTTGTTTGTTTGAAAACTTATTACTTGAAGATTCCTTGTATATATGTCATCCTTAAACTTTATTCACGTGTTGTCCTAGAAATTTGGAATAAGCATAGTGCTTTTTCTTTCCAGTATGCTACTGGTTGGAATTTAAATGTGGAGCTAATGTGGGCTTAACCATTTTGTTAGACCACAGTAGAGAAGAGTTGCTAATAATAAGTTAGTTAATCAATAAACTGTAAATTTACCACCACATTAGTATGCTAGAATAATACTGCCAGATTCTTAGTTTCACTTTGAAAGCAATGTCTTTTTATTTACTATTTGATTTCAGGAATTCAACCTGAGCTTGTTAGCACCTTGTCTAAGCCTCGGCATGAATGAGCTGTCAAGGGACCAGAAGAGCAGCCTCTTTGAAACAGCTCGGAGGGTAACTCTGGATCATGTGTCTTCTGCTGTACAAAACCTTCCAGCCAACCACCAGGTTTTTCAGCCACTATTGCCAACTGAGCCATCAGCCTACTGGAAAAAACTAAGTGATATCTTTGGTAATAGAAATAATGGTCTTTTATTCTCTCCTCTGCAAAGATGCTTTACAGGTGTCTTGTGAATACATGAACTTGCTATTTTAAAAAAATCAAGATACCTGGCATAAAAGTGCTTATGAAATAGTTCTGAAAAACATTTATTGAAGGGAAAAAATTCAAACTGCTAGATTTCATCCAGTCTTATTTTATAGGAGATGAGGTGATGTATCAGTCTATGATGACACTTTGTCGTGCACTGGCTCAGTATTTGTTGTTACTCTCAAAACTACCAGCTGGTCTCCGTGTTCCTCCTGACAAAGAGGATGATATCCTGAAATTCGTAGTGATGTCAGTAGAGGTAAGAAACTACACCATAATTAAAGATGTGATAAGATGTTTGGAGAGGGAACAGCTCTATCTTGAACTGATCATCACTGAGTAATTTTTGATCAGGGCAATTCTTTTGTCTTAACTGTAGAAATTTCTTCAGTGGTTTTTGTGTTTGACCTGTGCTAGTAAATCAGATTTGGGTTATGGGACAAGGACAGTTTTCTACAAGGAGAGGTTGATTGACTGATAGAATGATGCTGGCATTTGGGAGAATGGGTCTTGCACTGATTTTTGGGACACTTACTAAACATTATATAAATGTCATAATTTGCTTGTACTTAAAATAAACAGTGTTCTCTCAGGAAAAAATCAATACTATTTCCTACTAAAACTTTACATTTTGCTGAGTTAAAAAAAGTCACCCTTGGTTAGGAGTTGTTTTGTTGTGAGAATTCGCTATTAATGGGAAACTTGTCTTTTTGTACAGGCACTCTCATGGCATTTAGTGCATGACCAGATTCCATTAAGTGTCGATCTTCAAGCTGGGTTGGATTGTTGCTGTTTGACACTACAGCAGCCTAGTCTCTGGAATTTGCTGTCTTCTGCAGCTCATGTGACATATGCTTGCTCCTTAATTAACTGCATTAGATTTATCATAGAAGCAGGTGAGTGCAGTTTGAACAGCTCAGAGAAAAATTTTGTTAATAGATTGCCAGTCATCACTGATCAAATGCTGCATGTCTGCAATATTTCCTTTGAGTCCTTATTATATTTGTTTGACAAATTCGTTTTTTACTACTTTAATTTCCTGTTTAAAATTTAGCATTTACTTTCAAACTTAGCAAATGCCTTGGCTATGTCCAACATTTGACTACTATGTGGTGTTGATTAAAAAAGTGGAATATGAAATATGTAATAGCTGTATCTTCCAAATATTTTTCTCCAATTCAGTTGCTGTGGAACCTGGTAATCAACTTCTTAGTCCTGAAAGAAAGAAGAATACTTCAAAACCTTTAAGTGAGGGGGAAGTTGATTCAAATGCACAGAGTAAGTAAACAGTGAATTTTGCTTCTGGCCTAAACTTTCCCTGAAGAAATACTTTTAGGTAACCTTTCCATTACTATTATTTTTAACAATGAAAGTTCATCTGAGACCTTATTTGTATTTGGTAAATGTCTACTAAATATAGGTTGACATATTATTGGCAGGTATAGCTGTTTATTCTTAAGAGTTATACTTTAATGCAGATTATTCTTTTTGGGGATTCTGTTAGCTGTGCAGCATGCTGCAGACTGAGCTTTTTAAAGTGTTGTGGGATTTAAATTTTTAAAATTTCTTTGTATGTGTCCTCATTGGGGTTTTTTGCTGACATACTCTTTTGTTAATAACTGTTAGTGTTTCTGGTTTTTTTGAACTATTTGTCTTTTGAGTGGATTAATAAAACTGAATTTCTTTCTCTCCCAACAAAGAAACAAAACATATTGTTGCAGCATGTGAAATGATAGCTGAGATGGTGGAATGCTTACAGACTGTCTTGTCACTGGGGCACAAAAGGAACAGCAGCATCCCTGCATTTCTCACTCCTGTCCTCAAGAACATCATCATCAGTTTGGCCAGGCTGCCTCTAGTGAACAGTTACACCAGAGTACCTCCCTTGGTATGTTCATTACGCTGTGCTTTCAGAACTTTAAAAGTTATTGAAAAACTTTGAAAACCAGACATGGTGCTGCATCTTAAGTTCTACATCAGTAGGACTTCAACCTTAAGCTGGTTTGATCAGTCAGTTTGACTTTTTGAACACTGGGTAACAATATGTGCAAGGCCACTTCTCTGTTTCTCAGCACTCTGTTTTTGAGGGGATGTCAAACCATAATAGTTTCTTTGGTTGAAACTTTTTCGCCCTCTCTGTGATGTATCAGTGTGCTTTTTCAGGCACCAATCATATGTGAACTGTGTTCCTTGAATTCCATTTCAGCATGATTTCTGCACAGTCTGTAAACTGAAATATGTGACAGGAACTTACTTGCTTCTGTATCTAAACTTGGACCATAAAACTGGATAATTAATTTACAGTGGGAAGTATGATGGAAAAAGCCCTAAAATTAGAAATATGGTATACATTTTATATATATTGTGTTAGATGTTCCATCTTTTTTTGAGTATTTTTCTGTTTGGAGAACTACTTTATTTACTGGTGTCTTGTTGACTTTGAATGGTGCCTGTATATTTAGAAATTTAATATAAATACCATATCTGGTTTGGATAATTAAACTTTCTTTGTACTTCTTTAGGTCTGGAAATTAGGCTGGTCACCAAAGCCTTCAGGTGACTTTGGCACAGTTTTTCCTGAAATCCCAGTAGAATTTCTTCAAGAAAAGGAAATCTTTAAGGAGTTCATCTATCGCATTAATACACTTGGTATGTACAAAATTAAATTTATATACTTGGATCTTATTGGGCATTTACCCATGTTTTGAAATTGCTGAATAACTGTGTCTGGAGCTGTGTACTTACTTTTGTTGCTTATGTGGAAAACACATAGTATTTCAGTGCAGGTTAGTAACTGTACTGCAGTAATTCTTACATTTTGTTCAATGAAGAGAATAAATTATAGAAATAAAGCCAAAAATTATTCCAGCTCAGGGGGATTTCAGTGTGCTCTTGCAGAATGACCACTTGTTTTCTGGAGCATACACTTGACAGCATGTTTGAGAATATTTTGCTTCCCCCCCCTCCACTTTTTTTTTTCCTATTAATGCATATTATAAAGTCCTGTGATAAGATACCTTTACCTTCCTTCAGTTCAGACATCAGATGTTTGGGTTGGACTAGAAGATCTTGAAAGGACTCTTCCAACTCAAACCATTCTGTGACTGTCTTAGCACAGTGTTTCCAGTTCTCTCCACCTTCATGGAGCTGAAGGAGAGAAGCTGTGGTGTTCTCTGCCATTCCCATCCACACCCAGTAGATCACAGAATCACAGAATATGCAGAGTTGGAAGGGACCCACAAGGAGCATTGAGTCCCAGCTTCTGGCCCTGCACAGGACCATCCCCAAGAGTCACACCATGGGCCTGAGAGTACTGTCCAAACACTTACTAAAATCTGTCAGGCTTGGTGCTGTGACCACTTCCCGGGAGCCCGTTCCATTACAAAAAATGCCAAAATAAATAGGAAATGGCACAAAACGAAATCTGTGGAAACAATGTACCTTTTCTTAATGCTGTGCCTTGTTTAACTTTGTGTTAAGACACAAATGGCTATCTCTGAGTGTTTCCATAGGATGGATCAGCCGTACTCAGTTTGAAGAGACTTGGGCTACTTTGCTTGGTGTGCTCGTAACTCAGCCCATTGTAATGGACCAAGAGGAGAACCAGCAAGAGGTAATGTCATTCACTGTATTTTTTAAATGGAATTGTACTTAAACCAAGGAAAGTGTTTCTATTAATAAAAATGTAAAGCAGAAAAGAAGTGACTAACACTGAAGAATTTTTTCTATTTTGTATTTCCTTTTTTTCATATCCTGGTGAGTTCAGACACATCCATCTTATGGCTTAGAGCCTCTGCAAGCATGTAAATAGTAAGGAAAAAAAAAATCATGAAGCTGTTTCAGCTCTTTATTAGTCCATCACTCAACACAGATTTTTTTTAAAGATTCTTGACTAGAAATTAATTGCAGTCAGTGCTTTGTGTGCATTGTTTATGTCACATATATATCTGGAAGGGAAGAAGAGTAGATATCAGGCTTATTAAAGAGAATTTAGTGAAACATGACAAACTGATACTCAGAGCTTTTGGGATTTTTTTTTTTTTAAACAATTCAAATTACAGTGAGTTCATTTTACAGGAAGATACAGAGAGGACCCAAATTAATGTTCTTGCAGTACAAGCCATAACCTCCCTGGTGCTGAGTGCAATGACCATACCTGTTGCAGGGAATCCAGCAGTTAGCTGTTTGGAACAGCAGCCCCGCAACAAAGCTTTAAAAGCTCTGGACACAAGGTATTTCTTTTTACTTGTCTTCAAATACATAAAACTTGTGGTTAATACATAATGACAGTTGCTTAGTCTAGCTGTAGCAAAAATATGGATGGATTGTCTTTTCTAAGCAAGAGTATATATGGGTGGATCTGTTTACATAGAAATTACATGGACTTAGCATTGTGAACCTGCTGAGTTAAAAGATTATCTGAAAAAGATAATATCGTAATAAAATCTGGTAAACAGTGTGCAGAAGGTATTTTTCAGCATTTTCATTTCCCTGGTAATGAAAATAAGCATAGACACATAACATTGCAGAGTAAGCCAGACAGACTTGCACAAAACTATTACAGGAAAGATCTGCAAAAATTGATTTCTCTTGGGCTTTCAGGTTTGGGAGGAAGCTAAGTGTTATCAGGGGAATTGTTGAACAGGAAATCCAGGCAATGGTGTCTAAGAGAGATAATATTGCTACTCATCACTTATACCAAGCGTGGGACCCTGTTCCATCACTTTCTCCTGCTACTACAGGTAAGTGCTCATTTGTGGGGGAGACGGAGAGAGTGAATTTCTTCTACATTTAAAAAGTGGAAAAAGTACGCTCAGGAAAATTTGAAATCCAGTTTGCGGGAAATGAAGCCATTTTCACATGTGCTTTGTTACGCACTTTTTAAAAATTCATCTTGTGTTTCGCTGCAGGTGCACTTATCAGCCATGAAAAACTCTTACTGCAGATCAATACTGAACGAGAAATAGGAGATATGGATTACAAACTGGGACAGGTTTGTTGAAAACTCAGCTTTAAACTTGGATTTTTATGACTTTTCTTCCAGTTCTGAAAAATCAGTTAAGAAGCACTGCATGACATCAAATAGAAACTAAAAGCTCTGAGTGATGCAGAGTATGTCATAACTGGGTGTCTCCTCTGCCAGAAGACTGTGTGTTGCCTGTCATTTAAATGGAAAATGTATTTGGCTTCTAAGATTTTTCTAGTCTGACTATGGCAGTATTAAATGCACTTCTTTGCTATTTGTTTTTCTCTTTTGTGTGTGTTGCAAGGTCTCTATACACTCCATATGGTTAGGAAATAATATCACTCCATTAAGAGAAGAAGAGTGGGGTGAGGATGAAGAAGATGAGAACGATGTACCTGCTCCTGCCTCACCACCAACCTCTCCCATAAACACCAGGTATCTTATTTTTTTGTCTCTTCTCTCTTTTGAGTCATAGATAAGGTATTATTTCTTCACGTTGGGTTCAATAAGCTGGGTTTATAAATTGGATGCTGGTAAATAACTATTATTTCAAATCAAGCATTTTAGCAGTGATTAAGAATAGCCATTTTAACACTTGCTTATTGTTCCTCGCAGGAAACACCGGGCTGGCGTAGATATCCATTCTTGTTCTCAATTCTTGCTTGAGCTGTACAGTCAGTGGATATTGCCATCCAACCCTAGCAAGAGAACACCAGTCATTTTGATCAGTGAAGTGGTGCGATCAGTAAGTCTGAGTTATTGTTCTGAATCCTAGTTGAGTATATGTTACCAAGTGTTCAGAGCGAAGCAGCATTTGTAAAGCATCTTTTTATATCTGGAACACACAGAATTTTCTTTGCAGTGCTGTTCTGTGGGCAGTAGAGAGGTTCAACTTGAGCAACTACAGCACTATACTGATTGAAGCTATATAAGCATCTGGATTGTGTGTTCTGCTGCTACATTACAAATACTTTATTGTTACTTAATAATAGTTGATATTTTACTTGACTGCTTGCTAAAGCAAGATTTGCTTATCCTATCCCTTTGTAAGAAAATGAAGATGGAACAATAATGTATTAGAGAATTGAATTGGTTATTAAGTGTAGAAGCAAAACTAAGGAACATAGGTGTGGAATGTGTCTTGACTGTCATTATTCACTATCATAAGAGACTTAAAATGAAACTATCCTTGCAAGAGAAGTATGTGTTGTATGTTTTGGGATGGTGTAGTACATTGTAAATAGCAATGTTTGTTCATGTCCCAGAGTTACTTACTATAGTGGCTTTGATTTTGTAAACCTTTTGGTAAAAAGGATCTCTTGGAGGTCATTATCATCCGAGATGAATGGTGGAATTAATTCTGGACAATAGTTAATAGTTATTTTAGACCCTTGAGTAAATGTTTACACATTTACTAGATCAGCTGAAGAATCTTTTGCTCGCAATTATAACAGAAGGGAGAGTCAATTTTTGACTGTCTGCTAATGGGATTTTTTTTAATATTCAATTTTAATTTCTGTACAGCTTCTGGCAGTGTCAGACTTATTTACAGAAAGGAATCAGTTTGAGATGATGTACACAACACTGACAGAGTTGCGAAAGGTGCATCCATCAGAAGACGAGATTCTTGTACAGTATTTGATACCAGCTATTTGTAAAGCTGCTGCTGTTCTTGGAATGGTAAGAAATTCTCAGGAAGTTTTTTGAAAATTCATGAGTGTCTAGGTTAATTCAGCTTCTGTTGCAAAACCTGATGTACTTGGTAAGGCTGGTTTGTCTCTAAGAATATCCTTTACCTGATCTGCATGGCTGTAAGAATACACAGGTACGTATTCTGGGCTTTCAGGGTTTGCAAACATTATCTCCAATTGCCCTGTATTTAAACAGGAAGGTTGTTTGGTTTGATAGTTTTAGAGGTTTGAGCATAATTGAATGTGCTTTTTGGTTTGTCTTACTCAAAGACGACTTCAGTGTTGCTTTTGCCCTGGACTCCTCATTTGTTCCATTTCAGGCCAAATATGAGGACTTGTGGAACAGCTTTTGCTAGATTTGTATTTCTGGTGAATTGCTGTAATCTCATGGGAGGCTGGGACAGTGCATGTGATGAATATATAGCCCCAAATAGTCAGGTATCCCTTTTCTTTCCCTCACTCTTCCCTTCACTGCATCATTCTGTCTTGAAATGTGTAGACCAGAGTACTTTCCAGTGGTCATTTCAGAGTGGAATTATTTAGGAAAAAAAAAATACAAATCATTTTGGAAGGAGTTAGCATTTCTAGAAACTCTGAGAGTAATATAAAGCCATATGGGTAACAGTGGTAAAAGAAATTTTGAAAGGCTTTTAGGGTGGGGCTTCCAGTAGCTGTTGTAGCAGGAACTGCACAAGGGAAGGCTGGGAAGGTGATGGCAAATGTTTTAGAGATCAGCTTATTCTGACTAGGCTGTCATTTCCCACTCAGTGAGCTAATAACACCTTCTCACAGGAAAACAGCTGAATATAACAGCTTGGTGGGACTTAGAAAACAAGAAGGTGATTCCATCAAGAATTGCTTGCTGTTCTATGCTCAGTTATGTAGAAAATCCACTTTAAAAGAGCAGCTAAAGAGCAGACACTATCAGACTGGCCTGTATCTTAGATACTTAATGAGAAAAGGGACAAGGTATAACAAGTAATTTCTTTTAATTACTTAGATAGTAAGGAAAAGACTTTCCAAAACTAAAATTCAGAATAGATTCTGCATATTCCAGTAAGTTGTGGTATTTGATAACAGAGAGTTAGGTATCTGATACCAGCTTGACCTCTGAATACTAAACATACAATTGTGGAATCATTTAGGTTGGGAAATACTCTAAAGATCATTGAGTCCAACCACTGACCTAATTAAACCGTTTCCCTAAGGCTGGAGCCTAAGGAGGCTCAGGGGGGACCTTATCACACTCTACAACTTCTTGAAAGATTATAGCGAAGTGTGGGTCAGTCTCTTCTCCCACGTGACAGGACAAGAAGAAATGGCTTCAGTTTGTGCCAGGGGAGGTTTAGGTTGGCTATTAGGAAGAATTTCTTCTCTGAAAGGTTGGTTAAGCATTGGAACAGGCTGCCCAGGGAAGTGGTAGAGTCGGTGTTCAAGAAACAACTGGACATGGCACTTAGTGCTGTGGTTTAGTTGATGGTGGTACTCAGTCAAAGGTTGGACTTGATGATCTTGGAAGTCTTTTCCAGCCTTAATGGTTCTGTGAAGTACAGGGTGACAGTCACTGCCCTGGTCCTGCTGGACACACTATTGCTGATCGAGGCCAGGTGCCCTTGGCCTTCTTGGCCACCTGGGCACACCTGGCTCATGTTCAGCCACTGTCAGCCAGCACCCTCAGGTCCTTTCCCACCAGGCCCTTTCCAGCCACTCTGCCCAGCCTGTAGCACTGCAGGGGTTGTTGTGACCCAGGGGCAGGACCCGGCACTTGGCCTTGTTGGACCTCAGACCACTGACCTCGGCCCACTGATCCAGCCTGTCCAGATCCCTCTGCAGAGCTTGCCTGTCCTGCAGCAGATCAATGCTCCTGCCTATCTAAGAGTGCACTTGATTCCCTCATCCAGATCACAGGATTGGTGGAGGGAAGGAAGTGTAGGTCTGAGTACCAGTGGTCTCAGAGAACATATAAATGGAACGATGTGCTATGAGTTGAGTAGACAGATAGTAGATGGCAGAGTATAGTAGTCTGGTACTTGTTTCAGATGGAAGCATCCTTTTTGCTTAGCTGGAAGGCCAGAAAACTTCAATCATTCAAGTCCTGTATTTTTAATAGCATGTACTATTTACTGAACTAATCCTTATCTTGCTTGGGTGTTTTTAATTTTAAATCGTGACAAATAAAAGTAGCATCAATTTACTAGTTAATCTGCAACTCATCTCTTACTTATCTGACTGTATTAGTCTTCTTATATTTGATTCAAAGTAGTTTAAGCCAGGCTCTGGTTCATTCTCTCTTTTCTGCCCTTTAATTTGTTCCAAGTATTTCTGAATGACAGGACTTGCCAGTATTTAAACCATTCTAATGAATACTCTTGTTGGATGTATTAGGACAAAGCTGTGGCTGAACCAGTAAGTCGACTGCTGGAATCAACCCTAAGAAGCACCCATATGCCCAGTCGGATTGGAGCTCTGCATGGAATTCTTTATATCCTTGAGTGTGACTTGCTCGACGAGACAGCAAAGCAACTCATTCCAATTATCAGCGAGTATCTGGTCTCCAATTTGAGAGGAGTAGCACAGTAAGACTCTTCCCCCTTTCCCCCTGGCTCCAAACTGTTGGATGTTTATGTGTGAACAAAAGGGCTCTCTGTTGTTGATGGTTGCCAGTACATTTTAGAGCAGGCTGTTGTATCAAGCAGGTTTTGGCATTTTCATTGAAAATATCATCCAATTTTAGGTTTAATTTACAGAGTGAAATGGTATTTGAGGGTGAGAAAACTGTTTGATAGTAAAGGCTTTTGTGTCTTTGGTAAAACTGTGTTACTTAAACCTCATTTCTCTGTCATTTTCATGATAATCAGTGTTCTCTTGTAGCATCTTGGTGGTACTTTCTGTGATTTTAAGAAGGGGTTACGTTTCACGTGCAAAATGTGTTTTGAGGAATTTTTTATAGTGTCTCTGTGACCTAGACAAATTTGATGTGACCACTAGTGTTTTTGCTCATTTACAGTTGTGTGAATATCCATAACCAACAGCACATCTTGGTAATGTGTGCAGCTGCTTTTTATTTGATCGAGAATTACCCGCTTGATGTAGGGCCTGAATTCTCTGCAGGAATTATACAGGTATGTTGTGATGCCTCCAGTTAGGGGTGGTCATATAACCTGAGATCACCACATAGCTGTCTTTAACACTTGATTACTGAGGTGGAGGTTTGCTTTTGGGTTTGATTTCATCAGTTTTTCTTAATACCTGATGCCGTTCCATACTACTGTGGTATGATGCTAGAAGATGACCTAAATATATCTCAAAACCAGGTAGTTGGCTTTTTGCTTTATTTCAGATGTGTGGAGTCATGGTGTCTGGAAGTGATGAATCAACACCATCCATTATTTATCACTGTGTCCTGAGAGGATTGGAACGACTCCTTCTTTCAGAGCAGCTTTCTAGGCTGGACAGTGAGTCGTTGGTTAAACTGAGTGTTGACAGGGTGAATGTGCAGAGCCCCCACAGAGCAATGGCAGCCCTTGGATTAATGCTGACTTGCATGTACACAGGTATTCACTTTTTTTATACTTCTGATGTGCTGAAAGACTCAATAACAGTGCTGATTTTCTTAATTTGTTTTTGTTACCAAGAGTAAAAGAAGTGTATTTTAATATCCACAGTTAACTTGTAACATTATTTTGGTTTAGGAAAGGAAAAAATCAGCCCCAGCCGTATCACAGATGCAAATCCTGGTGCTCCTGACAGTGAATCTGTGATTGTAGCTATGGAAAGAGTATCTGTCCTTTTTGATAGGTAAGAGGACAAATTGTGTAAATGGGGTTCTGGGAGGGAAATGATTCTGTTTGTCACTGTGTGGTCACTTCTCTATTCGACAGTTCTTACAGTTAATTAATGATTAACTGTACTCTCTACTAACTATGGCTTAAAAGTTACACTCCTGGTATACACAGTAACACTGATGGAATTGCTGAAAGCAGCACGAATGTACAGGAATGTAAATGAAAACCAGACATGTCCTAACGGATACTGCATGTTGCACAAACCATAATACTTCATAAATGTATTTCCAGCTCCCTTCAGGTCAAACTCTTAAGTGCTTTTCAGGATGTCTTCTACATAATCAAGGATATAAATCCAGTTTACAGGAAATAATCTTTCAAACCACCTTAAGAGTTTAAAACTTTTTTCCCCCTTCCCCCCTCACAAGAGTTGCTTTTTCTGAGGCTGTTAAGTAATTGCAGTGGAAGGATACAGTAAAATTTCTGTACTCACATGGAACTCATTAATGGAAACATTTCAAAAGCCCTGTTTTGATCTGACAATCTCAAGCTGTCTTAAGTGAGTATAGCATGTTAGATTTTGTGTAGTAGTTTGTGGGTAATGGTTTACATTTTTTAAAGTGTTCAGTGGTTCTTCCATAAAACTGGAGGAGGGTTTCACGTCTGCACTTGGTGAGAACAGAACTAAAACAGTCAGTGCTTGAGTGCTTTCGAATATATCACTCTGAAGAGTTAGCAAAACAAATGTGACTAGTACAAGCAAAAAATAACTTTTGCAGGGAAGAATCACATGGTAATTTGATTTTGACACATCAGCAGATGCAGCCTTTATTAGAAAGACTTTCCAATCGGTATTATTTAAACAAAATTGTCTGTAGATTGGAGTATCTTTTCCCCTCTTTACACAGCAATGCAACTTACTTCTCTTGTTTGATATGTTGGTCATTCTGGTCTTGAATAAAAAATGCAAAGACGTAATGAATGGAAATCAGTGTTCTGTTTATAAATGGTCTTTGCTCTGATAACCAGGAGGAGTGATCTCCCTGTCCTTTTTTGTTCTTGTTTAGTTTTTTCAGCATTCCTGTTGGTAAGTCTCATCTCATGCAATTCCAGGCCTTCAAAAAATGTGACTATTTAAAAAAGAACAGGGGAGAGTGTGGGGTAAGGACATACCTGTAACAGCTTCTGACAGCTTTGACAGACCTCTTTGGGTAGTCTGTTACTCAGGAAGATTTGGATTCATCAGTGTTGAAAAGTTGCCTATTCAGAGATGAAAGTAAAATGTTCTTTCCCTTGCCAGTTAAACTAGGAAAGAACAAGATATGTATTGGAACTCAGTCATAAAATTTTTTTTTATTATTATTTTCAGGATCAGGAAGGGATTTCCTTTTGAAGCTCGAGTAGTGGCTCGGATTCTTCCACAGTTCCTTGATGATTTCTTTCCCCCACAAGATGTAATGAACAAAGTCATTGGGGAATTTCTGTCCAATCAGCAGCCATACCCACAATTCATGGCAACAGTAGTTTATAAGGTAGTATTGATACATTTATTTTTCTTAAGTGTTTCAGAAGATTTCTAAATAATTGACAGCTCAGCTGAAGGGCCATATACCACTTTTGTTAATTAGATCTAACAAACCAGTCACAGTGATTGAGCTGTGATGCTGTGAGTTTTGGCTTCCAGGCAGCATTGAGGGCTAGAATTGCCATGTCACCTGGAAGCCAAAGCTCACAGCAGGACAGTTCAGTCACTGATAATGAGAAAATAAAGAGAAAATTAGTAGTTGTGATCCTGGTGCTCAGATTCTAGATCTGAGGGAGCCATCACCTTGTGAACCCAACAGTCAAGGCTCTGTGGACTCAGCTGGGCTTCTGGGTTTTTGGCTCTTCAGCACCTACTGGACTTGTGCATCACTGGAGAGAGCACGTGCACAGCACATTTGAGCTGTAAAGCAGGGACACCAGACAAGTCTTACATTTCTGTATGAGTACTTCAGTTTGGCACATATGTCATGAGTCCAGCTTACTAATTCGTTAGACTCAGAGTTGTTTCCAGGAAGCCATTTTGTGACCCTCAGAGCTTTGTAGCTGGAGAGAACCTTTACAAGAGAAACTGAACTTTTTCCTGTATCCATCTACCCTGTCTTTATTCCTGTGTACAATATTTTGCAGGTGTTCCAGACACTGCATAGCACTGGACAGTCCTCGATGGTCCGTGACTGGGTGATGCTCTCTCTCTCTAATTTCACACAAAGAACACCCGTGGCAATGGCAATGTGGAGTCTTTCCTGTTTTTTTGTCAGTGCTTCTACCAGTCAATGGATTTCAGCAATGTATCCTAAAAAGATTAAATGTGTGCTATTTCTGGGTAATTGTAGTGTAAAGCCTTGAAGGATAAGAGTACAGGTGTAACAGATAAAAAAGGCAGTTTTACTGCAGATAGTGATGGTATATATTGCTTTGTGCTGTTGGTACCTCAGGTTTGTAGGGGAAAAAAGAGAACTTCTAAACAGATTATGACAACAAAGTTATCTAAAACTACTGCTTTAAGATCAGTTCCTTTTGACTATACAGGATGATTGGGAAAGTCCTTACTTTGAAGGACTTTTTAAAAGCTTCACCAAGATAGCACTGTTGTGACCTTTAAAAGCTTTGCTCTGTATTCCTTCTGCAAGATAAAATATACTGAAAAAAATGAAAAAAAGCCAACAAACTCAAAATCAAGAGAATTATCCTCTACATACAAACTGTATTTCTCAGTTATCACCCTGGCTATGCACTGCAGTAATACTGAGCTTTGGCAATGGAATAGCATTGGACAAATAAATTGAAACAGACAAAAGATACATATATATGTAGGGGGCATTAGTGCTGGGTTTATTTCAAAACAAACAAACCCATCAAACAAACAGAGAAATAACTGTTGCATTTTGTGATCAGACAAAAAAGTGGCCATTTGTCATGTTTGAAATGTCCTAATGACTCTCAATCGCAGCAGTGCTCTTTGGCTCTCAGCAGTTGCTGATTGCATTGTTTGCTCCAGTGGATAAAGAAAACTACTGCTAGCTTGAAATTAATTTCCGAGGATAAGAAATTATGTGATGTTAATGGAGAAATAGGATTTAGCAGTTAATTGCTAGATGACAGTATTTTGCACTTGAACGTTGTTGGTAAACTCAAGAATAAACCGTTTTAATGGAGACCAGTGTTTGAAACTGCTAAACCAAAAGAAGAGCAATGTCTGTCATTTTATGACCTTAACTTACATTTCAGTCTTCCACATATTATCAGCCGAATGGGAAAATCGGAGCAAGTGGATGTTAACATCTTCTGTTTGGTGGCCATAGACTTCTACCGACACCAGATTGATGAAGAACTGGATCGGAGGGCCTTCCAGTCGGTGTTTGAGGTGGTAGCATCTCCAGGAACCCCATACCATCGCCTACTGACTTGTTTGCAAAATGTCCACAAGGTCACAGCATGTTGAACACCCTGATGTGTAGTGGAACTGCATGACTAGTGTTGGAATATGAATTATGGGGAATGCAAGATCAAGAAAATACCTGGGGTTGCATTTGTGATAAATACGGACCTGTCAGTTTGCCTTCCAGCACGCATGGACAAGTTCTCTGCAGCACTGGAAATCACTCGAGAAGTCAAGTGTAGTTGTTGTTGACACCAGGCACCTCTAAGTGGAGAGAAGTATGTCAGTGTTTTTCAAGTGGTGTTGGGGACTACTAGCCACACATCCTAGCTGTGAAATTCGAGGTAGTACCACATGCAAGGTAGCTGGTATTCCTCTTCTTCCCAATGTGCAGCTGAAGCCACTGTGGTGCAGCAAGTAAGACACTGACAGATTGTTATTGCAACCTGCAGTCATTAGCCAACTTCATAGTTTTATGTACCTGTATATACCGTTGTGTAGTACAGAATAGAATTTGTTTCCAATGTCTCTCCCAAACAAGGAAAAGAGAAAATGGCTTTTATGATTTACACTTCCAGCATGTAATTTCTCTCTGGACTTTCTGATATCCAGTGGTGTATGTGTTGGTGATACCAGAGATATAGTGCACATACGTAACCACACATTTTTCTTTTTTCTTCTCAGGATTTCAAATTTGAGTACAGTATATCAGTGAAAGAAATTTTAACTTAAATATTTCTATATTATGTACAGTATGTAAAATTGTAAGATGTGTGGTGCATGAGCTGTGCTTAATTGGAGATGAACAAAAGCCATGCTACTGAATGTCTTGACATCTGTATTGTCCTCATTTTTTCTGCTTGTGCTTGAATTCATGTTCCTTTTGGAAATCCATCTTAAATGTACAGATTACATCTTGTTTTGCATCTCACTTTTTCTTAAAGTGCTTTAAAACTGGAATATGTTTATTAATTTGTCTTGAGAAACTGTACTAAGGAGGCATTCTTGTGATCTACTTTACTGTAGCTTCTTTTGAATTCCTTTATTTTGAGACATAATGGTAAAAAAGAGGACTAGTTACTCTGGATCAAACTTTACATACTTAAGAAACTGCTCTTATTTGCTGCACAGCATTTTAAGAGACAAAATGGTGCAAGCTCCCCAGTAGTCAACAACCATTTGACCTTTCCTAACTGAGACCATGGAGTCATCTGGACCATTCTCATGTAAACAAATTTATGGTGGCAGTAAAGAATCAGAAGGCTGCTGTCTACTTTGGGACTGGCTAAAGTGTTAGATTACACAACCTCTTTTATTACCTGTTGTATCCATAATGCTTTAGACACAAACACAACACAAATTTCCATGAATTTCAGGACACTACATAGGGCCAGATTTAGCTTTTACTCACCACCCAGGGAATGCCATTGATTCCTAAACTGTACATGAGGAAATCCAGCACAGCATTTGTCTTTAGTTGTATTTGTTATAAGTCTTTCATTGTAGAGAAATTATACCTTGGTTCTCAGTCAGATCCTACATTTAACCTCTCTTCATTTTCTTAGCACACCTTTTGGTGACACTTGGAAAAATGAGATAGTGTTGTCAGGAGGAGCATGTACTGTATGTATTTCTGTATATAATGTATATGTTGGAATTATACACGTGACAACATTTAATGTATACAGATGTGTATATTTGTATTTATTAAACCCATGTATTTAAACTAATTCCAATCTAGACCAAAAATTGTTGCTTCTGCCCGTAAATTGATTACAAAGGAATTGTCCACTGGTGTCACTTCCTTTTAGAAACTGGTAGAAGAAATTGATAGCATGGGCAGTAGAAACAACTGTAGATGTTGCTGTATTTAGCTCTCTACAGGTCTTGTTATCTAGAGCAATTATTTCTGTCCTTAGTTGGGTTACTCTTCTTCCTTGGGCCACAGCACTGTGGTGATTTTTAAAAGAAACTGAACAGGATTTCAGAAAAAAGGTTTAATAAAATAGATACTGTTTGAAAGTTTTGAGTTATATTGGAGAATTATCTTAATTCTGACAAAAGTCTAATTCCAGGCAGTGAGATATAATGCCCTCTGTTTGCATTAGGGGTAGTATAGATCACTCTTCCCTTTTGTAATCACCAATAATCGTTTTGTACTGTAAACCCACACACCAGTCCGTTTTTGTATAATATATAGTTTAAGTGAAGATATTTTTGTAAGCTATTTTCCAGAATTTAAAATAGATTTTAATATATTTTTTAAGCATCAGGTTAGTCAAATTCTCACCATATAACTGTTTATGTTGTGTTGTGAAACTGTTAAATTCTTCATAATTTTAAGCTCCTCATGATTAACACAGACCAGCTGGTTACTTTACCTTGGGATCACGGGAGCTAGACCCTTTACAAAATTTTCCAAACCAGCTTGGGACTTGCTATAGAATCTTTCCAGCCAGTGAAGAAATACACTGAATTTAGCAGTCTACACAGCTGGGTGAAAAACATTAGATGTGACAGACTCCCATTCCTCAAATGCCTCTTGCCAGCCTTAGAGCAAATATTTGCATTACCTGTTTCAGGGCAAGCTCTAGAGCTGATGCACTCAGTTCTAACCTCACACAGATTCACTGGTAATAATAACTTCATCTGTTTTAACCTCTCTTGGAGATTTGTTATAGTATATATCCCTCCTGTAACGTGTCCTAAGTGTCTAAAGAAGGGCACCTCCTCTTAGGAAATTCTCTGTGACATGAAGGGGTTGTAGCTTAAGGGTCTTCCTAGTGTGGGAACACACTCCAGCAGTGCTTAAGTTCTGACATTTCACTGCAGCACACTTTCCTGTCTTCTTCCTAGACATTCTTTGTACACCCTCATTTCTTGTGGAGTGAAATCATACTCAAAATCACTCCTGTCTGCTTTTAGTGACACAAGCCACGAGGTGTGCCATAGGGGCAGTAAGAGCAGAGCAATGGCCACTAAGGGATTCTGATGTTGGATTTAAAGGAAATAAAAATACTGCTTGTCCTTAGAGATTGATTTGATGTAAGATTTTATTTCACAGAGTGTTTTTAACTTGCTGTAAACAGAAAGCTAACTCTGAAAATTAGGCTGTTCATTTTTTCATTGAGAACAGGGTAGAAATGGGTTTGGTCTTAAGACATACATTTGGTGTCCTGGCTAAACAAAGCAAGCAGCATCTTTAATGTACTTTGCAGTGAAAATGGCTTCTTTGCAGCCTTACAATATGAGAGGTATGGCATGACTGGGAGCATGCTTGAGACAGATTAATGTTTAAAACTTCATTTACAATTCAGTTGTCAAAGAACCTACTTTACTAAATCTATAACGTGGCCCTTCGCTAAGAACACTGTATGCCAGCCAACTTGTTATAAACAGCTTTTGGACCAGCTACCCACTGGCCCATTAAATAAAGTTTGCTTTGTGTTTCATTTGAGCATGCTCCCTCCCTTGCACTGAGTGCAAGAGTGAGGAGTTGCGAACTACAACTTACTGTAAACCAGTTCTTATTTGCAGGATTCAAAGTATTTTCTTTACTATTTGTGTTGTTTTCCAGTTGAAAATGAATGTGAGTTTATTTAAATCTTCTCTAAAGTGTATACTCAGATGTCATTTCTTGCCTAAAGCATCTAGTAAATGATTGTGTGTTACTTTTGCTTCGGTAGGAATGCCTTCTTAGCACCAAGACATTGCTTGTTTCTTAACCACCAGCAGCATTCCGAAAGCACTGAGTAATGAGTGAACAGATTTAGGTCCAGTGAAGGGGGGCACAAGTGGAACTTTTTGGGTTAAAAGTAATTTGTTGATATTTAGTAGATTTGCCTTAAGAGCGTTCTGTCTTGCCATTCTTCTTTTTCAATGGCTGTTAACTATATAGCAGATAAGGAGGTTGTGTCAAAAACACTGCAAGACAGTTCTCCGAGAGCAGCAGACCTGGTTTGTCTTAAGATTTTGTGGAGCTGTCAGGGCTGAGCATTTATGCTTTCTAAGTAAAAGAAATTTTAGAGTATAATGAGCAATAAATAATAGCAATAAGCAGTTTAATTAAATTCAGTCATTCAGGATCTTACCCCGTGGTTGAAAGGGATGGGAGAAGATGGGGAACTAATGGAGTACATTAATTCCATAAATCAGACTTTTTCCATGTACAATCCCAAATAAACTTCATACTAAAGGTAGAAATCAACTGAGTGACAATGGTATGTGCTTTGCTCTTCTAAAACAATTTTGATTATAAAGATACATTTGATGAAGGTTACAAGAGGGCAAAATACTTTGCTAGTTTTTAGGTAGTTTAAGTATTTTAAAATGAAAACAAGCTGGTGTAAAAACTAGAGTAAGCAATGTAGCAAAATTTTGGGGGAAATTAATTATGTTAATTTTACCTAATACTGAGATTTTGGGTGAACTCTTTGTGCATGCTGCCTAAGTATCCATTTAAAAATCTTGAGAATCCCACAGTCATACCCAGGAGAGCTTCTACTGTATATCAAGTTTTTAGCCATATTCAGGTAACTGGGTATAAATGCTGCAGAGCATTTGTGAAGCATGTGCTGCTTTTTGTCATGTGCATTTTGTGTGAGCTTATCATTCCCATCAGTCTGTGTACACACACCATCAAGTTGGATAAACTTGACAAGGATAAGGTAATACACCCTGTGGAGGGGTATGGTTTGAGGGCAATGATGAGCAAAAGCTTGGAGCCCCAGCCTGAAAAGCAATTGTACTCAAGGGAAAAGGAAAGCATATAATTTTAGATGTATGTTTAAGTTTAAAAAAAACGCTGAAAATACTGCACATTGAAACTAAAAGAGAAAATAAAATGCAACTATTACTGTAAGTGATTTTTTCCTCTGGTTATTTTTTAAAAAGACTTGATGTATTTTTACTAGAGTTTTTCCCCAGTATCTCTTCTTTTCAGCAGCTGTCAAATACTGAGTATTATTAAGATATGCAAGAATACTTGAACTCTCTACAAAAGTAGCTATGCTGCACAATTACAGTGCTGTTTGCAATTAACCAAGAACTATCACAGTTGAGCTTTTAATTGTATCTAATAGTCATGCTTGCCAAAACTTCTCTAGGATTCTAGATGAGATCAGAAAAGGCAAAATTTAAGTGTACAGCTGTATTTGTGAATAAGAGTATTTATCCACAGCAGTCCTGGGGAGGGATAATATTACACAGGAGAAGAAATGGTTTAACTTGCCGAAGCTTGGTTTCCCAGCTGTTGGGCTTGCATCTTAAAAGAAATTTCTGGGTGGTCCTGCTGCTGAACACTGGAGGATCTCTTGCAGTACTCAATGGCTCAGAGACATCTTGTTTTGATTAACTTTGCAGCACTTGGCTGTTCTCTGGAAACTCTGGCATAAGGTTTGAAGTAGTAGCTTAATGTAGAAAGCACGTGCTGGTTTTGTCCTTAGTCAAAATAACTTTTTTTACATCTTGGTTTTCCTTGTTGGCCTCGCTGGCGACTGATCAGCTGCTGTGTCACCTTATAGTGTTGCTGTGGAGCCAAGGGACAGAGCTGTGCTGTGGTAAGTGGCTTTGTCTTCAGAGCTGGAGGCTTGTTTGACTGATAAAGTCTTCATCTTTTTGTCACTCAGAGAAGAATACCCGTTTAATTTCTGGAAATATTATCCCTAAAGATGAACTGCCAAGCAATGAAGCACTGCACTTAGTAGACTAGAACTTTTTAATTTACAACTTTTCTGCTTTCCCCACTGCCTCTCCTGTCCTGTGTAGGTATTGGGCTTTTTTCCCTAGTTTTTAGGCAGTGCAGCTGTACGAGTATGGCAACCATCATTTGGGAATTGGCATGGCTCCACCCCAGTTACAAGACAAAAAGCTTTGATTGCCTGTAGAATTATACGTAATTATACCACAAGTTTTGCATAACTGTTTGAAGAGATGAAAAGATTTGTAACTTGTAGGTTTGTTAAAAAGTTGGAAGTAGGAACATGAAAAAGTTTATACAGTTTGTATAGAATGGTATCTTATAAGTGAGCCAAACCTTCTGCTCTTCTATTGCAGCTGTAATTCTGCCTTAATTTTGTTTCTGATCTTTCCCATGGTGTACACATCCAAGTATGGCAGAGCAGTCGTTACCCAGGTGCTGTTTTAATATCCTCCAAGCTGCAAATGTCATGGGTAGATTTTGATCAAGTGCAACCTGATTGTTTTACTTCATTATTTACATTTAAGAGTTCTTTCAGCCAGGCTGCAGTGTTTGGGCTCCAAGCAAAATGCATCCTTGAGGGCTGGGTTTGACCATACACCAGATGCCCACAGACCTGGGAGCCAGGTTAAGTCAGACCATTTAAATACAACGTTTTTGCTAATCTAGCTCATCTTGAATTACATGCACTGTAAAACTTCAAGTCAATGTTGAAATAACATCTCCAGATTAGAATCTTAGTCTTTTCTACCTCTTTCTTCGCCTGAGGAAGAGGCACTAAGTGTGTTTTCATCCCTGTCTTGCTGTTAAATGGCTCTAGGATTGCAGCATCTGTCTTGGCCAATGGAAATGCAAGTATAAAGCTTGCTAACTTAACTTTTCTTGGTGTGTCTTGTTAATGTTGACATTTCAAATACCATCTTTGGCATTTGATTTAACATCTATGAAAATAACACAATTCATTGTTTAACTTTTATTTTGGGCAAGTTTGGGCAGATACTCTTTTAATTACACTTTGTTCATAGTAATTTTTCTTTGCCTTCATAACTGCTTCAAACTACCACTGTTTTAAATGAACACTGCATGCTGCAGAACTGGGAGGTATTTTTAAGTGTTTTCGAGGCTTCTGATCCTTCCATCTCTTGGTAATGTGCCTTAAGCTCATTCCTTCTCCTCCTGTCTTCTTTCCATATTTCACCTGTCAAATGCTTTAAAATAAAAGTTGTATGTCATCAATAGATTGGTACGTGACTAAGTGACAGAGGATAGGACTGAGTGATCCAAAGTACCTGGAGTTTATGAGGTAATTGGGAGTCCTGAAGAAGTGAATCTTAAGAAGGGGACCAAATCTGCAACTTTTTGCTACTTAACGTAGCAGTCTAAGAATATTGTTCATATATTTATCTTCAGTACCAAAATCAAATGCTTTCACAATGACATTTCAATCTGTACTTTTGTTGCTTTACTGCTGTTGTTGTTCTATCTGTGCTCACTGAAGCAGCATATTTATATATTGCAGTTACTTAAATGTGAGCTTGTGGATAATACCTGTCCCCATTGCAGTGTGATCTGATAATACTAAAAAACTGTGAGAAACATGATCTGGCAGCTGGGAAACTTGCAGGCAGCACTAACAGTAATAGTGAAAGGACCTGCTGCTTCAGAAAACATTATCTGGGACCAGGTCACATTATCAGTGGTAAAAAGAGGCTTGTATTATGCTGACAAGCATAATAATTTTCCAACTCTCCCACTGGCCTACTATGGGGTTTGAGAGTTTTCCTGTGTGGGAAAGGTACAGCAAACTTGGTCTGATTCGAGTTGAGTTGTCTCAGGTGACAGGATTAAGCAAACCTATGTTTCCGAGATCCATAAAAATCCAAACTGCATATTATACTTCTGAAAATAATAATGAATCCAGTGGTGATGGTGGAGTGTTGTAAGAAGTCATGTTGAGTTATCGTGTTACACTTGAAAAGATTGCTGCACCATATGTACTGGTGAAAGTAGGAGGTGCTCAGTTTGTTGCAGTGAGCTTACAGTGCTTAAAGTTCTTTTGTGTTTTTGCTGATGGGTTAAATATCATCAAAGTGGTTATTAATTATTAACGTAGTGAGGTCTGGCTCTCCTTTGTCTGTGCTGCTTTTGTTCTCAGTTTGACTGCATTAACTCTAGATGAAATATAAATGCCAGTCCCAAACTAACAATGATTAAACTGTATTGTTCTGTGTAGCTTAATTACATGAAAAAAAGCAGGACAGGAGATCAAATTTAGTATTTCATGTGTACCCAGTCATGTTTTATTGGCTATAAAATCTCATATAGACAGGATAACTTTAGAAGCTGAGTAGCATAAACAAGAATTTAGCCCTAAATTACATATTTTGAAGAGAGTTTCAAAGCCTGTCATGAGATGGGCTTTCATTCAAAAGAAAATAATTAAAAGTTGACATTTTAGCAGGGCCCAAAAAGGATAGTGATGAGGGTCTGACATGTTTTTTCCCTTATGCTTTTCTGCTCTAGAGCTCCAGGATGCGATGTAGGAAGGAAGGAAAGGATTTGTGCAGCAGCCTGGTGTCTGCTGTATATGAGTAAAGGAGCTTTTGTCTGTGGAGGGAACAGGGAAAAGCATCCATGTTTGTTAAATAAAAATATTCCCAACCACAAGCAGTTGGATGGTTCATTGCTGCCTGTTGCAGGTTGTTACTTTTCCTCTGTGCAAATATATATGCATGTAAATATATGATATATCATCACCTGGATCTATCATATATATCAAGATCCAGGCAGTTTGTGGACCTTGAAGAGGTTATCTTCTCCTTGGAGACCAAAGAGCTGTGGTGTACCCAAGGACAGAGAAGCATCTATGACACTTTTAAGGACATTGCAGGACAGAGCGAAGATGATTCCTCCTGGGAAACGGAGGCTTCATATAATGAAGTTGCAAGATAGAGCCCAGGCACAAAGGAATAGTAGGAAACACCATTTTCTCATTCAATGGCTGTGTCCACTTCACCATATTATGCTTGAAAATATTGAAGGTTCCTCTTGTTAAAGGTGTGACAGCATTTTTTAGGTTGCTCCCAGCTTTTGTGTTTAGTTTTCTATTGCACTATGGGTGTTTACAGAGCATCAGGGAAAAGAAATGCATTTTCAGTAAGCTGTGATAGTAAGTTGAAGGAAGGTTGCAGAACTTGAAACTGCTTCTTAGTAGTGTTCTTTATCCTTAGACTTAGACCTTGAGTGTTCCTTTATATTTGATTATGAAAAGAATAAATACTTTATTTGTTCTTTGAACTACAATTTTCCCTGTAAATTACTATTCCAGAGTCAGCCAGAACTTTCTTCTTTTTATACAGGTGCCTTTCATCCACTTGAGGAAAACAAATATGCTTTTTTTTCCTCTCCTGAAAATCAAAAATACTAAAAGTTTTTCTGCTTTTTCTAGTTACAGTTGCATCTCCTAGTATTGCTGCATTTTTTTCTAGTGAGAGTCTGATGTTTTGAATTTTCACAGGTAATATTCTCGCCTTATTTGGCTTTTTGATCATATTCCAGAAAGTTTCTTCTATGAAAAGATGTTACTTTTAAGTCACACAGTTTTGATGTACCAACGTTCATTGCAACATTAAGGCTTATCAGACACTGGTTGGTTTTTGGTTTTGTAAACTGACCTCTTGAAATAATGATTTAAAAAAGAAAAAAACTTGACTGGAGATTGTGTATAGAAACTTGGTATGGCACAGCTTATTCCAAAATGTCTGAATGTTGGGTAATGCTTAGCAGTTGTGCTGTCAGGGAAATCATCAGGAAAATGGTTTTGGTAGAATGAAGATGGCTCCTGCCCAAAATGCTTTTTGGAAAAGGGATGATTTCTTATTCCTGTGGTTCAATTCGGCCATGTCCAATCCTTGAGCTTTTCCATCTTAGCCCTGTGTACACACAGTCCTGCAGTATTTGCTGAATCTGTGCAGTGCTGTCCCTGTTCTTCCCTCACTGTGTGCAGCTTGATGAGAGCTGGCTGCTGGCTCGTGTTTCATTTGTTCACCATGACTGTCAGTCGTGCCTCCAGGTTGGCTGTGTCAGCTCAGCAGCTTCAGGTAAGTTACCAGTACCATCACCTGTTGGTTCCTTTCATCACTTTCTCTGCCACACCCTCACCAGTGCCAGTTTCGTTCAGGAGGCTCTGTTCTTCCCCAGGATGTTTAACTGAGGTTGATGAGTGATGCAAGCTTCAGCATTCTTCCAACACCAAAAGCAGCACACGAACCTTTTCTCTGTTCACCACTGATAGCTTTGGCCAGCAGGGTGTTGGTCGAGATCTTCTACCCCGACTCTAGGCAGGGCATCCTGCTACAACTGGGCACAGTATTACCCCTGGGTTATTCCTTGAGTGACCATGATCCACTTGGTGCCACGGCCCCACCCTTGGAGCCCAGCAGTTTGCACCTCATCACTGCCCACTTACTGAGCCCACACCTGGTCAGTTTGTCTGTGAGGCTGTTTTGGGGGGCAGTGCCTCAAGCTTTGCTAAAATCAAGACAGACGAGTTGCACTTCCCTTCCTTCATTCACTACCTGGTCGTTTCATCAAATAAAGCTCTCAGTTTAGGTGTGATTACCCTTTCCCAGATCCATACTGATTACTGCCACTGCCTTCTTGTCCTTAATATGTTTGGAAATGGTTTCCAGAATTATTTGCTCCATCACCTTCTCAGGGATCAACATAAGGCTAAGCCTGTAGTTTCCCAGATCCTCCTCCTGGAGGACAGAAGTGATGCTTGTTTCCAATCCTCAGGAACCTCCCCGATGGCCTCAGCTTCTCTGACATCATCCAGATTCCTCAGCCCCATGGATGCATCCCACCACATCCTGTGGACTTGTGTATGTCCATCTTGTCTAAATGTTCTCCAATTTCATTCTCTTCCATTGAGGGCGAGCCTTCTTGGCTCCAGACCTCCCCATGGGTGGGACTGGGATTCCGGAATCCTCCACCAAATTTGGTGCTATTGGACATGGCTTTGGTTTTCATTTTCCTTTCAAAAACATGCTTTTATTATGCTTTCAGTACTTAGAAAGAATGCTGAATCCAGGCTTTTTTCACAGCCCCTCAGTGCAGCTGAGGGCTCCCTGTCGCGCTGGTCCCCACGGTGCCCACCAGCCCCATGGGCCTTCCATCCCGGGACAGGTCTGCTCCACGCTGGGGCTCGTGCCAGCTGCCTTTGGGGTGTGGGGAGGGAGAGCCAGTCAGGGACTGCTGGTGGCAGATTAAAACCTGAATTCACGGCCGGGTGCTGAAGTGGCCTCTTCCCGAGGTAAAGGCTTTTGTAGCTTTTCCAGTTAACTTTGAGCACTCCTGCCTTTTCTGCTCGCACGGTTTAGCTTTGACTTTCTTCTCCTTATCTGTCACTAGAGAGTAATTGTCCCTTTCATATGGACCTTGCTTTAACCTTGAACAGCAGTTCCCGTGGCACCTGATGTGCATTATGAACTATATATACTGATGAAAGAGTGAGGTACAGTCCTAATGTCTTCCTTGATGTTTTCTTTTTAAATCTGTTTCAAGGAGCCCTTTCAGATGGGACATGAAAGCTCTCCCACTTATTATAAAATTCCTTATGAAATATTTTTGTTTTGAAAATCGACATATTTAGAATAGTAGGGTAAAAGCATAGTCTTACCAGGCTGAAGCTGCAATATCCACGCTGTTTCCAGTTGCTCTTCTCTGTCCTTTCATCTGGTTCTAAACATGAAATGGGCAATTCATTATTAAATGCATACAGAGTCTTTCATTCTGGGGGATACTCCTGTACATAGTTCAGTGGGGATTTTTGCAGTATGTGCTAACTTACAGGCAAAAGGTAGATGTTTTTATAACAATACTCTGACAGGGAGTGCTGCAACAGGACTATATACTGGAGAGGGAGAACTTTTAGGACATGGTTGAGGAGGCTCAGAGAATCACAGTATAAGTGAGGTTGGAAGGGACCACAGTGGGGCATCTGGTCCAACCCTGCTCAAGCAGGATCAACCCAGAGCACATGGCACGGGATTGTGTCCAGATGGTTCTTGAATATCTCCAGTGAGGGAGACCCCACACCCTCTCTGGGCAGCCTGTCCCAGAGCTCAGAACAGTAAAGAAGCTCTTCCTCATATTCAGGTGGAACTTCCTGTGCATCAGTTTCTGCCCATTGCCTCGTGTTCTGTTGCTCAGCACCATTGAGCAGAGTCTGATCCATCTTCTTGACACCCTCCCTGCACATACTGACAGACATTGATGAGGTCTCCTCTCAATTTGAGACTGAACAGGCTCAGCTCCCTCAGCCTTTCCTCATAAGAGAAACTTTGCAGACCCTTAATCATTTTTGTCACACTCTGCTGGACCCACTCCAGGATCTCCATGTCTCTCTTGTCCTGAGGAACCCAGAACAGGGCACAGCACTCCAGATGATCCTCACCAGGGCTGAGCAGAGGGGCAGGATCACCTCCCCCAACCTGCTGGCTCTGCTCTTCCTCAAGTGCCCCAGGATTCCATTGGCCCTCTTGGCCACAAGGACACACTGCTGGCTCATGGACAGCTTGTGTCCACCAGGACCCCCAGGTCCTTATCTGCAGAGCTGCTTTCCAGCAGATCAGCCCCAGCCTGGGCTGGTACATGGGGTTGTTCCTCCCCAGGTGCAGGACCCTGCATTTGCCCTTGCTGAATTTCAGATGGTTCCTCTCTGCCCATCTCTCCAGCCTACTGAGGTCCCCCAGAAGGGCTGCCCAGCTCTCTGGGGTATCAGCCACTCTTCCCAGCTTTGTGTTGGCAGGGAACTTGCAGAGGAGGCCTCTGTTCCTTCATCCAAGTCATTGATGAACAAGTTAAACGAGACAGGGCCCAGTATAGAACCCTGGGGGACACCACTGGTGACAGGTCTCCAACTACACCCTGTGCCACTGATCACAACTGTCTGGAATCTGCCACTTAGCCAGTTCTCAATCCACCTCACTGCCCACTCACCCAGCCCCCAGTTCCGGAGCTTGCCTATGAGGATGTCGTGGAGACACGGTGTTGAAAGCCCTGCTGAAGTCAAGGTAGACAACATCCACTGCTCTCCCCTCCGCCATCCAGGTGGTTGTTCCCTTGTAGAAGGCAGTCAGGTTGGTAAAGCTTGATTTACCTCTAGTGAATCCATGCTGGCTGCTGATCACCACCTTGTCTTCCATGTGGATATATGGCCCACACTCACAGGAATAAAACTGAGTCGTTCTGGAGCAGGTACCTTTTTGTGCTTGCATCTGGTGGCAGATGTGAGTTGGCTGTGACAAGTGGATACAACCAGAAATTCAGAATTCAGTGAGTGGAGGGCATGGTGAAGGCTCCTAGGCTTTCTGCCTCAGCTGGACTTGTAGGAAAAGAAACGGGTGCAGAAACTGAGCTTTATTCAGCTTACAAGAGGAAAGCTGCAGTACTGCCAGACGTGCAGAAAAAGGAAAAGCAAGAGAAAGAGTAGATATGTTGTTAAGGGTAATGAGCAATGCACATTCTCTAGCAGGATTAGGATGGGAACAGGAATAGACTTGCCACGCTAAGGGAAAATCCTGTTTTTGAAAAATGAAGGGAAAAAATCCTTTAATGAGTTTTGATAGGAAAATTGACAAGTATTTGACAAGATTCAGGAAAAGTAGCAGTTAAATGGCCAAGCTATGCAAGATGTTCACAAATCATCAAAGATGAACTCAGCAGTGATTAATGGGGATAAAAACTTCAGCAAAAATGCTGAAGAGTACTTGAACTTGTTAGCTCACTAATGTCTGTGATCCTTGCTGATGGTGTTTGTACAAGCATAAACTGGGCAGAGGTGAGCCCAGTGATCACTGCAAGTGCTGCCCTTCTTATAGAATCAAGGTGAGGATGGGAAGTCCCAGTGAGGAGCAGGATGTGTTAGTTCTGCCCCAGCATTGTACTGATGCAGTTGTTTGGTGGGGCAGGGGTACAGTAAACTTGCTTCTGCCTAGAATATAACATGAGAATTCTCCTGTCCATCTCCCACAGCCTGCAGCACCTATACAGAACTTCTGGGAAGGAAAGAAGTATGCAAGCAAAGAAAATTTATGAGGTAGCTCAGAGACATAATGAAAAGCACTTTGAATAGTGCTCCTGTGTTTGTGCAAAGGCACGACACAAAGGCATCAAGAGGAGGAAGTAAAATGCAATGAATAAAGTTCGTGGACAAGAGAAATGCATTGAGACACAAGTGGTGGCTTGGAGAATTAGATTGTACAGGTATGAGTAGGGCAAAGCAGCAGAAATAATTAATGAGGTGCAGAGCAGTGCCACGTGCTCGGGGAAAGCAGCACTGCTGCCATCACCACAGTGGGCAGGGATGCAGAGATGGACATGTGGGGTCCAGGGACTTCCTTGCCTTGCAGGAAGCCAAGTGAAAATTGAATGACAGCGTGATTGTTGTGTGGTAAGGACAAAATAAGTGGCATACAGGGTGTTTTGGAAATCCAGCATGCTGGGATTACAGATCATGCAGAAAATACAGCACTGCCTGACACACGTGAAAGTAGAAACCTACCTATATTAAACTGCAGCCAAATTGTTTTAATAATACATAGCCAGACAAAACAGATACAAATAATCCATAGAAGAGTGAAAACAGCATGATGAATTCACTAGTTTCTTTAGGCTGAAAGTTCCTTTAGTAACCTGCCACGTGATGCAATAGCTGTACTTGATTACCAAAAAATAAATGTGGAGGGAAGGAAGCAGCACAGGAAAACAGATACAGCCCCTGCCTTTGGAGGGCACAGAGGTGAAGGCAGCAGCAGAGAATGGGGTTTTATGCAAGTTCTCCAGGGAACGGCAGGGCTTTCCCATGAAAAGCCTTCTTGACCTGAGGCCAAAGACTTCAACAAAGAAGAGACTTCTGCTCCTGATACTACCTTTTTTTTCTCTCTTTTCTTCCCTGAAGAAAAAGAGGACGGGTGAGTGATCTAAGATTAAAGGTGCAGTGTTGCAATTTTGGGGCATTATGTCAGTTGAGAGAGATCAGACTGCGAATTAGAGAAAAAAAAAGTCAATTCAGAGGCATTACTAGAAACCCCATTATTAGAAAACCCAGACATAATCTTTGATAAACCCACGAATATTTGCTAAGCAAAGGAAATTCCCCAGTGCATATGAAAGCTTAAGAGACAGCAGGCAGTGCTCTGAGCATGATAAGAAATTAAAACCATTACAAGAGAGAGACCCGGGGTAGTATGTCCTGCAGAGCTAAAACGCTGATCCCCAGGGAGCTGCAATGCAAGCCAAGCAGCAGCCCAGTTCTGGGGAAGAAAAAGAGGGAAAATCTGCCTCAGATTGTGTGGTTTTGCTGCAGGTGTATAGCATGGGCCAGGAGAGGAGGGCTGGCATGGAGGGCTCCTTGGCAGGGGGAGCTGATGCTGCTGCAGCAGGAGATCATCAGCCTGAAAGGAAAATTGGGCTCTTGTGGAGCTGGATGCTGTGCGCAAGCCAGTGTGAAGTTAGCAACACTGAAAGGGATTCACAGTCTGGAGACAGTAAACAGATGAAATTCAGGGTTAGAGCTGTACATTTATCCCTGCAGAGGGAAGATGGCAACAAGAACACATAACGAATGGGGAAAGTTACAGTTTGTAACTGTGCTTGCTAGGATGTTAAAAGACTGTGTGCCATCCTCCTGAATCCATGGGGGGAAAATTGATTGCTGTCTTCAGGGTGTCTGAGGAGCAAGGAGATTACTTAGCAAGGTAACATAAAGTATCCAGAGAACTGGGGTTTTAGCTATGACTCTGAGAAAAGGATCAGTCTTAGCTGAACTGACCTTTTAATGGTCAGACTACAGGTACATACTTCTTACTGTCAGCTCAGGCACTGGAGTTACTGTCCAGTACTCCTTGGAGATACACACCCTGTGATGATGCTGTGTCTGACACCAGTGCCCCAGCCTTCCACCCCAGGCACTGGGATGGTCACAAAGGCAAGACAGAGGCAAACGAGTCTGTGGCCAAATCCAAGCTCTGCCCACCTGTTCCAATGGCTGTACTTGCTTGCTGCCAGTGATACAAACCCTAGAAACACTCAGAACCTTGCCCTGGTTTGCTTCCAAGCTGGGCTGCAGCTCTGGGAAGGTTGCTTTCACAGTCTTTCATACAGGGAAAATCTACCAGAAGCACTTAGTGAGGAGGGGTGGAGAGGACAGCAGCTGCCTTTCATTGCTGTGCTGTGCTGGCTGGATTGTGTCCAGGACCTGCTCCAGCTGGAGAGCAGCTTGTTAGCACTGCCTACAGGTACCACTATCCCTACCCTTAGGTCCCCACTAGTAAATCTTCTCTGAAGCATTCATATGAGTTACTTAAATCTCTTCTGTTGCTTTTATTTAGCCTGGCTTGAGTTGCCAAGCAGCTTATTACCCTTTGCACTAAACCTAGAGCAGCTGTGCAAGGCGACCCCCCAGCCCATGCTCCCAGCCCTGGGAAGGCAGGCACCAGCCACTGGTGAGTCTGGATTTGTGAAATGGTTTGTCAAGCCCACCATCATGTCCTGGTCACCAGTGGGCTGCTTCTGCTGAGCCCAGCCGTGTGGCTGTGGCTGGGATGATCTCCAGAGAGGTGTAGCGTGGTCAAGCCCAGAGCTACATCACCCTGGTGTGGGGGGAATTTTACCTCCAGCTTCAGTCAGCATTTCCAAGTCCTGTTAAACCTGAATAACCACAATCCAGGACTCTTGCTTCAAATACATTGAGCGAAAATGAGGGTTCCCAAAGCTCTAGTGAAGTAATTTGTCTCTTCAGAACACTGCTTATGCACCAGGAATTTTTTTTCTTTTAAGAAAGAAATGGATGTGTGGATCACAGTTGACAGTGTTACTATCTACTCTTAATTTTTATACTTTCACACACTTACCACTGCAGATACTAAAAGGCTTGTGTGAAGGGTGTATTTACACCTCTTCACTCCCAGGACTCTCACAGGGAGGTTTCAGCATGCAAAGTTCCCTACCCTCCTATATGCCAACAGCCAGTGACTGCCAGGTCACATCTGCATTAACAGCCACATTTGTTTTAAGTTAAACTTCGAAATCTTTAGTTGAACTAAAGTTAAACTTTGAAATCTATTTAATTACACTGGTGTAAAACCATTTGTGGATGCTCCTCTGTGCTTTAATTGAAATCTGCTTGGCAGTGTTTTTTCTTTTGGAAAGCTGAATCTGTTTAAGAGTATCCACATGGGTTTGCAATTGGTTTCAATAAACAGGATTAAAAGCAGGTTTTGCTTAAATTGTTGCAAATTTTAATGCAAACAGAGCCTCTGCAAAACTGAAAATCCCCTGATTGTTCTGGAGCATTTCTCTCCCCTCTGAGACTGAACGTTTTCATGTGTTTTCATGAGCGCAGTGTGGAGGTTCTCCAGTATCCAACCTTTTCCTGAAACAAGCAACCTACTTTGAGTTTAGCAGCCTCTCCCCTGCCCCTGACTGGCTCTTGTGCTTCCAATCAGGCTCAGAGGAAACATTTAAACAGGCAGCCCCTTTGCTTAGCCTCCCTGGCTCTGCTCAGAGCAGGAATCAGCCATGCAACTCAGCCCAGGTAAGGCCACACTTCACCATCCCCATTGCAGCCATGTTACATTTAACAGGTTTTTCCCCTCTAAGTGCCCTGATTTACTCTTTGCCTCCCCTCACTGCACAAAGAGACGGGGAGAGTAAGCCCCTCCCGTGCCCCAGGAAGGCAAAGGCACGGTGAGAGCGACTTGCACACAGCTGCAGCTTCACCTGGTACAGCTCCCAGCAGCAGCTTTCCTGGATGAGAGCTGAGAGCTGGGGTGGGAGAGGCTGGGGATGGGATAGGAAAGCTGCCAGGGGCTGTTGAGCCAGCCCAGGTCCTTGTCCCACTTCTGCACAAGGCTGCTGAGGATACTTTGGGCATGTGGCAGCTCCCCTGCTCACCCCCTGGTGCAAGTGGATGCTGTTTTCACCAGCACTGTGCAATGCAGCATCAGGGTTGCCACCCACGGATGAACAGATCCTTTGAAAATCCAGGAGAGCATGCACCTCCTAAAAACCTCCTCTACCTTTTCCACGTGCTCTTAAATAACCCTAATGCATGAGTGTAATCTTCTGGCTGTTCCCTGTGCCCATGAATTACTCCACATGGCATGCTGGATCCTTAGCTGCAGGACAGTTTTTCCAGTTGTTTGTTTTGAAAGCTCTTAAGAGCAATATACTATCAGCTGAGGTTTCTAATTAACTCTGAATAGCTAGTCTGCTGCCACTCAAGTATAATTCTCATTAGCATCTCAGCTAACAAGCTTCAGTGTTTGCCCTCCTAATTAGCTTCTAGTTAGAAGTCTTTCCCTATCCTAAGATGTGCTGTTGTTAATTGCAGTTCCAATTGCTTTTACAGCAAGCTCCTGAGAGACTGCTAAAGCTCTGGTTTATATAGCCTGATAGAGATCAATCTCTGGGACACTTACAGCTATGGGTTCTTTATTCTCTTGTAAGTGTGTGTCTTTACCACATGTTATGCAAAGAGAAGGGGGGACAGAGCCACAGCTTTTAAATTTAATGCGGAAGTATTTTGCCTTTTAAACAGGTGGTAGAACTCGAAATGAGTCTGCTTAAAGCAAAGTACAACTTTGACAGTTAATGCTGCAGGCTTTCCAGGGTTTTTTTCTATGCAGCTGTCCATACAATGGCTAGTTTTCCATGCCTATGGATTTCTAAAGGTTCATGAGTGCCCCACAAAATGCCCTGTTGCAGCTGATCTCAAAAGCCAGTGTATTTGTCTGTTGCCCGGACACAGAGTGTGTCAGGTTGGTTATTCCTTCTGGGCTGCTGGCTCAGGATGGTATTTCTGTGGAATGCTCTTAGCACGGTTTAATGTATGCCTGCGAGCTGGATTAACCCCTTAGTCCCTATGGCCTGGGAGCACTTACAGCGCAGTGGTGTCAGTGGGCTCGAACAGCTGTGCCCCTGCACACTGGGGAACTGGGCTGAGGGGAGCGGGGTCGGGGGAGTGGGATCCCGCTAGAGCAGTGTGGAGCATGCAGAGGAAAAAGGTGAGTCTTGAGTTTCACAGAGCACCTGAAGCTGTCAGGCGCTTGTTCTGTGGAAGTAAATCGGTTCTGTGCCTTTTCAAATCACATATTTACTTCTCAAAGAGGGGGAAAATCTTGCTCAGCTTGTGAAGATTTACTAGTGGGCTTTTCAATCCAGACATGCCCAGAGCCCACCTCTTACCAGGTCCTAAACTGAAACCTGCTTTTTGCTGAGCCTTCTGAAATGGGTTTAACACATCCTGTGCATCCTGCTGCTCTGTGTAGGATAGTTAAGAACAGGCCTGCACTGAAACCAAATACTCAGTTTTATCATGGGGTGCCTGGATCCTTCTATCTTGGTAACTTCTTCCTTCTCTGTTCCTAAATGAGGGGTAAGGTACTGATGTTACCGAGATGAAGTTAGAAGATAAAGGTTGGTCTTTATTTGTCTTGGCAGAATGACTGTAATCCTGTGATGCTTTATCACGCTGTAACTGCAGGTTCTAGAGGACCCTTGCACCCAAGCAGAGTCCCCCTGAAGCAAAATGCAGGTGTAAGGATGTGCCCCATCAGTCCAATTATAGTATCCAATTATATTTTAGAAAGAGAAAAATTCTGGTAATGAATATGCTTATGGTTCATAACACATTAATAATTTAATTCAAGTATGGCCTACTCACACTAATAGCAATAGATTTAATTAGTCATAGGTCTTTCAAATCTGCTTTAGAAAAATGTGTAAGAGCTTTAGATGGACCTGAGGTAACTGGGCAAGTTGAAAGGGTGAGAGTGTGTTTACACAATGTTACATCTCTGCTGCTGTTCATATCAGGTCTAATATCCTGGCCACAAATGATTCAGTAGATTTTTTCAGCTGTAAAAAAGAATGAGAATTTCGAAGACAGTCCTTGATGAGAAGCTGACTTTTTTGATTTGACTTCTTGTAAACCAATTAACATGTTGGAAAGTGGGAGTAATAATGGTGAGCAAATCTCCGTGTTTGAATCTATTTCAGTTATGTATCAAAGAGGCATATTTAAATGAGCCACTTAACCTCTACTATCTGCAAAAATGGGTTCTAAATCACAAATATGTCATTTACTGTGCTGTACTTTACTTACAGATGGCACCATAAAGTGAAGCACATGATATGATAAAACTTTTTTTAGAAGCTTTAAAGTAAAACTTGAGTTTGGGTTTAGGGAAAGAAAAAAATATTTCCACTGAGGGATCTGTAAAGTAAGTAATAAATACAGATTAAGACAAAGGATTGATCAAAGGTAACAGAAAGAAGAATTCAGAACAAAGGCTTCTTTTGGTAAAGCAGAGAAAGGCACAAAGCACTTAAGTGAAAGTTTCTAGATACACAATCTGTGTGTATGAGGGGCTTTACTTTCAGGGGAAAAAAACCCAAACCAATCATAAGAACCCTTTCAGGTCAAAATTGTGCAGATGCTACCAACATGTTAGTGTGAGCTGCCAGACATGAATTTGTATGTCCTGCATATTTTATCCATTTCTGATAATAAAGTAATTCCTTCTTCTAATAATGTCCACTTTGTGAGGACTTTAATGCTCATAGTTTCTGGGGGAAAAACCATGAAAGACCACCAGAGCTGGGGCTGTAACAACTACTGCCCTTGCAAATTGCTGAACAGATAAAGCCAAGTGTGGAGGGCATCTCACGATCTCTGTTCTCTTTAACATGGTCTGCCCTAAGTATTTTTGTCATCGAACCAGTTTATGCAGTGCTGGCTTATTGCCAAATTTGTCACATAAAGTGTTTTTCTTTGTGTGATTATAAGCTAAATTGGTGTCATGATCTTTTTTCTTAAGGCAAGCAATAAATTAAATTGTAGGATAGAAAAATGGTGACAAAGTACCATTTATGCTGACAGCATTGAAAGAGTAATGTTGAAACAACTCATAAACATACTGATTGAGTAGGCCCCTCTACCTTGACTCCATCTGGTTCAGTAAATGCTCATGAGGTTTTCTGAGTCTGAAAACGGAAAGGAGCTTATAATCCTAGTTATTTTTTCTAACAAGGCTGTGATCCAGGCCGTTTCTTACAGCAGAACAGCCTTTCTGCATAGATCGTTAGAGAGGGCATCCCCTTAATTATTTATACTACACATACCAGGTGTGCTGATTATGAAATTTCCCTTGGGGCTCCAGAAGAAAATGAAATACTAATAAATGCATGAGATAGTGGAACAATGCTAGAATCTCCTGGATGAAAATCAGTCATCCGTGTCAGTGATCCTCCTTACAGTGGTTTTTAGAAAACATTACAGAAGCTAATCTTCTTAGGCTTGTCATCCAAACTGTCCTGGAGGTGTGAAGAAACTGCCCTTCCAGGAAACTTCAGTTCTCTTGTGGGAAACACAGGAAAAAAAGGCTAGAGGAATAAATTTCTTGTCTCAAGGAGGCATGGAGGTGGCAGTGTTGATATTGATGTTGACAGTGCTTGTGCTTGGTATCATTGCACAGTGATGACTGAAACATGATCATGAAACTGTCTAGAAAATTCTCCATCAAAATGCTGGCTGAGAAAATAGGAGGACTGTTTTGGAAATAGGGGCTACCCTTGCCTTGGCAAGTGAAACAATTTAATTTGGAAGAGAGGCTGGTATTTGTTTGAGACGCTTCTTATCCAGAGAGATCAGTGAAGTACAAGGGAAGAAAAGGCCTTTCTCTGCAGAGGTTAATGGAGAAATAACAAAGACACTGGACAGAGGATCAGAAAAGGAGAAGGACCTTGATGTGAGAGACAACAGGGAAAGCAATGCAGGGATGTGAAACAAAAAATTGTTCTATGATTCTGTGATTTAACCTAAGGGGGGAAAGACAACGCTGATTTTAACCCAGAGCAATGTGCAATGACCATGACAAACTCAGTTCTCTTGTCCCTCTGTGAACAATACAATTTTTAAGAGGTGGGATAGATAAATATATGAATGATTCTATGAATTTTCTTGTTCAAAGAAGCAGCTAAAGGGGTAAGATACTTGCAGAGAACAGGCAGCTGGTGAGAAGACTTTATAATATGAGCTCAAAGAAGCATGTATCCTCTTCTGTCGAAAGGATTGAGGAGGACTCTTTGAAAAGCTGGTGTTCAGCAGAAGAGCAGAATGATGTTAGGAGTTAAAAGACATCTTTCAGAAAGTGGAGGTTGTGTTTGAACAGAGAAAATAGAAAAGAGCATACAGGCAAGTTAAATAAGGCAAGTTAAGGCAGGTAAAATCAATTTTGAGGAGCAACTTGCTAAACTCATAGAAACAATGAGAAAACCCCTTCAAACACATGAAGGGTAGGGAGCCTGTCCATCAGCAGGCTTGATAGGCAATTGTAGTGTAATAAGAACACTCAAAGTACACAGGGCTGTTACAGCAAGGCTAAATAAATCTTTTCTTTGCTGTTCATTATAAAACATCTCAGGGAGCCCTTTTTTTTTTTTCTGGAGCATTTTGATATCTGAAAGCATCTAAAATTGTTTTAAACTGAAGTGTCAGCAGAACAGGTTTAGAACAATTGGATAAATGCGTAATACTATTGATAAAAATAGGTGGTAGCCATGGTAGCCACCCAAGAGTCCCAAATGTGGAGTTCTTAAATTAATGGTTTCCTTTGATATGAACTAAATAATTGATGTGGCAAGTGAAGGTGACAAATTAAACTGATGTTTAAGGGCTGTGTACATTGGTAAATCGAGCCTGCCTTGGTCAAATTTATGGAAAATAAAATGAAGACTTGTAAATATAACATATTGGGTAAATGTAGAAATGAATTTTGTAGAAGGAAGCTGTCACACATCTGTGTACTTTGAAGCTCAGCAGCCCTTGTGCAGAGGTGATTCAGCTGATAAGGCCTAGCTGGACTTTCAAGGCCCCCTACCAATAGTCATCAAACCCCCTAAACAGTCAAGAAATAAACGGGAATGTGTTCCTGTTGTTTTGAACTGGTTATGGTTTTAATTAGTTAAAGATAATAACATAGAGGGTGGGGACTGAATCATCCTTTTCCCAGTTGCAGGACATCACCAGGTGGCAAGAATTTCTGTTGGTTTCATCTATTGTTAAATTACCTACTAATGCTTTAGGGGAAAAAAAGGAGAGTTGACAAACTCACCAGTAAGAAATTTTCAAGGTAGATTAAAATTAAAACTGGCTGTGAATATTCTTCATTTTCTCACCTAATCTAGACATCTGCAAAGGAATGCAGAAAGGGAAAGGAACCATACATAGGCCTCCACAGAGATGTCACCATTCAGGAAAATATCTTGGTGTCACTGTGAGTAGTTCTTGAAAGATATCAGCTCAATCCTTAGTCGTGATCAGGATGATAAGCAGGATGTAAAAGTCTTTAAAGATGACCTAAAATAAAACTAAAAAAAGGTTTGTGTGTAAATCCACAATGTGCCCAAGTGTTGCACAGTGTGATAACTGTCTTGAATACAGCAGAAGTAGAAATAGGACACGTGAGAGCTGCAAGAGTGGTCATAGGCACAGAAGGGTTTCTCTGCCAAGAGATTTAAGCGCAGGTTGGAAAGGACCCCTGGGATCACCATGTCCAGACTCTACTCCTGCTGGCACTATGGCACACAGCTGTTTCATGTGTTTCTCAAATGCTGCCAGAGAACTGTCTGGTCCCTGAATGCAGAAAGCTTGTTCAGCTCTGCCTACATGTCAGTAGACAGCTGTCCCACTCTTGTTACACCACCTATTGTGCATTCCCGTGTTCAGCAGTGTCATTCATCCTGAAAACTGAGCTAGAGTCTAAAACTATTTTTTTTTGGGTCACATCTGAATTATCTATCATATCCACTGAAAAGCTGCCCAATTTTCCCTTCCCTGTGTCTTTTATGTTTGAGAAAATCCTCTTTCATATTTATTTTGACATCAGGGAAGGGAAATAAAATTTTGAGTTTTGGCATCTGTGGAACATATGGGGAGAGGTAAGCATGTTAAGTGTCTGATGTCTCTGCTGTTTCCCATAGTCCTCATTAAAGGAAGGAAGGTGCAGAGGAATTTTTTGCTCATACTGTTCAGAGAGATGGTTATAAGATAATCACTGGGAGAGAAGAGTTCGTGGTTGTTTCTGTTGCAGAATAATTAGGCTGACAAAATCCCCCTTATAGCCATGGTTAAAGGAATTCTTCGCTTTTGTTAGATCAGTTTTCCTTACTTCATCTGAGAAACAATTCCATACCAGTGAAGTCCCTTTTTTCCATTTTTCCTTTATTTGTAAAAATCAAGCCTGTGCAACAATGAATCAGTAATAACAAAACCACTACCTCATTGTAGCCAGATACAATATTAATTGAGGATGCCTGTTTTAAGTGGGCCAAAATATTTTATAGAATCTATGTAGGAAAAGAAAAATCCTTCATTTTCATTGCTTGATGCATGTTATTTTCTTGCTTGTAAAGTTCTTGAAATGAATCATAAATCAGTGGAAGAGGTCTTCAGTGATCCACGTAACCATTTTACATCTATACTAGTACAATACATCCTAGAGACTGTTCTCTGGGAGTCAGGGGAACTGGGAAGGCTACGGGCAGTCTCTGACTGTGAGACTGGGAATATGTCAGAAGAGAAGAGGTGAGGTACTGCCCTGCTCCATGGAAAATACATTTTCAATTCTGGTGCTGTTTCTTGTTTAAAACACGCAGGTTTATCTTGGGTAGTGCCAGGCCCAGAAAAGGCATCCATTTGGATCAAATCAAATTATATTTAGAATCTGATGCATTTGTTTCAGAGGCCAGACCAATCGATGAACCACCCATTCTGGCTAAGGACATAGCTTAAATCTGAGTAGAAGCTGTCTTTTTTAGCATTAATTGTGAGTTTCTGCTTCTTAGGGCTACTGAGTCTTGCAACAACACCCAATCTCTAGCTTATGTGGAGCACCTTTGGTGACTGACCTAGACAGAAGTGTGAACTAGAGGGGGTATTTTTTCACATTTTGGCTATAGTTTGCAGCCACAGAAGTGACTGTGTCACTGATGAAGCTCTGCAGTGAGTGTCCCTCTCACCAAGAATATCTGCCCAGGAGCTGGGGCTCAAGGGTTTGAAGATGTTGTAGGCTGGCACAAAGGACAGGCAAGTGAGTGCTGTAGGAGAGCTCCACAGTGCTGTGTGTAGGATTCTCCTCACGTGATCTTTGCTTCCTTTGTCTGGGGAGAATGATGGTGGTCGGTCTGAGAAAACAAACACTGCCAAAATGTGGGGAATTAAATCAGTGCTGAGCTCCAGTGCCAAGGGGGAAACCTCTTGACTGAGATGTGAAAGAGGAGGAAGGATATGGGGCAATGAGAGCTTGCTTGCCTCTGAGTAAGGGGTGGTGGTGGTACCAGCTGTGGGTTTGGGTGTCAGCCCATGCTGGACAATGACACAATGGGCACCAAGGCTTTCCTCATAGCGGGATTCAGAGGAAGGTGATGGTGTATGCTGCAGGTTTCCTGCAGTCTGGATTCTCTTTCTTTGTGGTGCACAACACACACTGACAGATAATACAGCAACTGCTGTGGATATCAGGCAAGCTCTGATCTGCACCTTGGTGTTCTGTGGGGAAAAAAAAAAAGCCTTAGCTCAGATATCCCTTGTGGGGTGTGGATCCATCCTGCAAAATGCCCATGGGAAATCCTTCTCAACAGGCAGAGGGTGCAGCTCATTCAAGCTGAGCATATTTAGAGACGGTACTAGTTACAAAAGCATAAACCTGACCCTGATTTAGGGCTGGTAAGACTGCACTCTGTATTGGCATGTGGAATAAGTAATTTTTGGATATTTAATTAAATAATGTGATAGTGCAAGGAGGATTGGCTGGCATTGCTCTCCAGAAGACAAAAGAAATATTAAACTTCAAAATGCTCCCACGCCACTGCAAATGCTGAAAAAACAGCTGTAGCAAGTCAGCAGAGACACAGCTGTGTGGTATTTCTTCTGTAGCCGTCAGGTGCTTGGCTGGAAGGACCATAAGCTGTGTTTGTGTCCTTACGTTCAGACTTAGCAAAATGCAGGATTCTCTCTTCTTTTTCCTTAGGATTAAAAAAAAAAAGGAACTCCAAGGAATTTAATCTCTCTGCAACTGTGTACTTTTTTCTCACACAAGACTTCCTAACACTTTGTGATGCTCTAGATCCAGGATATCAAATTGCAGCAGCAGGTGTGTTCAGAGCTGCGGGGGTCCGGTGAGGAGGTTGTGTTCCTTGGCAGAGATTTTTTAATTATCACCTTGCTAAGGTGAGTGGGAAATTCTGTCTAAAAATCATCAGTGTGAAATGACAGAGAATTTTACCTCTCACTTTCTTATTCTGTGGGAGGAAGTTTAGGGCACTTGGTGTTCACTTTTAATGCTGCTGGATAAACTAATGACTGTGTCACCGAGATGAGTCTGAAATCCAAATCAAAGTCTTGTGTCAGATTTTTTTCTGAATGGGCCTGAAACAAATCCTGGAGGTCTTGCACACATCTACCTACAAAATTATCTTGCTAACTATCTAAAATGAATTGCAAATATTTCCATTTACTCAGCCTATTCATCTATCTCTATTTAGAGGGATACCTCCTCTGTTTTGTCAAAAAGTGCCACTTTTGTACCTCATACCTCCTATTTTTATGGTTAGTCTGTTTCTGTGAGATTAAAATGTGTTTATTTTCTCGAAACACTTATTTGCAACTTCCAAATAGTGCTGCCTGCTCTTCTCTTCTTTCAAATGCATATTTAAAGAATTGGAAGAAACAACGGATTTGAAGAAAATCAGGCTCACGGTATTTAAAAACACATGTGTAGACTTGCTCTTTAATTAAAACCCTTTTCCTAACAATAAAATGTAGAGCTAGCTGATACTTTATTGTGTTGGGTTGTGATAAAAACACATTGGCTAACAGCTACTCTGAAAATTCCTTTAAGAAATGCCTTTAGTTAAACTTTTGCAGCCAAGCTCTTTTAGTCTGGGGATGAAGAAGGTGCAGGACGCTAACTAGGCACGCAGTCACTGGGAAAACGATAGAAATTCTCTGTAGCCTGCTGCACTCCAGAGAGTTTTATGATGTGCTTAGCAGCCAAGGAGCCCAGACTCTTTTTAACCTCAGCTTAAACAAATGCTTAAAAATTCAAGGTAAAAGCACTTTGGTGGTAATAAGAGAGATTTTAGTTTGATATTTTAACACTAAAGTAAGGTTAGGATTTCAAATGGTGGGAACAGATGTGTATCTGGTGATTTCAAGAGGAGTTGTTTGCAGGATCTGGTTCCCTCTGCAGCCTTTTCCTTGGTATCCTCTCCTGGAGACCCCTTTCCCACCTGTAGCCCCATGCCAGCTCTCACGCTGCGTCCCACGAGCTGCTCCCACACTCTGCAAGCTCCAAACCTGGCCAGGTGAGTCAAACCTGCCCCTGCTGCTGAGGTCTCAGCTCACAGCCTTGCACTTGCTGCTTAAGATACAAATGATTGGTGTGGTGGTTTTCATATAATAACTTAATGGTTTTAATACTCATCTCAGAAGTGGTCGAACTTGGGTTTGGGTCCTCCTTCTCCCAAGGGATATTCAAATCCACCTGTCCCTTCCCAGGCTGTAGGCAACCTCTCAGCCTTTCCTATTGAAGTTGTGCCATGGTGCAGAGAAGGATTCGCAGACCCGGAGAGGAGAAGCAAGTGGGGGCCTGACTGCTAGCTACCTAAAGGGAGGTGGGGAGCAGGTATCTGGCGGCATTCCCAAGGCTGCTTACTATATCATTTGCATTAAAACATCTCTGGATAAAAATCAAAACCAGCCCTGGAGGCAGAGTCCAAACCCAGTGCCTCTATCCACAGGGAGAGGTTCCAACCACCTTGCCCTGGCAGCGGGTGCTATTTTGGTGCCACCCCAGCCACACCCTCTTCCTCCAGCCACGTCTTTAAATGGAACTCAGGGTGGCTGCTCCCTCACACCGACACCAGAGCCAGCTGAGGAGCGCTGGCTGGGCCCACAACTCCCCAGTCCCCAGGGAGCTTCACAGGCATCAGTGCTGAGAGGTTCAGCTTGGCCACGATGTTTGGATCTCAGCACGGAGGAAAGAGAACTTGAGGTACCCACATACCTTCTTGTGGTGAAAAAGTTGGTTCCTGTGGACTGTTAGGTTGGAGGAGGGGAGAAGTTATGGCTCATTTAGCTCTGCATTTTAGACTTGGAATTTCCTGTTGTGATAGTCTTCAGGTCCCTCTGTGGCCTTGAGGACCTTGCCTGAAGTGAATTGAAGGCATTTCATTGTGAGATGTGAGAAGGACATGCAAGGTTAACTTCAGCTCTGGAGTGTCCAATTCTCTTTTGAAAATTATTTCAGTTTCACAGTCATTTAGAAGCTTTAGAAATTTTCCCCTTTGCTTGTCTCTGCCTTCTCCTTGTGTAAAATAGAGATAACACTACCTTCAGGACACACCATATGTTAAAGAAAGATTTGTGATCTTTTGAAGGACAGCAGACTGAGCACTGAGTGTTAACTCACTAATGGAAAAGTTGGGCAGACAGAAAAGTTGGGAAAAGTTACACCTGCTGGTGCCCTGGGTGAGACTGGAATGTCTTTTAAAGAGACACCTTTTGCTGGCACTGGTAAGATGTGCAGATGAGAACGTCTGTCATATTCCTCAGGCTTAAAGTGAGCAGCTTTCAGCACACCGGAATGAGGTTGTTGAAGGCTTATGGGCCGATCTACGTTATTTCTGATGGACTGTACAGCATGGGGAAGGCATTTGTTGGTGCAGTTTGAAAGGCTGGAGTTTAAAAACTAAACCAAACCCACCTTGCTAGATCTTTTCAAGATACCCCTGGCAGAGCCTGGGTGATCTTCCTCCTAGGTTGGTACGAAATGTGTCCTCACTCACTTCCCCACATGGTGCCTTGTCCTGCCAAACTCTCTCTCCCCAGATGCGAAGTTCTGCTCTGGGTCGGTGATCTGCTGTGAGGAGTCCTGCGTTGACTTTAAGGCTCATGGAGGATCTTCTGTTCCTAGGACAGCAGGTACTGAAGCTTTTCTTCCACACCATAAAACTTTTACAGTTATAAAAGTGTGGGTTTGTGCGTTGAGCCTGTGCTTTTCTTCTGCTCCTCTGAAAAGCTGGGGAAGGGAACGGAGCCAAGTGGTTCAGGGTTGCAACTTCTGCGTGTGTAGAAGGTGCTGTGTTGTCTTCAGCCAGAGGAGGTCAAGTTGTTCACTGTTTCAGTCTCTTGTAGGGAGTCACTTCACAGGTTGGTACCTCCTGGGCAGAGGAACCCCTGATGTGACACGTGCTCTCCGTGGTGATCACTGACCTGGGCTTTCGCAGGGTTTAACTGGTTAGTGCTTTGTCCTTGAACCATTTGATTCCTTCTGATGCACTGGCTCTGAGGGTGCTCTGTGGATGGACCATTTCAGAGATTTTAGCCAGTAGGCTGGAGGGGTCTATTTTAAAATGTGTTAACGTTTTTCTTCATGGTTTTAAGAGTCCAACAACTTTTTGTGCCTCATGGGTGACACGCCTACTTGCAGCTCCATACTGGATTTACTGTTTCCCCAAGCTTTTACCTGCAGAATTCCCTGATGAGAATTTTGCTTTAAAGACAGGCAAAGTTAATTTTTTTTTTTTTTTTTGTGATTCTTATGTAACACTACAGGACACAGAAAAACAACTTTTGGCATCTAAGCATGGTTTTGATTTTCAGAAGTCTTGGTTTTGTCCCGAGATGGTCCAGTCTGTAAAAACATGCAATACATTTTTGAATTTTTGGAGGGAAAATACAATGCTCTTCTACTTTGTGAGGTTTAATGTGCATGTAGAGACCTTTCCCTGGGCTCTACAGTGCCGCCATGGCACTGCTTGCTTCAGCTGTTCCTTCTTCTCTTCCAAGACTTATGTTGGAATAGTCACTGTTAGAAAGCAACCAGGTAATGTGCATGTGTGTATATATATATAAAAGTATAAAAACTGTGTGTATTTATATATGTGTGTGTGTGTATAAATAAATAGCAACACAGATGTTGGCTCTCTGTCAAGTGTAAATGAAAACCTTATTCACAAGATTTGCTTACAGTTTTACTGTGGTTTCATACTGAATTGAGCAATTGGGAATGAAAGAGAGTTGATTTTTTTTTTTACCATTTCTGAGTGCACTGCAATCATATTATGTTAATACTCTGAACCAAAGCTGAGCTTGCTTTCCCATATTGTAGCACATTGAAAGTATTGAGAGGCATCTAAATTATCTCAAAAGTGAGAGTGATTCCAGAAACTTTGACTCATAACTCGCACTGCCTGTAGTATTTTAAATGCTTAGATGGCAACTTGTATGTGATGCCTGCCTTAAGGAGTTCTCATTTGTAAGATAAAAACAACATAGAGAGGCAGAGTAGAATATAGCACAATAATGTTCCTAAAACATTTACAGTAATGAGATGTATAAAATACTCTCAAAATAATCCTGATAGTTGTGGTGACCGATATTCAGGGTTCTCTTCTGCTTTTACAGTAAAAGAGGCTTGAAAATGTGTATTTCTTTCAAACTTTCTTTCAGTAAGTGTAAGTCTGATCCTGCTTTTGGGACCATGAATTTTATTACTGAGTGAAGCATCTGGTTCTGCGATTCCAGGGGGTGTTTTCTGTTGCTTCAAAACAAAAAAAGCTTTCTGGACCTTTCTTTCAGCTTTCATCTCTGGTTAAATGACTCCTTTAACCCTGCAAGGCACTGCAGAAAAAGTACATTAATTTTTTCATCCGGGGGTCTGCCATGCCCCAGTGGTTATGGCTTTTACCCCGAGGCTGGAGGAAGCCTGGATGTCAATTGCTGTTATCTGATAGCTGTGTACAATACCCAGAGAGGCGCTGGGCGGATCAGAGGTCAGGGATGAAGCTACAGATCGGTCGATGAAAGAATTTGGCTATTGTGGAAGCAGGTTAAAGCTGGGATCAACACAAGTTACAGTGCCTGGTAATTGGTGGCTGCCTGTGGTATTCTCCAGATTTCAGGAGGCAGAGAAGATCAGAGAATTCCACAGGAATATTTCATGTGACATCAAGCAGCTCTTGTCAGACTTGCTCCATTGTTTTCAGGAAGGCAGGATGATACTTAGGAAAACACTTCTTGCCATTCTGCTCGGCTGGATTTTACAGCCAGGAGAAATGGATAAAGGTTTGTCTTGTCTCATTCATAGACAATGTCTGAAGTCTTCATTTCTCACATGTATGTTGGGTTGTCCAGTCACTCCAGCTTGTGTGTTCAGTGGTCCTGCCAAATCAGCACTTCACTGAAGTTCTCCTTAATGGATTCGCAAAAAGTGATAAAACACTCCAGAAGAGGCCTCAAGGAATGATTAGTTTAATCTTCAATTAGTTCCTGCTGAGACTTGATGAGAAATCATTTGACAGAATAGGCATGAGCTTTAATATAATCTGCCTGTCCAGNTTTTTTTTTTTTTTTTGTGATTCTTATGTAACACTACAGGACACAGAAAAACAACTTTTGGCATCTAAGCATGGTTTTGATTTTCAGAAGTCTTGGTTTTGTCCCGAGATGGTCCAGTCTGTAAAAACATGCAATACATTTTTGAATTTTTGGAGGGAAAATACAATGCTCTTCTACTTTGTGAGGTTTAATGTGCATGTAGAGACCTTTCCCTGGGCTCTACAGTGCCGCCATGGCCCGGTCTTGCTTCAGCTGTTCCTTCTTCTCTTCCAAGACTTATGTTGGAATAGTCACTGTTAGAAAGCAACCAGGTAATGTGCATGTGTGTATATATATATAAAAGTATAAAAACTGTGTGTATTTATATATGTGTGTGTGTGTATAAATAAATAGCAACACAGATGTTGGCTCTCTGTCAAGTGTAAATGAAAACCTTATTCACAAGATTTGCTTACAGTTTTACTGTGGTTTCATACTGAATTGAGCAATTGGGAATGAAAGAGAGTTGATTTTTTTTTTTACCATTTCTGAGTGCACTGCAATCATATTATGTTAATACTCTGAACCAAAGCTGATCTTGCTTTCCCATATTGTAGCACATTGAAAGTATTGAGAGGCATCTAAATTATCTCAAAAGTGAGAGTGATTCCAGAAACTTTGACTCATAACTCGCACTGCCTGTAGTATTTTAAATGCTTAGATGGCAACTTGTATGTGATGCCTGCCTTAAGGAGTTCTCATTTGTAAGATAAAAACAACATAGAGAGGCAGAGTAGAATATAGCACAATAATGTTCCTAAAACATTTACAGTAATGAGATGTATAAAATACTCTCAAAATAATCCTGATAGTTGTGGTGACCGATATTCAGGGTTCTCTTCTGCTTTTACAGTAAAAGAGGCTTGAAAATGTGTATTTCTTTCAAACTTTCTTTCAGTAAGTGTAAGTCTGATCCTGCTTTTGGGACCATGAATTTTATTACTGAGTGAAGCATCTGGTTCTGCGATTCCAGGGGGTGTTTTCTGTTGCTTCAAAACAAAAAAAGCTTTCTGGACCTTTCTTTCAGCTTTCATCTCTGGTTAAATGACTCCTTTAACCCTGCAAGGCACTGCAGAAAAAGTACATTAATTTTTTCATCGGGGGGTCTGCCATGCCCCAGTGGTTATGGCTTTTACCCCGAGGCTGGAGGAAGCCTGGATGTCAATTGCTGTTATCTGATAGCTGTGTACAATACCCAGAGAGGCGCTGGGCGGATCAGAGGTCAGGGATGAAGCTACAGATCGGTCGATGAAAGAATTTGGCTATTGTGGAAGCAGGTTAAAGCTGGGATCAACACAAGTTACAGTGCCTGGTAATTGGTGGCTGCCTGTGGTATTCTCCAGATTTCAGGAGGCAGAGAAGATCAGAGAATTCCACAGGAATATTTCATGTGACATCAAGCAGCTCTTGTCAGACTTGCTCCATTGTTTTCAGGAAGGCAGGATGATACTTAGGAAAACACTTCTTGCCATTCTGCTCGGCTGGATTTTACAGCCAGGAGAAATGGATAAAGGTTTGTCTTGTCTCATTCATAGACAATGTCTGAAGTCTTCATTTCTCACATGTATGTTGGGTTGTCCAGTCACTCCAGCTTGTGTGTTCAGTGGTCCTGCCAAATCAGCACTTCACTGAAGTTCTCCTTAATGGATTCGCAAAAAGTGATAAAACACTCCAGAAGAGGCCTCAAGGAATGATTAGTTTAATCTTCAATTAGTTCCTGCTGAGACTTGATGAGAAATCATTTGACAGAATAGGCATGAGCTTTAATATAATCTGCCTGTCCAGTTACCATGAAGCGCAGTGTGCATAGGGCAAAGAGGTTGCAAATGGAGAAAACCATTACACGAGCACTGAACGTTTTAGACTGCTGCCTGTGATGCATTTTTGGTCTGCTTGAGTGGCTTCAGCCACTGGGATATTGCTACTGGGCATTAAAGTCAGCGTGGGGAATATTTCCATCTGTACAGCTGGTGACAAGAGGCAGGTGTACTTTTTCTGCCCTTGCTTGGCAAGGTTTGAGATCAGGTTATTGAGCTCTTTTAAAAGCACAGCAAAACAGGAGCTAAAGCCAGTCCAAGTAGTTTTTACAATAAGAGGAGAGAGGTGGGGGGAGAAGAGGGCTGACTTTTAAAGTCCTTTGGAGTTGGCCAATTGCCTCTAATAGCAGTTGCACAAGAGTGCCTCCCCTGGGAAACAAACCGCGTCCTCCTGTTTGCACAGAGAATGGAAAACACTGGCCACTAAAACAGAATGAGACACTGTGCTGTGAACTAGTTTGGTTTTGTGTAAATTGTTTAGTCTTGTTTCTCTGCAATCAGATGGTGGTGCCTTGTTTCTTTGTTTAGGTCCCTTGTACTACAGGCATTAAAGCTGTATTTTATAACTAAAGAATCCCAACCTTCTGAGCAATTGAAGACTTGCTAAGAACATGGGGATCCTTCTGGCTATGCAGAAATCTGTCAACTGAATGTTCAGGGATGAAACAAAATAAGAATTCCCTGGTGCCATTCACATCTGCCATGGACTCCCTTCAGACAGCTTGTCTGTACTTGCATCTTCACGCTGCTTGTCTCCTGCATCTGTGTGGTTTTAGGTTCCATACACTTCAGGTCTGCACCTCCCCCTCAAACATCCCGGTTAGGTTTCTTATTTAAGCTGCATTTGCCTGGTCCCTTGGGGAGTTGTGCTGGAAATAGGTTCAGCTCTCCAGTACTGAAAATCTGGCTTGTAGCTCTTCAGTTTTGTTACTCTTCAGAAAAATCTTTGGTGGCCTACTGGAGGCAGCTTTTCTGCCAAAAAAAAAGGTCATTTGAGTGCTTGCTAATCTGCCACAGGTGAACTGAGGCCAGTTAAGCCATAATTTAAATTAATCTTGTTGATTGCACTTGCATGACTGACTCAGCTGAGAAATTGATGGTGGCAGGTACTCTGTCACTCCTTTTGGTGTAGTCTTAGCTTTGCTTTCATCAGAGGAAGTTCAGATTGGACATTAGAAAGGGATTCTTCACTGCGAGGGTGCTCAGTCACTGAACAGACTCCTGGGGAAGTGGTCATGGCACTAAACCTGGCCAAGTTCAAGGAGTGTCTGGATAATGCTCTTGGTTATATGGTTCCGTTTTTGGTAGTCCTCTGAGTAGCAGGGAGGTGAAGATCCTGATGGGTCCTTTCCCAATTGAGATATTCTGTGATTCCATGAATAACCACATTGCAGTGGGTATTTATAGCCAAGCAGATGGTGCTGCTTTTCCCTGCACAGGCGTACACTTGGGACACATCCTCTGGGCTACAACACTCAATGCCCCACTGAATGGCACCAGGCAGGATTTCAAAACCACTGCTGGTATTGGACATCTGGCCTTGGACACAGAGAAGTTTGCATCCAAGTGTGGTTTGTGGGGGTGCGTTAGTTCAGGAGAACTTACGAAAGGAAGCAGACAGACTTCCTCAGGCTGGCCAGAATGCTCCTGTGCCAGCTTGGAATGTGTCCTTGGTCTGGGGGCTCATGGGTTTGCTGGCAGCACTGCACTGCAGCCAAGAGAGGACGCAAGGACACACTCCTTGGTTTAGTTTTAGCCGGAACAATGGAAGAAAATGCCTGGATCAAAGTAGCACACTAAGGCTGAAATATAAACTGAACCCTGGTGGGTGGAGAGTGATTGGAACAGAGCAGTCCATGATAAACAGCAGAGAGCCAGTGGGAAGGGAAAACAGCTGGAAGAAGCCATGAGCCAATGGGGAATGTAACAGCAATTGCAGTCTGGGCTTATGGTGAAGGCAGCGAGGGGAGATGTTGGGTCCTGAGGCAGAAGGGTGGCTGGAGGGGCACATGTGGATGTCAGAGGGGTAGATGACCCCTCCTGGCTGTCCCTGGGATGACCAGGCAACAAGACTGTGTATCCTTTACCCAAGAGGGATCACAGGACCCCAAATACTGCAAACCACTGTGTTAAAAGGGGCAATGTTACACATGCATATTGCAATAAACCTTTCTGTGTTGAGATGGGTCATCCTCCTGCCTGTCACAAAACCTGAGAGCTAATGCTTAAGTTCCCAGTCCTGTCTTTGTCTTGGAGATGCTATCCAGTGTCGTGGTAGAATTTATGTGGATCATCTGCACAAATATGCAAAGGCATCTCTTTGGAGGAAGGATTTGCAAACACAGACCACACAGGACTTCACGGGCCCCATCAGTAGCTCTCAGGGGAACTTTAACTCCCCTGAAACACTTTGAGCATGGCATTGGGAATAAAGTGTAGTTCAGTCCCCTGGAAGATGTATATGCTTCCAGTGAAAGGACATGGATGCTGTGGGATGAGCGATGCTGCTGTCAGCCCATCCCAGTAATGGCATCTGCCTCTTTTATGGTCTCAACTTCCATGAGCAACCACTTAAGTAGATAAGCTCATTTGCTATCACAGCATGAGGGTGCTGGTGAATTTGGTTTTACTTACCTTTATGGCTGCTCTCAGATGAGGCAGGTTTTTAAGAATACTTTTAAGAGTACTGTCTGAACTTTATAGGCTGCAACACTTTTCTTGAATTTCCATTCCTGAGGCTGCCTCGCAGTAATACCCAAAACACCATTTACATTTTAGTATTTAAATCTTTGATGAACTGATATGAAAATCTCCAGTGCCCTAAATATTTTATCTGAAATATTTTTTTAAAAATCTTTAAATTTTCCTCTGAGGGGTTTGAGAGCTGAGTGAACCCTTGTGAGGGGGAAAGGGCTGCAGCTGGGGGTAGGTTGGGGTCCCCAAGGATAATGCAGGATAGTCAGAAAAGCTCCTGCCTTTCTCCACTTGGCAGACATCTTTGGATTTTAATGCTTTTTATTTTGAAAACCTGTGGGTGATTAAACTGCAGACCAGCAGGAGCTAATCCCATCGCTGTCCCCCACAGAGACCAGCCGGTGCGAGTGGTTCCCCGGGAGCTGCTGGGCTCACCTGGAGCGTGGCTGCGGGTTCAGGGCAGGGATGACAAGGGGCTGGTCCGGCCTTCCCGCGTCCATTGCCAGCCTTGGCAGAGAGTCAGGAAGAGACAGTGTGGGGATGCAAGCAGCTGTGAGGTGGATGCAGCAGGCTGCCAAGCCAGTAGCAGGCTCCGAGCAGCGAGGCCGGGCTTCTGGCAGCGAATTGCCAGCAACTTGCACTGCAGTGCCTCTGAGGCTGCTGGAAAAGGGCCCGCACCGCTCTTCTTTCTGGAAGAACAGCGAGCTTGAAGCCACTTATTCAACGCAGCTCTAATGCTTGCTACCACAACGCTGCACAAACCTGCTGAGCCGGAGCCCTGCGCCAGTGCCGTGCTCCCTGCGCTTGGCTCCCTCTGCTCGAACCTGCGGGAAGGCTCCTCGCTGAAGGATCCATGAATCGATAACCTCCTCCTCGCATTTACTTGAATACCACTGCCTCTCACGCTGCACTTAGCAAGGGGTGACACCAGCAGCATTAATTCTTGCTGGGGCACAAACGATGCTGTGTGCAGCAGCAGATCAAACCAGCTGCCGTCATCTGTTTTTTCGTGACATGGCTTTTTCCTCCTGCCCTGCTGAGTCACAGGAACGTCACTCAGCACAAGGCACGGGGCAGACCTGTGCACAACAGGGATTATTTTTCTTCTTTCGTGATACATCTCAAATCCAAACTGGATTAACTCATGGTTTACGTCTAAATTATAACAGGTTCTCAGAGGAATTTGCTTCTGGAAGAGCAATATTTGCATAGTATTGTAGGAGCAGTTTTTAATGAATTAGACACTTTTCAGCATGTAACTTGCTCAAATGTGCTAAAAACCAAACAAGAACAGGAGGGCTTATTGACTAACCCCAGTAAGTAAGCAGGACCAAAATAGTTTCTTTGAAGTGGAATTTGGGAAACCATTCACTGGGAACTGAGTGATTTTCATTGTAATATGATTTGTTGCTTGCTTGCCAGAAAAGGAGTATGTCTGACACTACGTACTGCAGAGTTGTTCCATATGCTAAGGACCTGCAAATTATTTCTTTAGAGTAAGGAAATTTAAGAAATTCCCTGTTTGTTATAAATTTAACTGTGAGGATGACACATGTAGAACTGAAGTGTGTTGCTTTCAATATTGTATAACTAAATTTTTAATAGTATGGCCCATCTTTTCCTGTATGCTTGAAAATTTAGGAACATGTGTGACTCAAAGTCCATCTAGTTTGGCATCCTGCCTGCATAATACTGTAAGTGCCAGACGTTCGGGCAGTGATTATTTGTACCTTCTGGACATAAGGGATTTTTTTTCCCCCTCTCCAATATGCTAAACTAGGATCTGTAGCATGAGTGTCTGTGTTTCTGCTAAACTTAAAGAAATAAAGTAATTTTTAAAAAATCTCAGTATTGTAATTTTTAATCTAATTACTATCAACATACCAGCCTGTACCTGGTTTCTCCAAGCAGTGAATTCTCTGGGTTCCCTGCAGTCTATGAGCTCCTTCTTCTAAAGCCCCACATAATTCCAGTTCTCCCCCTTGCCTGCTAATGCTTCCTGATCTGACCACGAAAACTGCTGAAGCCTCATTTCCCAGCTTGTCTGCATTCACCTCGCTGTCTCTCGCCATCCTCTCCAACTGAATGTCGGTGCAAAGCTGGCTTCCATGGTTACTACTAAAATAGGCAAAGGAGATATTTTTGGTCAGAATCTGCCAGTTCAGCAAGATCAAAATGCTTTTGGGAAATGTTCTGAATACAGTGAAATTTAAGCAGGATGTTTCTTGCAAAATGAAATAAAACACCTCTCCAGCTTCCTCCAGCTCACCTGCACCTTCCCAGAATACAATCCTCCTGGGCTGCCCAGTGCCCTACTCCACCATCAGGGAAACCTTTCACTCAGACAGCCCTGTGGCAGGGCTTTTGTGTGGAAACCTTTGTTTTTCTTGGTTTTTTCTAAGTGTTGTCATATAAAAATCTTCTCTGCCCCACATCAGCCAGGATGGCTTCCCTTCAGCCAGCCTCCTCCACAGCACCCATTTCTGTTGCCAGACTTCTGTGCAGGTGTTATTTATTTTAGATGTACATAAAAGCTATCCAACCATGTAACGTCCTTTGCTCAGTGATGTGTTGCTGTCACTTGTCCCTTCTGGTCTCTCCTGTTTGTTTCCCTTGTGGCACGTCCCAGTTAAGTTGCAGGCCCTCTGAGGAAAGGGACTGCCCTTTTTTTGTGTATCTCTAGACACTTACTGATTTTCCTCAGCCTGAATACTTTTTTTCATTCTGTATTTGTAATAGACCCTCCTGCAGTTTGGATAGCTTTGGGCTTCCTTGGCAAATGCTGCTGTGTTGTTAAAATTCCCTCACAGGCAGGGGGATGGCACGAGCTGTGTCCGTATGCAGCTCCACAACACTGACCTGATGGCTCTGTCTTCACAGCCTCAAGGTTTTCTGTCACTTCTGAGCCTTTACAAACCCCCATGACTCCACCACCCAAGGAGACTGGCAGACTGAACAGTGCTTGGACCCTACTGGAGTTCCTAAGTCAGGCACCACTGCCTGCAAGGTGCTTCCCTACCTCTGGGTGAGCTCCTTGCTCCCAGCACTCTCCTGAGCACAGCAGCGTCATTATTGGTTTAATGGAGAAGAAAAAAAGGCAGATTCTCCTCCTGATCATCTGTCTCAGCCTATCTTCTCTGGCCAAGCTTTTCAGCAGTGGTGGAAGAGTATTTCCTCTCTCACAGAGTATTTCATGGAGTATTTCTTCTCTCATACAGGATCCTGAGCTGGAAGGGATCCACAAGGATGTATCCCAGGACATGGATGTCCCTCCTGGCTGCCAGGGCACTGCTGACTCATATTCAGCTTGCCACTGACTAGGACTCCCAGGTCCTTTTCCACAGCTGCTGCTCTCCAGTGTCTCATTCCCCAGCCTGTCTGTACTGGGGAACTGCACTGCATTTAACCATCTTTGCAAATTGCAGTAGGCAGCTATCAGAGACACTAAACCCACAGTTTTCAGTACGACTTTAGAAAGTGGGCCTTTTAGCCCAGTGGATGGTGAAATGTGGGGCAGGAGACAGCCTCACAACACACGCAGCCTTTTTGAACTTACAGCATTGTATCCCACTGCAAAATGCAAACTCCAAATGGGTGGTTTGTTTTTAGACAAACACATGCATAGTATGGCACCCTTTTAAGCAGAGTTATCAAGGTGTGTCTGCACTGAAATTTCCAGAGAATGAACACATGCTCTGCAGTTACTATCCAGTTTCAAGATTTGTTATTACCCCCCTGTGTTAAACTCCTGGTGGGCCAGACCAGAGGATTGCAAGGAGTGGTGACCAGCCTGTTCTTTGGACAATCTTGCTTTTAGCAGCTTGCCCCTAACAGAAAGGGTGAAAGCAGCTTTTTTTGTTGTTGGGCTTTTGTTTGTTTTTTTTTTTTTTAGTTTTATGTAATCAAGACATTACAAAATAGTCTACTGAGGTACCCATGTGTTGTAGAGTTGGACCTGTGTCTTCAAGGGGTGATGCTCTTTCAGCAGGAAACTCCTCCTCCTGGTGTCACTACTCCAAGTTGCTGCCTAAAAGGGTGTTTGCTGCCATTTGCTATCAAGACTCTCCTGAACCAAAGCTAATGTTCTTCCATTTCTAAAAATCCCAATAGGCAGCGACCTGTGTATCAGCATCCCTGTAGACAGCGCCCACGTGGATTTCAGACACAGAAGTACATGTAGGAGAAGTTGCAGAAATTTCTTTTGTCCTGGTGGAATAAATTCTGCTTTGCCCGTAAGTTTCTGCCTGACTTCTACCACAGTGCCCATCAGCAGGATTGGATGTGCTCTTCTGTAATCATGATGTAAGGGCTCACAGTTTCTGGGCTGGGCTCTGGTGCTTGAGTGACTGGAGCCGTTATTCCCCTGCAGGCACAGGGGAAAACACCATTCCCTAAAACTTGGCTAAAGAAAGTTTTATTTGGCATGCATTGCTGAAGGCTGTATACACAGTCAGTTAGCACAGATCACCTGAGGTATAGTCAACAGGTATGTAAGGATTAATGGAGTTGTCTGAACGCTGTGATAGCAACACTTATAGGGGAACTTCATTAGATCCACATCTGCAAATTATAAACCTTTCCACCCTGTTTGAGGTTTGTTATCTTTAGAGATCACCATGAAAGGTGGAGCAGCTGTGAGAGCTATTATTCAAGCTGATATATAATGACTGCAAAAAAGGTAGGGTGTTTAGACAGATGATATGAGGAACAGATTTGCAAGAGGATCATTAAATTCATGTTCCTCTGAGCTGGTGTGCATTTAGAGGAAGGGCATGAGTGAGACACTCAAGCACAGTGAGGTGTTCACAAGAATATCTTCTGGACTTGTCACAGCAGTGCCCATCAGAGGAGGGACTGGGGTGAGCAGGAGAGTGGAGGAGAACCACTTTCTCCTACAGAGGGAAGTCATGTACAAAGGTGTACTCAGTAGCTCTGTTATGTATATCAGTGGTTTCCAAGATTTTAATATCCCTATTTTATTGATGAGAACAGTTGCAGCTGCAGTTGTTTGTGGGTTGCCCGGTGCCAGGTTGGTCCTCGGTCTGGAGGAGGCTGGTGCTGGAGGACTCTGCCATCAGGTGTCAGAGGGGAGTGCAGGGGTGGTATCAGTGCCTTCAGTCTGGCAGAGCTGCAGCTTGTCACATCTGTGGTTATTCTGGGTTTGGTGACCAGACAGTCTTTGAGGTAGATGACAAATCTTGACTGGCCTCGAACTTGAGGGGGGCAAGAAGCAGCCAAATGCTAATAGAGCTTATCCTCCCAGTGCTCTCATCCTGGGCAGGGACTGCTCTTGCTGCCACAGAGCTGCTCTTCCTCTAAAAGGTTTGCTGGTCCTGTCTCAGCTGTTTGTCCCATCTCAGGGACCAGGACAAGGGCTTAGTGACTCCTAGGGACTGCACAAACCTGCAGAACATCAGCAGAGAGAGGCACAGCCTGGAGAGGTGTATTTTCCCTGCCCTGACTCTGGTGAAGACTGCAGGAATTATTTTGGGATAAAAAAACTTCTCTTGCTTTCAGACCCACATAGCAAACCAGTCACTTTTTCAACCTCTTGGCACACGTGCTTTGGTGAGGCAGAGGAGGCATGTGGGGTCTCCATAATTATTATCAACGACTTTTTCAGAGGAGGGGGTAGAACCTGAGTCCTTGAAACTTAGATTCCCTTCAGGTGTTGAGAGGAGGGGAATAAGGGAGGTATTATTAGAACGCATTTCTTTTATTTAACAGATGTTAAATAGCACTATACCACTATATCAATCTGTCAAGTACACTAATAGGAAACAGCATATAGAAAAGTTGAGATCTGAATTTCACAGGGAAACAGCCGCCCCCCTTCTGCAGGATCCCGGGGTCTGGGGGCCAGCACGGAGCACAAGGAGCAGCCGTACATATGCCAGGCACATGTGGATGGAGAGGGGAAGGAATAGTTGGGGACTATGACAGAAAAAACTTAGTGCAGCTGGAAAGGTTTTCACCCACCCTGTCCTGGTTGTTGTACTTGAAACTGGATTTAAAATATCCTTAAAGTATCCACATGTATCTTTGGATTTTGACAAGTTGTGTGTACCATGCTATGGGTTTCAGTGGTGTTAATCGGCATTTTCACAACGTAGGTGGTTTAAAGTCTGGAGGAGAAAAACAAACCTCTAATGGATGATTAAAGGTTGAAAAGCAAGCCTGGCTTTGCAGTAGTGTGTGTTAGTTCCAAGTCAGACCCAGAGTGATGGTATTTTCCTCTTGGACTCTGCATTGCTTCCTTCAACTTGTCCTGGTGATCCCCAGCCACCGGCTGCAACCACAGGCAGCCGAGGTTGGTATGGTTTTATTAACAGAGCTGCCTGAAGCCCAAGGTTAAGTGATGGGAATTTCAAAACAAAACAATAAATTAATAAAATGAATGTGTCGTCAGCTGATCCTCTTCTGACCACCATCTGTCCCCTGATCATGTGACGTCTCCCAGCTGGCCACCCAAGAGACAAACCATGCAAGAGCATCATCACAACATATGCTGCTATTTACACATTTTTAAAGGTAATAGTTGCTAGGCTGTCATATTAGTAGTTAAAAGCAGTTATTTGGAAGCTAGGGGATTTTTTCTTTATTTCTCTCCTTTTTTTTTTTTTTCCCCTTAGGAAGGCAGTGACTCAGCAGGTATATTTCTGACAGAGACATGTTCAGGGTTGGATCAGTGGAAGTTCCTATGTACAGTATATGTAATTCTAGCCCCCACCCCCCACCTTGTTCCATGGTATGCTGTTGTGTCTTTTGTAATATGCAGTAGAATAAATAAAATAGAAAGAAGGCAATGGTACCACAAATGTCACTAGTGTACCTTTTAGGAACATTATGTGCTCTCTTTGCCATCTCCAGGATGCAAACCAAGCCGTGCATTTTTAAACTATTGTTAAGATCAAGGATGTGGTTATGAGAAGACTTACAATTTATAGGATACTTAAGCATTAAGGATTGAGGCACAGAACATTTCCTGGGGATTAACGACTGACTGGGTGAGCCTCAGGCCATTAACCCCTGCCTGCCATTAATCTTCAGGAAATGCCCTGCAGTGAGGTCGTTATTGCTGTTATATGCTGAAACAGAAAAATAATAATAAGAAAGGTCCATGGATTATTTATTTATATTTTACATAACACAATTCTGTTGGGACTGTAGGAAAAGAACATTTTCTCTTTAGCTGGTTGTACTGCTGGAATTAATGCAGCTCCTGCATCTCACTCTTTTGTGGAAGATTATTGTCAGATTGCAGGAGTGTAAGTGGGGCAGGATTTGGCCCACTCCTTGTATTGCAGTGTTTAATACAATGAATAAGCCCTGCTTCTCTGATATAACTGCTGGCACAATTTAGCCCTATATAAAAACCAGCTCAAAATGCTTGTTTTACAGCAAAGCAATTTATTCACAGTTCTAAGCATCTCACAGCCTTTTTTTAACTCATTGAATAATCCTTTTAGGTTGCCCATAAAGCAGGTGAAATGCTTCTACTGCAGTCCTAAGGCAGAACACAGGCTGCATAAATAGCATCTAAATTACTAGGAATACAAAATACACATACAGTAATACATACCTACAAAGGCAAATTCATACTGACAGGACTGCAGTGTGTGCTTATCAGCAGCACAACATCTCGGGGAAAAAAAAAGTGGCTTTATATTGAAATTTTGTATATATTTCTCTTTACATAAACACTTAAATACTATTTTTTGCGTGTTCTAAAGCCCAGATGCAGGCTCCTTTTTAATGAGCCTGCCTGCTTAAACATTTATTAGCTTAAAGATGTATAGTTTTTATAAAGCTGGCTGATTCTTTTTGCAGAATATCTTTGCAAAAAAAAAGCTTTTTTTTTTGTGTACATGGCCTCAGTCCTTGCAACCTCCTAGAGAGTCTGTCAAGGCACAACTTAAAAGCTCGTTCAGGCGACCATGACCCCCTGCTAGCAGATTGTCTGCCTAAAAGGTAAGGGAAAGCTAAAAAAGAAGTAGAAACTTAAAAGTAGCTTCTCAAAGGCTGCATAGATCTTTTTTTTTGTTAAACCTAAAGTGTTTAAAAGCTTTAATATTGATGGCCTGTCAACTTTGTCCTGATTCTTTGGCTTTCAGTTAAAAGGTTTTTGTTGTTGTAGCTTATGCAGTTGCTCTGTTGCTATGGAAACGTGACATCAAAATGACGTTTCTCTGTTTAAAAGCTTTTAACTAAATTCCTGCCTGTCAGATGTAGGCCCCATTTTGTGCACTCAAGCTTCAAGCTGTTGCAAAAAGGTTTCATATGTTCTGTTGTCATTCAAATTCTTTATCCACATATGCATGTCTTGCACTACAAAAAACCTAAACTAAAAACTCAATCTATATTAAGTGTCCTCTTTTAAAACCCTTTTAGGTCAGTCAGCAATGGCTGCAGCAGAAATTCCCAGTTACATTGTCTCTTCTCAGACTGAGAAACACAGGAGGGCCAGAAACTGGACTGATGCAGAAATGAGAGGTTTAATGCTGGTTTGGGAAGAATTTTTTGATGAGCTGAAACAAACTAAAAGGAATGCCAAAGTTTATGAGAAAATGGCTAACAAACTCTTTGAAATGACTGGAGAAATTCGCCACGGAGAGGAAATAAAGATAAAAATTACAAATATGACATTCCAGTACAGGTAAGCTTCAGTTAATTCTTTTTATTTTAAGAGATTTTAGCAGGGACGGCGCAGTGATTTTTGCCTTTCAGAAAGAAGTCTCCTAGAGGAAATCTGTCGATAAAAGATTAAAGACTGTTCATATCGCTTTTAAAATTCTCTCTTGCCAGTGCTGTTACGTCATTGTTAATTTTTCCCCCCCATTTCATGTCAAACTCTGGGACAACTTTGTTTCTTTAGAATTAGCTGGCGTTGTTATGATGCAGAGGGATGGAAATGTATTTAATGGGGAAAAGAGATTTTCTTTTTTTTTTTTTTTTCTCTTTGCTGAGGGGACTGATTGTGTTAGCTTGGCAGCCAGTTCCTTGCAGAGAAACTCCTGCAGTTTCAAGTGGCCACTGAGGATCGGAATTGCAAGGCAAAGTTAAAAAAAAAAAAAGAAAACTAGAACAGAATAATGTTTGGGGGGGCTGATGCTCCTAGATTTTGGTCTCGTGAGTTGAAGGGTTACACTTCACGGGGCCAAGAATAATTGAATGTCTTATTACTGAGTGACACACATTGCTATAATTATAAGCAGCAGCAGCGAAAGAACTATTATATCTGCAGAGAGAATCAATGTGCACCGTCAATACCGCTCCAAAGGAGTCGGGGGGAGGGCGGAGGTGTCTACAAGGGGATGATAAAGAACAGGCAAGCAGTCAGGAGGGGAAATTGGCTTCAGAAAATGTGAGGCATTTGTGCATTTGTTGTTTGCAGGGAGAAAAATAATTAGAACTTAACAGAAATACAGAAATATTTCCATACCTTTTTTTTTTTTTTTTTCTTTTCTTAATTCTTATCTCTGTGAAGCACAAACTGCCTCATACTGGAAATCCTGAGTGGTGATTTGAGCTATGTGCTTGTAATGCAAGAAAATCAAATATGTGACTCTTTTATTTAATCTCTCCTCAAAGCTCATATTAATAATAAAAAAGGTTATTACAGCAGGCAACCATGTTAAAACTGCTCGCTTTTCTGTAAGGCACCCTCACTGTATTTAATGCAGACTGCTCATCAAATAGAAAACTAGGGAAAATCCTGTAAACCCCTTAACTTTGAATGTCCTTCTACATTTCTGTGATCCACAAGCATAATGTGTAACATCATTTGCCATAATATTAAACCTGATGTTTTGTAGCAAATGCTAACATCTCCAAAATGTTTTACCAACCCTGCTGTAATCCCTACAGTTTTCTTCACCCAGACTGTAGATGAGAAAGCTGAAAGTAAGATAAATTTTTGTCCAGCATCACCCAGCAATTCGCACTTGGATGCAGATTTAGAAGTCGGGAGTTGCTGGCTACCAGGCTTTTGCTTAGTCTGCTAAATCTGCAGTCCTCCCTGCTGGGAATTGCATCTCGCGGCACTGAGATTTTACAGGTGTCTGTAGCAGCCACACTGCACGATTAAGTGCCGTAATTGCCAAGTGGAATAGGTTATTTCTGTCAGCCTTTGTTCTAAATTTACAGTGTTGTCATCAATCAGAGAGTCTAATTTTTTTTTTCCTAATTAATGTTTTTACTTTAAAGTTGCATTGGGGGAAGGGAAGAAATAAAATCACTCGCATATGTGCACTGTGTGTGTGTGAGAGAAACTGCACTTTTAAGAAATATCCTTCTGTTTCTGTGAACTTCTAAGATTGCTTCTGTTGCACATTGTCACTCTGCTTTTCTATTTTGCAGTGCATTGCAGCTCCCTGCTTATTGATTGAGATGCTAATTTAGGAGAGTTAAAAACTGCCTTGTGCTGTCACAGAGCTGTTTCATTTTGTGCTCTGGCATATGAAATGCATCTTCTTATTGTTTGTTCACATGCCTGTGTGCTTTGCTGTCAAGGTGAGCTGGTACGGAGAACAGGGACAAGCAGAAGCTGTTATTTACAATTTCTAGTTTTCTGGGTACTTTTTTGGTGGTATGTGAGGATAAGGAAGGTTGTGGTGAAACTGTAAATGATGTGAGTGGCCACCGACTGCTGGCTTTGCAGTGAGGCAGCCGAGTTTTTAATCCATGTTCGGGTGCCTGCACGACACTTGAGGAAGATGCTTTACATCACTGTATTTCTGGGCATCATCTGTGGCACAAACTAGAAAAGAAGATCCTGAGAGTAGGAAAATGCTCTGTTTTGAGATAATAATGATTTGTAATGATTACGTTGGGTTAGTAGGTGTGACATGGGAGAAGGTGGCACCAGTAGCAGGACTGAGGGGGGGTGTTCTGCACCTGAGTGCTTATTTCTTCCCCCACTTCAGGATCCTTTACTTCTTTAGGCAGCTCCTAACAGTGCTGCAGAGGTGGACTGGCCTCTACTCTTCCTTTAACAGTCAGAAATAAACTGCAGTAAAATATTTAATCAGATCATATTATTTAACTATGTGCCACAGTTTCATAAAGGAACATAAAACCTCTGTCCTACAAATTACTACATATACATATATGGATGAAAAATAAGTATTTTTTTCTATAAAAGGAAAAGGCAGTACTTGAATATTTCTACATGTCTTTTTAACCAAGTTCAGTTTTAAAAATGCTATCACTGGCATGTCTTATCCTGGGACGTATGTTTAAACATATGGATGATCTGAAACATACAAGGATCTGAAATAGAAAGCAGTGAACGTGTTTATCATGGTGTTCTCCAGTTTGAAGATCCCATGGCATTCTAAGAGGCAGTTGAGTAAATGTTGTTTTCTTTATTCTGCTCAGTGAAAGCCATTCATTATGAGTAGGTGTCCATGTCAGACAAACACATGCACAAGTAGGGAATGAGTGTTTCCTGGCCAGTAATTATTGCACTTACTGCAGCAAGTGCTACCTACATGGGTGTAGCAGGGGGCTCAGAAGGGGGCTCCCACCCCAAGAATTCACCCTAGTTCTGGGTGTGTTTGGATCCCACGTGGGATCTTGTGCTGCCAGGTAAAGTTTCTTCAGGTGTAGCTCAGTGTGCATGAGCATCTATCACAAAAGCAATTTTAGGGTGATCATATCCCATTCTTCCACATCTGAGGTGAAAACATTTTTCAGGTGTTAAAATGCCATACAGAAATCTATTTTATCTCATTATTTCCTCCTTGAATTCTTGTGTTTATTTCTGCCTGCCCTATATTTCAAGGTGACAAGAGAATGAGAAGCAGCTTAGAGAACAGTTAGGCTGAGAGGTGGAAAGCTTTCTTTATTAAGAGAAGTGGAAAAGTTTGTGAATGCTAAAGGAGTTTTAGAGGTGCATAAAAACATGCACTATTTTTCAGAATGTAAAGCAGATTTTTTTAACCATAATACAAGAAGTTATTTATAAGAACTGCAAGGCAAGAAATGTAAAACTAGTTAAAGTCATATAAATCTGTATTGCATTGAATAATAAGCATGTGGAACTCATTGCCACTGAAAATCATTGACACCAAGAGAGCAGCAGGTTGTTTGAGTATTATTATTATTATTTTTACTAAACATTAGATTTATTAAATAAAAATACAGATGTTGTTTGTCTTCCAATTAGGTAGAGTTATTAAAGACAGCAGGTTTCAGGATATTACTGGCTGTTGATGGAAAAATAATCATGTGCTTTTATGGGTGAATGTGCCCTGAAAAGCTGTCAAAATCATTCTTGAGCTATTCAGCACTGACCTCTGTCAGAAGAGAGTGAGACGATGGACTGATCTGGCAGTGGCTCCTGTATTCCTCTGTGTTACTGTAGTCCAAGTGCATTTGGAGGAAACTAATCGGGGAAAAATATACCATGACCTGAAGTAATTCTTACTGGAGTCTCAGTATATTAAGGGACCATTTAATCCACTGTGGAAATTGACTGGGTGGAAAATTCTGCACAGCACCATTGGTGGAAGGAAAACTCTTTCTGCAGGTATATTTGAGTAAAGTTCTGCTTTTAGGCATTGCTGTAAAATCTGAAATATCTGCCGTGCACAGATCAGCCACCAGGTTTTTAATGTTCCACTTCAAAGATACCTGTGTGGTGAGCTGCATGAACCTCCCCATTTATCCATCTTGGAAGAAGGAAGGACTGAGTCAAGCTTCCTGGAATTCAAAGTTAAGATGTCATGTGTGCTGGTCATCAAAAGTTTTCCTGAGACTAGCGTGCCAGCTCTTGAGGTTTAGCATCCCTTAAGAGTATGTGCCCAGTTCCTTGTGTTATGCAGCTTACTCAGGCTTATCAGCTCGTGTGAACCTGTCATTATTCCTTCTAAAAGGAAGCTCTGTCCTGTCACTGCTGATGTGCTGATCTCACAGTGGAACAGGGCTCGGTAAGTGCTGTTACAACATTGCCACTGACACAATACACCCTGGCTGATAAAATGGAAGCAGGGTTTGCACAGCTTGCACAGTGGTTCACAGTTTTGACTGATTCCTTCTGATGTTCAAAAATAAGAACTGTGTGAATGCAAATCTATTATTTTCAAAAACATCAACCTCCCCAAATCCTAGAAAACAGGATGCAGCTGTTGCTCTTTCATTTGAATCACAGTCAATTAATGTTAATGATTGGTAAATTTGAATCAGTCTCATGATTTGAATGAAAGAGTAGTCTAATTTTTTATTTTCATGTGTACATGATAGCAATTAAACATTTGTGCTTGTGTAATACTTTGCTATACTCAATGACATTATGCAACTGGAATATTTGACCTCTGTTACAGCAAATGATAAAATGTGAGTGCAGCCAAATTACTGCCAAAAGTTGAATTTGAATATTTTACTATCTTTGCCTTTAATTTCAATGATTTATGGCAGATGCACAACTTAGTATTGTACTTTCATCATCTTTCTTTTCCTCACCATTGATTGGTTCATAAACAGTCGCTATTTATTATTTATTTTGAAAGCTTTTCCTAGAAACCCCAGGAGATGGATCTTGTATCCATTCCTTAAGGCAAGTAGTAATATCAAATGCTGCAATAATAATAAAAAAAGCAATACAGCTTTGAGCAAAGCCTAAAAAAATGAAGCAAGTTATAGATTGCTTGCTTTTTGCTGACTAAATAATGATGATTTTAAAAAACCCAACTCTTTAGAACATAATATTGTAATAATTTTGTTTTAGAAGGTAGATTAATAGGCACAGAGAATAAAGTCTGGGAAAAGGTCAATGGCACCACAAATGACTCAACAGTTGTCTCAGTCTATTCAGTGGAGCATTTTGGCAGTGGGATCTCAAAGTCCATTAATTTATTCACTTCTCTGGAATAAGACAAGCAATCACCTTTCAGATTAACTGGGTTGGCATGCTTTGGGTATTTGTCCACTGGAAATCTGACTTTGATCCCTGAGTTTTTGGAGAGAGTTCTCAGTTGCCCCTGCTCTCAGCTGGATTTTAATAGAGCCTCATGAAACAGCAACAGGTCTAGATAAACTCAGTGTGAATTTATTTTGCAAGCTCTGCTGACTTTCTCGCTTCCCTGTGTTTCTTACCTCATTTTTCTTCTGCCTGGCTTGCTCACTCAGGCAGTGATTTGCCCAATTTCAAAGTGTTAATGTTTGGCTCATCTTGCTCTCTCATTTCTGGACTACTGCATTCCAGCCTTCGTATTGTCCTGTTTCTTTTAACATCCTCATGTTTCATTAAAACAAACAAAACCCCAACTCCATCTCTTGGAAGCAACTCAGATTGCTGTGATGAGTTATGCTAATGACTGAGGGCATTAATTACTCTCTGCTTCAGACTCCAGTTTTTCCAGGGTTACGTTTACCTCAACGCAGGCAAAAGCTCTCAGTTGTCTCACTAGGTTTTCTGGACTTCTGGCAGTTGTAGAAAAAACATTTAGAAGTCAGTAAACCCTGGAACTTGATATTAGTATTACAAAGGCAGCTATTTGGTTTGTTTTACCAAAATGTTCAACCATCACCACTATTGCAGTGAATGTTCTCCCTATTTACCTCCACCTGCAGCATTTCTACTTCTCTTCCAAAGGACTGACACTCCCTCCTTTTCCTCTTATCTTCTTATCTCTTCCTCTATTTCATCCTTTTTTCTGTGTGTTTGAGCCAGACTCCATACAGGTAGATGATTGCTGCTGGTGCTGCTTTTAAGGTAACACAGTTCTCTTGTCTACCTCCTGGTAGCAATCCCTTTTATTTAGCTCAGAGCTATAGTAGGCAGTCAGAAGTAGAAGAATTAGTATCCATTCAATGTATTGAGAGCCAGAGAAATACCTGGGTTTTTATAACTGCAACTCTACAGCTCTGTGAGCAGACAATAAACAACAGCTCTTCCTTCGACATTGTCATAGTTCTGTAAAAAAGGGGGTCTAGGTACACAGCTGAGCTTAAACAACAAAAAAAAGGTACCGACCTACTCAGGCAAGATGCCTACTCCTGAAACCTTCCCACTGACTCACAGAAAGGTTCGGGTTGGAAGGGACCTTTACAGACCATCTCGTTCCAACCCCCTCCCATGGGCAGGGACACCTTCACTAAACTGGATTGCTCAAAGCCCCATCCAAGCTGGCCTTGAACACTGCCAGCATGGAGCATTCTCAGCTTCCCTGGCCAAACTGTTTCAGTGGCTCACCACCCTTATTACAAATTTCTTCCTTATATCTAGTCTGAATCCACAATAAGGTGTTCCCGGAGCCTTCTCTTTTCCAGGCTGAACAGTCCCAGCCCCCTCAGCCTGTCTCCATGGCAGAGCTGTTCCAGCCCTCTGAGTATTTTTGTAGCCCTCCAGGTGGGATTTCCAGAGAGCAAAGGGGCAGAATCCCCTCTCCCAGCCTGCTGGCCATGCTGCTTTTGCTGCAGCCAAGGATAATATTGGCTCTGTGGGCTACAAGCACATTGCTGGCTCACGTCCAGCCCCTCATCCACCAGCACCCCCAACTTCTTCTCTGTAGGACTGCTCTCAATTTCTTCATGCCCCCCAGACTTTATTTATACCTGGGCTGCCCCAAAAATCACCACGGGTGGGAGATTTAATGAAAGCAGATGTAGATAATGAGCCGTAGGATACTTGGTATCTTTATTTCAGCTTTTACTGCCCAGCTGTCTCAGTTGGGTGTGCCTTCAGTGGAGTTATCAGAAACACCAGGGGTAGAAAAGGACTGAGTCAGGAATCATCTCTGAAAGTTTGTGAAGATTGAGGGAAAAGAGGAAGAAAGGCTGTTGAATCTTCAGAAAAGGCAAGAACAGGAATCAAAAGTTCTTCCCTTCAACTCCTTGGAAGATCATTGAGCAAACAGTCTTGGAAGCAATTTCCAGTCGTGTAAAGGAGAAGGTGGTGACTGGGAATAGCCAGAATGGATTTACCAGCACTGAATCACATCTGACTGACCTGCTTGCTTTCTGTTCTCATAACACTAGATCTGTGGATGAGTGTAGAGCAAAGTATGGCCCAGCGTGAAAGTACAAACCCTTTTGACACAGTCTCCAAGAACATCCTTGTATCCACACTGGGATGTTATACTTCCGATGGAAGGACTACCAGCTGAGTATAAAACTGTCTGGATCTCTGGGCACAGAGTGTAGTTGTTAATGGCTTGCATTCTGCCTAGAGGCTCATTCCCAGTGGAGGACTGCTGGGGTTTGGTACTGGGACATGCCCTGTTTAATACCAACAATCCAAAGGAGAAGGTGCAGTGAATGTTCACTGTTTTGCAGGTGATGCCAAACTGGGGGGCTGCAGCCTGCACCTGCGAGGGCAGGACTGACACTCAGAGGAACCTAGACAGGCTTGAGAAATGGGCTGACAGGGAGCCCACCACATTCAACAAGGATAAATGCAAAGTCCTCCCCCTGGGATGGCTGAATGCCCTGCAGTGGCACAGGCAGGGGATGGCCTGGCTGGGCAGCAGCTCTGCTGATGGGGACTTGGGGCTCTTGGCTGACATTAGGCTAAATACAAGCCTGTCCCCAGAGCAGAGTCAGCACAGTATCAGCTCTAAGCTTGTCCTGCCCTTCTTGACACAATGCTTTGCAGTCCTGAAGGCTCAAACCATGTCCCATGAAGTCTTAATGCAGCTGTTGGACTTAGCAGTGGCTGAGATGCGGTCACCCCTGGCTTTTGCCATCTCACTCGTGGGGATGACTGAGCACGGTGAAAGCACTGCGTAATTGCAATTCAGTTTTAAACCCCATAGCTTGAACACATTGGGGGTTTCAACACCGGCAAAAAAATGTGGCATGTAGGCTTGGCTACTAGCTTATAGTGGCATAATTGGTATGTTTGTCGTGCAAATGGCCTAAACAATTGAACTAAAAATAATCAATATTAATTGATGGTTGTTGTCAGGCCTGTATTTAGCTATTTTCTATTTGTGTTGGGTGGATATGCATGTATTTGCAGGCTGTGCTCAATATTCTCTGACTATGAAATCATAGCAGTAGGTTGTGAAATATGTATGAAATTAAAATTTTGAATGCATAGAGGGCATAAAAGTATGGATGGCTGTGAGGCTTTGCTTTGCAGGACTATGATGTGCATTTCTAAATAGCTGGAAAAGCTCATCAGACCTTGCAAGGACAAGGAAAAAAGAGTCCTTAAATGGCTTTAAAATCTAAGCAAATATTACTGCCTTCTTTTCTCACTAGTGGATTTCCCCTTACTCTAAGCTGAGAGTGGTTTAAAAGGAAGAACTTCAAGTTCTCACTTTTAAGTCTGGCACCATTTTTTTCATGTTTACATGTTATTTAATTCTATCCCTTGAAGGACTGGTGTGGGCAGGATGGATTCTGAGAAGGAAAACCTGAAAGGCTTCAAGAAAAAGAGGGTGGGCCAGGTGTCCAGGAATAGTTTTTTTTTCCCCCTGCAAATGCAAACCTCTAGCTGTGAGAATCAGATTTGGTTCAGCTTTTTGTTGATTTGAATGAAATCTGGTTTATGAAAATGGAGCGTTTGTCATTGGTCTTGCCTTTCCTGTTGTGTTCCCTTCCTGCATTTTGATTTAGAGTAACAAGATCCAAACTGGGAAAGGCAAATGAAAAGAAAGTTTGGGACTCTAGTTGGCCCCTGGAATTTCTTTGAGATGTATATACTTCATCTTCATATACCTCAGTTTTATATTTCTCAGAAAGAGAAAATAAAATAACACTGGGTACCAACTGGGATAGCAGTGAACTTGTCTGAAGACTGAATAATAAATCTCATAATAAGATATACGTGAAAGACAAGGTCATGGTTGATAGTCCACTGTAATGTTTTTGTGCATGCTGTTTCTAATGCATTATTAAATGTGTTACTGTGTTGGTTGGTGTTCTCTCTCTCTTTTTTTTTTTAATAAATTAATGAAATTCTGTACTTTTGCTTGCACTGATCTTTATTCTGTAACAAATGAACAGACGTCTGTATCTCATGGTTGTTACAAGGATGTTTACCGAATCAATTCAGGGCTTTTAGGCAATACTGGGAAAAGGATATGCATTATATTTATAGCCACTTGTATTCATTATAGGAAATAAATACTCATTCTTCCCAGCATGGAAGGACAGGGCTGCCCACAGTTTGGTAAAGACAGCGGTGTGTTGCCACAACTGCAGAGGTCAGGGGCTCCTGTCAGATTGGTTAGTTGGGTATTCTGTAAGGGGAAGAAAATTATTCAACCACCAACATAGTCCTGTTTCCATTAGAAGTTGTAATGTTCTTTATTTGTATTGAATTTCCTTTGGGGTTTACATGCAACTTTTTATCCTAGGTCAAACCTAGGAAAAGAACCTGAAAGGCTTCACTGGAGGTTAAAGAAGAAAAGTGTCTAATTTTATTCTCATTAAAAGCATTCAGTTTGACTCCTAGATGTTGACCAGAACAAATATTTTGAGATAGGTCTGTATGAAAAGTACTTTTAATAGGAAAACAAGCTTTAATGTTGTGTGCCTTTTCTTACAGGAAACTAAAATGCATGACTGACAGTGAAACTGTGGCACCTGACTGGCCTTACTACAAAACCATTGATAGGATCTTATCCAAAGTGACAGACCACAGCGATGTGAAAATGCATGAAAATCAGCAACCAGGTCCTTCTACATCACAGACAGAGGCCTCACAGTCTCCATCAGCTAAGTCTACACCTCTGTATTTGCCATATAACCAGTTTACATATGAAGGAAGGGAAGAATGCTTTGAAGATGAACATTCAGAGAGCTCATCAAGCTTACTTTCTTACAAGCTGAGGTAGCATCTATTTTCCCCTCTTCTTAGTGTTTTACAGAATGAACCGAATTTGCTGTGTAAAGGGAACACCCTCACACGTTTTTCTCTAGCAGCTCTTGTATTTTTTCTGTAAATCACAAATGAGATCTGTTCCCCAATCTCAGCTACTTTGCTGAATTAGGGCATTTTCTTTATTCCTTTATGAAAGACTGGAAGGGAGTAGGAGAACTGGGCAAAAAGTTGTATATTTATTGCCAAAACTCAGCATGCATGTCATGGCTCACATCAGGGAGAGTGTTCATAAAAGGAGTACAGGCATGTTCAGGAGAGTCCCGGGGTGCAATCAGAGATATAACATACTGCTTAGATGATTTTTGGCTTGCTCTAGTTCTGCTTTTGATATTAGTATGAAATTACTCTGGCTTCAGTTACTATTAAGATGGTGAAAAGATGCAAAATAAATATTTCTATGGACTGAAAAGCTGCTCATGCAGTTTGAAAGTACATTGCAACATTTTAAATACAATTGAGAATGTAATTTTTTTCAAAGTAAATGCTAGTTTGAGATGCAAACATGTGATTCCTTTTTTTTTCAAAATATGATTGCAGTTCCCTGGAAGGCAGCTTTTTTAACAAAAGGCAGGGTTGTACTCTTGATACAAATTTTAGACTTTACTGGTCTCATTTTTCATCCAGAGTGGTGTGAAATAAGAGTTGATTACAGTTTTCTGGCAGGAAAAAAGTTGATCCTAGAGATCCTTATCATGAGTCTGTGAGGCTTTAACTGTAACAGTAAAATTACCTGTCAGTCATGCAATTGTAAAGATGTTGAGCTGGAAGAAGAACCAACCGAACAAGTTTGAATTATTGTTTCCAGACCCACTCTTGGATGAATAAAACTAGGGTAAATTCATTTAATCATTCAAGCAAATAGTCTTTGAATAGCTGATTATTTTTAAAACTTTTTTTTTTTTTGGCAGCTGAATATTTATCAGGGTGTATAACTTATGAACTGTAGCAACCTTTTTGTTCACAAGCAAGAATTTTTTTTTTGTCCTAGTTCATTGTAAGTAGTTGATATTCCTGATACAAAAACCTCACTTGACTTTAGGATTTGCAAACTACACAGTCCCATTTCAGATGCAATAATTTTATTCCCAATTTGATTTACAATAACATTATTTAATATTTAATTAAAAGGTCACATTTTCACAAACGTCGTGGAGTTTATTCACTCAACTACTTGATAACATCAGGCTTTTTAAAAATGATGGATGTTAAGTTTTTTCAGCTTAGGGACAACTTCAGGACAGCACAGATTTTGAACCATAAGGGAGGACAGAGGTCACCACACCAGGTTTCACTACAGAACATACACAGCCCTCACAGAAGTCAAGTTAATCAACCCCAAACTCACATCTGTTGTGCCCGCACTTTGCAGGTGGACCCCCACTCTCATGTAGATGCTTTCATTCACAGCTAAAGTGGACTTAAATCACTCTAACCAAATTATTTCTATAGTGATAGGCTCTGGAAAATTTAGGCTGTGATGTATTTTAACCAGCTTCAGGTTCAGTGGTTTGTTTATTTTTGTTAACATTGTCCAAGGAAATTACCTAACCTCTTCTAGTAAAAAGTATTTTAACTTTGCTTGGCTAAATTTAGAAACTGCAGCACATTTAAATCAAGCCTCTAGTGGCACAGGCTGGCTTTCAGCTGGCTGCAAGTCTGGGGCAGGTAATGCCGCTCAGTCCTTGCAATGCTGCTGTTGCCTGCTAGGAGTGGCTGTACTGGCTGGCTCGGGATGGTCTGGGAGCTGGAGGGGAGGGCAGGGCAGCTCTCAGGGTGGTAAGACCTCTGTAACATAGGAATGCAGCCATGCTCTTGCAGTCTCCACTATGAAAGAATTTTGTGCAGTAGAATATTGTGCAGATCGTTTAACGGCAAGGTAGGCACACATTCACAAATTAAAATACAGTTCTCTTGTTTTTAAAAAAATGAGAAGTTGAGCAGTAGATACCACACGAGAGATCAGTGTAATATTACAGGTGAGCATCGTGATTGGATTAAAAATTAGAAGGCACTTGCGATAATGGGGCATGTGTCTGGGAGGAGAAAAAGTGTTACTCCAATAGTCATAGGGGGTTTGAAAAGCTTGTCCAGCTTTGACCTGTTTAATTTAGCCTGACGAATGAGAGAAGAGTAGGGAACCCTTTCTTGGCCAGAAGAAAATACAGTGCTTGCTAATGATACCAGGTGGGTTAAAATCACTTAGAGCTGCCATGGTTAGGTAAGGAAGTTAATTCTTTTAGAGTTACTAATTGAAAATTATGAACTGAGGAAGCAATTTTCAGCTTAAACAATTAGTGTGTCATCCTGTATTTGAAAAACACTTTGAAATAGCCAACAAGAGAGAAAAGAATTAGCATAAAAAATTTGGGTTCATCCTGGCTTTTTTGTCAATGCCCTTGCCTCTAAGCAGTAGACAGTTGATCCAACAGATTCAAAAAAGGAACTAAAGACAATTCTGAGAATTGAGATCAAAAGAACATATTAGGTCCTCAGTTTCCCTATTTTTATACTTTACCGTTACGCAAAACAATTACTTTGAAATAGATTTTGAAAAATATACACACATGTCTATATGTAAAATACAGATGTGTTTTGCAGCTGTATATTTTACAACGTACATTGTGGGATTTTTTTCTTCAGTAATAAAAATCCTAATGTTATGGCAACAATGGATAGTGAAAAAAACTTTCAAACAGTAGTTCTTTCTAAGTAACTTTTAAACTTCTGAAAACTTTCCTGTTATTCCTTTAAACTCTCCAACACGGCTTTAGAGTGTCAGCTTTGTGTTTTCCACAGTATCTTTGCACATAGCAGGAGGCTACTTGGCTATATAAATTGTAACTTAAAAAAAAAATTCAGTTGAATGTTTAGCTTTCATGATAGCGAAAAATGTCAAGTTTTATGCTTCAATCAGTACGCACATATTGTCAAGCTGAAAATAGTTGAAACTGGTTTTCTTTGCATTCTGTTTGAAAAACTTTGAGTTTGGGACCTTCTTACTAACTCCACATTTTCCTAGTTAGTGATAATACAATTAATGTCAGATAAAATTAATTTTAATTTTGTTTCAAATGTGTAGAAGAGGAAAACATTTGGAATCCCTTTAAAGGGGTGCCTGCTATTTGTTTAGTATTGTTCTAACACCACTCTAACACTATTATACTGTAGAAAACATCTGACAATAACAGAATTATTCTATTATGGTCATAAAATATAATGCAATGTGGTAGAGTCTTGTACTGCAGCTTAAACTATTAAAATCCAAATTCCTGACACCACTATAAATGACTTTTTATCTAATTAAAACCAGTGGTTTTTTCACCCTGTGGATTAATTTATGGTCTTTTTTTTCCTTGTAAAGTAATGACAGAACATAATTATACAGACTGTGAAAATGGTTCAGAGTTCATGTGTTCTGCCATTTCTGTTGTACTGAAAATGGGGGTGAAACAGTTACTTTCATATATTAAAAGACCATAATAAAACCACTGTGTCATCTAGTCTGACTTGTTAGATACCGTTTGAATTTGGTTATTCTGATGCAGAGACCAGAAATGTTATGGAGAGTGTTCTGTGACATCCTTCCCTCAGCAGGGCACTGCTGCACTCAGGAGCCCCCTGTCTTTGCTGTCCTTCACTTCTTTGTTTCTATGATTTGTTTGACTCTGGGAAATGTTTTATTGAATGTCTGGTCTAGGTCTGATAAATTCAGAAAATGGATAATTCACTCTTCCGTTCTTTCTCATGATAAGCAAGGCCTTGTTTAAAACAGTCCCTTGTTTCTAATGTGAGTTTAGTGAATGAAACTTTCAGATGTTTCTTCTACTTACCTTTCTTTTTCAGTATATTAGAGAACCTTTCAGTATTTTTTGCTTTCTGGCAAGGTGGTTGTGTGCCATGATTGCACTGTCTTTGGTGTTTTTAAATTTTTAAATGTAGATTAATTAATTTGGTACAGAAGGTTTACACAGGGAGAAAGAGTAAGAATTGGTAACATGAATTAGCCAAGATATGAATTAAAAGAAGTGTGTTAAAACTTGGTGATGATGTTAATTTGGGAAACAACAGCTCTGGCAAAGCCTTTACTATTTCTAAAATGATGCCACGGCTATTTAAATCTGAATAGGCATCATCTACAAAGGAGTTTGAGCTTTAGGCTATGTGCATTATGTAGTGCATCTTAACATTATGCAGACTTGTTATCCTAGCAAGGTGCTTTGCCCAGGCTCCAGGCCATTTTTCTGGTTATTTTCTGTGTTTTACTTCAAGGATGAGCCTCGTTAATTCCTGAATGCATCTGAATGATTGAATGAGCCTAGTTTACCAGAAGATCCAGGTTGTCCCATCCTCAGTCCTTATGCTCTGAAGATCTTAGTATCATCTCTAATATTAATATTGTTTATTTCCAGATCATTGTTAATTTATCTTTCATAAAGACATGGGTTATGGACATCTGCTCGGATTTGTATGTAGCTAAAAAAGCTAAAAAGCAAAATGGTGAGAAGCAGCTGTTTGGTGCTGAAAGCCATAAATTCCAGGAGCTGATGGTTCTGGAGACCTGTTTGCTGTGAAGTAGGCAGAAATGAGGAATTTTTGTTGGGGTTTTGTGGAGATAATACATTTTGATATACAGAGAACACTATGTATTCAACTCCTGCTTCATAAAATATTCACACACGTCCCTGAAACAAGCTGTATTGGATAAGTGTAAGCAATCAATCAAGGAACTTTTAATTGAACAGTGAATTAAATTGATATTAGGTAGGCAGACAGTTGAGACTTGCTTAATGTGTTGCCTGATTATATCTGGAGGTTTTGCTTTGTTGCCCCTCGCGTCCATTACACACTGTCATTTCTTCCCAGTCTCCTAGGTGAGATGGAACATTCTCTTTCCCTTGGTTTGCTTCCTTGGAACCCCACCTGTCTATTTTAGAGCATAGCATGGAAATATCTTTGTGAGGTTCTGCTTGGAACATGGTCCCAATGCCAGAGCTCTTCCATACCTTGTTTGTGAGGTCAGGGGAATACCACTGCCAATCTCTTGTAGGCTCCCTGCTATAGACACTGGAAGCCCAGTAGAAGATTGTATTCAAGGTCCTTAATTCCCTAGACCTCTCTTTCCCAAGATTTTCCTCAAAATCTACCTTCAGGGACTAGGTTTGGCAACGAGGGAGGTGCTTCTTCAGCAGGTTGTGGATGCTGTCAGGATGTGTTGCACCCCTGTTGTCACAGAGGTGTTGGCTGCACAAGAATGCAGCATGGGGAATGGGCAACAGGAACTGATTGATGCTACAGCAATTGTCAGTCATTTCTTACCCTTGTGCCTATACATTGGCAAACTAGACATGCTCTCAGCTGAAACTGTTTTAGGATACTGATGCTGGTTGGGTTACTTGGTGCTGAACCCATATTCCTATCCCTGCTTCCCTCTTTTGTATATGACTTTTTTATAAAAGTTATTGTCAGAGAGACAGCATCTCTCTGACATGCTGCCCAGGACACCTAGAACTTCTCAGGAAAGATGGATCAGTATCTGAGGAAACACTTCAGTATTGGAATAACAAAACCGGGCATCACTGGACATTTTACATTGTTTCATGTTGCGAGTGTTCTTTGCCTGTAAATTAGATTCTTTAGAGCCTTCTTTTGTAGAGTCCTTCTCAAGAGCTCCCTTTGAGGACCTATTCTGCAAGAGGAGAGGATTGTAAGTGCCGAGTCCCTACTGTGAACTTGTGAGTGACCATAGAACCCTTTCACTATCAATCAGTGGAGAGAAAAGGAGATTGAGACCACTACCAAAGCTAGGGGTTTCTGAAAATTTCTGAAATAAGTATTCCTTTTCAATGAAGGCTAATTACCAGTTTGTGTTTGTTATTGTAAACAAATGTAGAGAGTACTTGGGAGACCTTGAAGAATCCTTGTGTCATTGCTTTTGGGGGCACTTTGTGCTGAAACACAATTCTGAGCTAGCACTCTTCAGTGAATACTTTTTTAGTTATTAGCAGGCTGCAGATAGTGCTGACAGTAAAAATTTGCTGCTCTTTTCTCTCTGGAGCTGTGCAAGGCAGTTACTGTCTTGGAGGTATGGTTTCATGTCTTACAGTCTTTTGATGGATTTAACTGAAAAACAGGTAAAATCCTTTACAGACTCTAGGAAAACACTTCAAAGATTCTTTTCTCTTAAAAATAAGGCTTATTTTAGATCTTTCAATCTAAATCACTCCATCTCAGTTTTTTATGGTGGTTTGTTGTTGTTGTTGTCTCAGTTGAAATTAAAACCCAAATGGTGGCTACTGTTGCTGAGAAAGACACACAATACTCAGTGCAGCTCAGGACCATCTCAAGCCTGAGATTTTCTCCCTCATTCCTTATTAAGGACCATTCTCACCAGTGCTTTCTTTGACAACACACAAGCCCTCTTGTGGAGTGAGTTCATACTGGTTTCAAGCAAGAGGTCTTCCCACAGCTGCTTTCTAACACTGTTTGTAACACTTTCTGACACTGGGAAAACGAATAGAGATCATCAAGTTTTCAACATTTAAATACTTTGTGAAGACAAGTTTAAATTCAAAAACTGACTTTGGCTAAAATAATACCACCATTTCAGAAAGTTTCTTGCTCTGCCGACCAGAAACCATGCTTTCTTTGTGAATGTGAGTGCAGTGGTGGGAACCTTGGAATAACAGAGTCAGTGTTGTCCTTAGACTGCTGTAGATATTTTCCACTTGCTTGACTTCTTCGAGGACCACATTTGAAGTAATTCTGGCCCTTAGAGTTAATAAGGACAAACAGAGTTTAGTGTCAGCCAAGATCCATTCTCACAAGATTGTGAGACTGTGATAATTTTGGTGATCAGCAGCAAGCTTGACCCACAGTTTGAGCAGAGCAGCATGTATTTATTTTATTCACATTTATTTGATGCTCCAAATCAAGTATGCTATATAGAACCTGCCAAGCTGAGTTATAGTATACCTTCCAAAGTTTTATTTAGCGTAAGGTTGATGACTTCTCATTTGCCATAGCGCCGTTGTGCCAGTATAATGTTGAAGTTCTTTGAGTTGTACAAGTAACTTTAAAGTCTTAGGTCTTCTGAAAGCCAATGGTCTTTGTTCACCCTGTTAGTGTACATGAAGGAAGACTGTTTTTTTTCTCTATGAATTCAATAGCATTTAATTTAATCTACTTGTTTCTTTCCATAGATCTCACCCTTTTTGGGTCACTGCACTCTTAAATGTCAAGGGGCTTGTGTCTTTTTCTTATATTTGCATTAAGCCTTTCAGGTGCTAAGGATTGTTTATCTCTCCTGCTGACAGATCTGAATGTCACAGTCGCTGCTGCACAAAGCCTGTCAAGTAGGATAAGAACATGAATCAAATAATGATACAAATCTGCCACAGCTGAGTGACCTCACCCCCACTACCCTTCTTCACATTAATAAAAACACATTCCTCAAGAGTTCAAGTTATCCTTATTCAAGGATGTCTTAAAATCTGCAGCATGTTGACATGGCATACTAGTCACAACTGTACTCTCTCATTATTGCATTTCACCTAGGAAGGATACTGCATTTGTCAGAACACAACTGAGATTGCTGTTTGTGTCAAGGGACTTCAAGACACATCACCAGATAACTTTGATGTTGGGGACTCCAGTCTGGAGTTACAAAAAGTGTAAATGAAGACATGGTCTCTCACTTTAAGTTAGGAAAGGAGTTACCCAGCTCTGACTGGAGGTTTTTCAGATGTGCAGTACACTTACACGTATGCCTTCTACTTGCCTTTCTTCCTCTTTCATATTTTATCACGATTCCTTCTTAGGTTGCAGGTTAAGAGGCACAGATCTCTCTGTGTGTGTTCTCACTTGTATGCCATGTGGGGTGATTTTGACTGTGTTGCGCTGTCATGCCAAGTTGGAACAGCCATGTGAACTTTACACCTTGAGAGCACTGTCTTTATTGCCATGTTTATCTCTCTTCCAAAACAGAAACCCAGCATGATAAAGCATAGAGGAAATTCTTAAAATATTCCCCAAATTCCACATGGCAGTTCTGCATATTTCAGACGAGGATGTCCATTGCCCTTCACTGGACACATTCCAGCCTTTCAATGTTTTTCTTGTCGTGAGGGGCCCAAAAATGGACAGAGGATTCGAGGTGTGGCCTCACCAGTGCCGAGTATGGGGACAGTCACTGCCCTGGTCCTGCTGGCCACACTATTGCCGATCCAGGCCAGGTGCCATTGGCCTTCTTGGCCACCTGGGCACACCTGGCTCATGTTCAGCCACTGTCAACCAGCACCCCCAGGTATTTTTCTGTCCTTTCCAGCTTTTATGTTGTTTGTAATGTTTTGTGATGGAATATAAAAAAAGGAGTGGTCAGTACCACTGCTGTGTCTTGGTGCAAGGGCAAGAGACTCTGAGACTCGTATCTGGAGTGGGACCAGCCTTACTGATGCAATGCTTTAAAAAATAAGCTGTAAGATACCACCACATGTAACCATGCAGCACTTTCTCTGGATTGGGATGGTTATTGCAGCTTTAAAATTGGAGTTTCAATGGCCAGATAAGCGAAATGTCTCTCCAAATACAGTGTATAAATTCAATGTATAAGACATGTCAAGATTTAAAAAAAACAAAACAAAACAAAACAAAACAAAACAAAAAAACCCCCAAAACCCCACCTGGTATTCTGCAGGGAAATTTCTTAATAAAAACAATGAGATATAAAACCTCTTTTTTTTCTTTTTTAAATTTCTTTTTTTTTTTTTTTGCGATCTGTAACGCTATGCAATAATACATGAAATACTTGCGTTTTGGCACAAACTTGAGAGGGAATTTATTGGAGAACACAGGGGTTTAAAAATATGACTAGGTTGTAGCTTGGCCAAGAATATTCTATAGAATTTTGGTGGGGTTTTTTTATAAATATGAGTTTAATTTTTAACAAATATTCACATTTCAGAGCTGAAGAAAGACCCGTTAAGAAAAGAAAAATGCAAAACTGCAGTTTCCAAAAGAAGAAGCTAAAATTAATGGAAGCCATGTTGGAAGAACAGAAGAAGTTGAGTAGAGCTATGGAAGAAACCTGTAGAGAAGTGCGCAGGATTCTGGATCAGCAGAACATCATTCAAGTTCAAAGCTTACAGTTACAGGAGAGAATGATGAATCTACTGGAGAAAATGATCTCCAAGTCTAATGTGTAGTTTCCTTTGTGAATGCCTCTGAGATTACTATTGCTGTTATAGATAACCATTTATTGCACACCATATGTGTGTCTGTTGCCCTATTCCCAGGTATTCCATGGAAATTAAAACCCTAGTGTAATCCTAGTTCAGAAAAGAAAACAGATAATGCAGGGCGAGAGCTATCCAGTATGAAAAAGTTAGTGCAATATATGCCTATGTTGAATTATTTTTATACAGAAAGGGATAAGTAGCTCGGGGAACTGAAGTACTATTTATGCTTAAGTCAGGTATTGTTTTGCAGACAGTGGTGTTGTATATTGCTTCACATCAAGGACTGCAGCCTAATCTGTTTTAGGAGAATGAAATAGTGCATTTCTAAACATGGTTATTGCACCTTGACTTTGATGATGATTAAACCCTGTTTTGAAACATATGCCTGATTGTATAAGTGACCTATGGTTCTTGTGAAGAGCTAGTTGACCCCATGAGATACATAATTTCAAACCCCATGCCTGATATGAATAGTACTCTAAAGTATGAGGGTAAAAATAATCTATTAAAATAAATTTTTTGATATAAAAAGAACCCCCCAAACCACCTTACTATATACTGAATACTAAAATGTATAGAAGATACTTGAAGTAGCTTTTGATATTAAACATCTAATTTTTTTTCATTAACTGGAATCTGTTGACTTAACAAACAACCAGCAATGAAAACTTTCATTTATTCTCTATCACAAAGAAAAGTATTGTACTGTGTGTATATACATATATATAATGTCTATCAAATGAAATAAAGAAAAAGAAGAAACTTACTGTTTATTGCTGGGCAGATGGTATGCTTTGGGACAGCAAAGGACTCTGGGAATGATAACCACAGTCAGAGGTTCACAGTTATGAATTGCAGTGTAAAGATCCGCTGTGTTGATGCCCAGAATGTAGAACTGGAAGTCAAGGCGAGCACTGAGCAGCTCCCCAGCAGGGTTTGCTGGGGGCACGGCTCTGGGGAGCAGTTCGTGTTTGATGGAGCTCTGTCAGGCAGATGGACAGGGATGCACCACACGAGGGAGCCGCAGGCACAGAGGATTGTACCCAGGGAGTTGAGATGAAGCACCAGCACGCGGTTAGCTCTTCCATGAATCATGCCATTGAAATAATCTTTCACTTAAATTCGAAAATTGGCGGCAGAATTTCCTGTATGCCATTTCCTTTTGTATTCTCCTTAAAAAACGTATTTCTGCCGGTTCTACCATATAGGCAAGAGCAAATGTTGGATTCTGGTATAAAAACTATAGAATTAGTACAAGAAATCCAGGCCATTTTCCATTCTCGCTATTGAATAATGTCCCCTCTTGAAACTTTGTCTTTGAAGGTGTTTGCATTCTCCTACATTAGTTAATGTGTTGTTGCCTATGTAAAGGTGAGCTAAAATATTTTAAAACCCAGACATAACAAATTAATCTCTAATTATGCTTGCTGAACAGGATAAAGGTTATACTCACCAAGCAAATTATTAGTATGTAAAAATATTTCTTAGAAGATCCTGCAGGTATGAAGATTAAGAATTATTAAATATCTAAATGTGGCCTATTCCTACCGAGTTTAATTAATGATAACAGGATAAGGCAAATGTAGTAGAAGACTGAACTTGGAGAAGATGGTGGCTGCTGAAATATAAACGAAGTAACTTTCCCTCACCCCTCCTTTACTACAGTGATTGCATGATTGGAAAAATGCCAAGTGCCTGTTCTGATTCTGCAAAAATAGTTTTATACATTTCAACTGTAGATGTGTCACAGATTCAGGCAGGCTACATGTTCAGTGCTTCCTGACACTTTAACTTGTTTACAAGATATAAAGAAACTCTACCCTGACTCCACAGGAATTAATAGTATTTACTGTTACTATCTACTTGAATCATATAGCAATTAAATCCAATTAATGAGCAATAACAATGGCAGCACAGCTGAACCTTGTACTGTTGAGTAGGTAGCCCCTCTCCTTTCATGTTATTACAGCTCCAAATCTGTAGTAACACAAGAATGGAGAAAATTTTCTTATTCCTTGTCTGCTACCACAAGTAACCATGTCATATAACCCCTTTTGTAAATGTGTGGACCTGTACCTTAAAATCAGTTAGGTGTTTTGTCCCCAGAATTATATGAAGATCTGCATTACAGACAGGCAAATGCAGTTTGTAAGATTGCTTCTAGGATTATTCCTGATTAATTTATACCAACTTCTTCTTGTATCAACATTGCTTTTGCTGCTTTATGTAGCATTTACTGTTGAGAGCCAGAGGTTATGTCCCATGCAACCCTTCTTCTGATGGATAATACTCTTTCATAAGGTAGGATTTTGATGACTGTTCTGATAATTTTGCTCTTTTGAGTTCATCCATTTTAAAGGTGAGTGACCAGAATGATGCACAGCATTCCAGATGAGACTCTGAACATTGTCTGACATAACTGCATTAAAGGAAATGGTGTTTTCTGGTGGTTGTGAGTTTTTTTTCTATATAAAATGTCACTATTAGTAGTTACATTTAAAAGTTCAGTTTTAAATCATCATCTCTTTAACAAAAGGCTTTATTCCCATCCTTGCAGATTACCTGTGTTCTAGCCCTGTTTTTGCCTAGATAGTGAACACAGCAAAGCTGTAGACAAATATTACTAGTTCCATGTATGACAGAATTTTTTCTAATGTGTTTTGACAACAGGTTGAAAATTCCCCACCTACCCATAGCTTCTTTTTGCTGTTGTTTCTTTTGTTCATGTAAAGACTGAACATTTTCTTAAAAAAATAGGTTGAGTGTTTTTGTGGGGATTTCTTTTGTGTAAGGTACTCACAGCTTTTTCATCTGTATGGGACAGTTAGCTGCAGGTACAGATACTTCAATGTTTGTGATATTCAGACAAATTATAATTTGAAAGACCTGCCTAGAATTAAAATTCGTGGTAGAATTCCTGGCTTTGCAAAACAGAGACACTGCTTCTGTGTCTGTATGAGTAGGGAGTTGAGTATAATAAGTATTCAAGGGGAGCACATGAGGGGTTACCCAAGTTTATCATTTTAACTATGACATTAAAGGAACTCCCTCATGGCTTCCAGAAGTGTGATCAACAAAGAAACTGTAGCATAGGAAAATAAATTTCTTATTTTTCAGGCAGTAACGAGGTCAACTCAGTTTGATATCACTTTCACCAAATGAAGGGGTTGTACTACATATACACACAGATGGTGCAAATGGAAAAATTAAAGAGGGGAGGAAACACTGCCTGGAGGCAGGTGACTTTGTAAATGATGTAAAAATAAAGGAAAAGGAACCTGAGGAGGCAGATGAGAAAAGGAGACATTGACAAACATGCAAGTAATTGAGAAGCAGATTTTGATGGAAGATGGGGAAAAATATGTTAGGCAAAGGAGCAATGTAAATGCCTCCAAAAAAACCACAGTAATGACAGAGAGGAGAGAACACACCACTTTAGAAAGTGAAAATGGAAGAAAAAGCATAGAGCTGAAGGAGAAAGAGTATGAAAAGCTAACACTAGTGAAATTCTATATATTTTGAATACACAGCCCCTACAGATAACTTAAACAAGTTACAGTGTAGAGCAAGGGGTGACATTTTTCTCCCACCACAGAAAAATAAGTCTCTGAACAAATATTTGGAAGCAAGGACATTTTTCACAAAGGAGAGAGGTTAAGTAATTTGTAAGAGTATCCTGCTATAATTAAACAACATTTTCTTATGCTGGTATTGACAATTTGCTGGGTAAAAATGTTTGTAAATTTTTTTTTTTTTACTCTTCAACTTCAAATTGAAGAAGCATTTTAAGACTTGAGTTTATATCAGGCCCTGCCAAGTTTAACAGCTATCCACCAAACCAGAAGATGTATTTATGGATGGGGAGTGTTGGTTATCGTATTCTCCATAAACTTCTCTCTCTTGCAAAGAACAAAACCAGAACAAAAACACGTATACAGGGTTTTAATTTCTTTTTCCAGACTTAGCCTGCCCAATTCAGTGTAGGCAAATAGTTTACAACTCTGTAGACTCACTCTAAGTTGACAGCCTGGTTCTGTGCTTAGTCTCTTGTTCTAAAGTCAATGGGACTACTCAAATGAATAAATGTATGTTTGCAAGATCAGTTCCTATACTGATAATGTAATGTGAAAGACAAATTTAAAAAAGAAATTTAGGAACATTTGGTGGTGTTATGTCAGCAAGTAAATACTAACCATCTGGTCTCTAGATTGCTAATCTATTTCCTCTGATTTTATGGTAGCATGCTTCCTGTGTCTGCAAGCTTGAGACTACATCATTAAACTTTTGTGTTGATCTTTTTTAGTGTTTTAACAGAAACATTTGAAATACTTTGCCATTTTGGGTGTGAAATTTTCTTCCTATGCGTAATTTTTCTGGCTGGAAATTTTGTGTTCTGCTACAGCTTATTTTAAGGTGTTTATTGAACCACATTTCTAATAAGGATGAATTATTTCAGGTATGTTCTTTAAAAAACAGACCAGTCATCCACAGTGAATGACATCCAGTTATCTAGGGTTGACTAATTACTACCTGTAATTAGGCTGTAAGATCTCAGTTTGATCCCAGTATCACATAGTACCAGGTTGGAAGGGACCCTGGTCCAGCCTTTCAGGAATTTCTTTGCTGCAGCAGCAGCAGCAGCACCCTGGTCACTCATACTGAGCTTGTTGTCTACCAGGACCCTCAGGTCCCTTGCCACAGAACTGCTCCCCAGACAGATAGATCCCAACCTGTGCTGCACTCCTGGATTGTATTTTCCCAGGTGCAAATTCTTGTCCTTGTGGAACTAAACAAAGTCCTTGTCAGCCCACTCTTCCAGCCTATCTAGGTCTTCCTGCAGAGTGGCTCTCCCTTCCAAAGTGTCCACTTTCCCCCTCAGCTTGGTATTATCAACAAACTTCATCAGGATACACTTGATCCCGTCCTCCAGACCACTTATGAAGAAAATAAACAGACGTGGGCCCAATATCAATCCCTGGGGGACCCCACTTGTCACAGGCTGCTGGTTTGAAAAGGAGCTATTTATCACCTGGCTGTGTCTGGGCAGCCAGTTCCCCATCCACTGCATAGACCACTTGTCTAGATCCTAATGCATCCATTTCTTTAGGAGGAGTCTCTAGGCAAACATATTGAAAGCCTTGGAGAAAATGTCCATTGCTCACCCCACATCAACTGAGCAGGTCATTGTGCTGTCAGAAAGTGATCAGGTTTCTCAAGCATGACTTGCCTTTGGTGAATCCTTGCTGGCTTTTCCCAATCATGTGCTTCATTTGACTTGTGATAGCCCCTAGGAGAATTTGTTCCCCAACTTTCCCAGGGAATGGAGTAAAACTGACAGGCCTGTAATTTCCTGGATACTCCTTTAAGCCCTCTTGTAGATGAGGTGACATTAGCCTTCTTCCAGTCTTCTGGGGCATCCTCTGATCTCCACAACTTCTCCAAGGTTATGGAGAGCATCCTTGGAATGGCATCAGCCAGTGCTCTTAAAACCCTTGGGTGTGTAACACCAGGACCCATCAATCTGTAGGGGTCAACCTCCTGTAATAGTTCACAGATCAGCTCTTCTTTCAGTGATGATGTTTGTCAGTGTTTGTATAAACCTGGATTTTTGATCCCAGGACCTGCCGCCCAACAGTGCTGGTGAAGACAGAGGTGAAGAGTGTGGTGAGAATCTCTACCTTTTCAGCATTGTGGGTGATTAATTCACCTCTGCTGCTTAACAGTGGGCCAGTATTTCCTTCTGCTTGTTGTTTATGTACCTGAAGAACCCTTTCTTGTCTTTTTTTGACCTTTCTGGCCAGTTTCAATTTGAGCTGAGCTTTTGCTTTTCTAACTGCATCTGCACACCCTGGCAATGCCCTTGTAGTTCTCAATGGGTTTTCCATTCCTGGTACCCTTCTCTTTCGGTTTTGAGCAGACTCAGAAGCCCACGTTTAAGCCCAGGGAGTCTCTTATTCCACCTACTTTCCTTACCTTTAAAGGGCATGAACAGGTTTTGTGCTTCCAGGAGAGTGTCCTTGAAAAACTGACAGCACTCACTAGTTCCTTCATCTTCCATGGAAGCTTCCCAGGGAATCTATCCCAACTGAGCTTGGAGCGAGCTAAAATTCTTGACTGTATGTTGTTACCTTAGGGGTAAGTTCTGGATTGCTATGCATCACAAGAAAAAATGAATTGGTGCATACCATTAAAGGTATAAAATTTCCAACAGCCTTAAATGTTGAGAAGCACTTATCACAGCTTGAGGAAGGCTTGTTCCACTGAGGGAAGCTATAGGAATATCAATTTTCTATGAACTGCAAAGTAAACATATTTAGAAAATTAATTAAAACTACTTAAAAAACTCTCCATGATCCTCATTCTTCTCCCTAGAGGTTTAACTATAATTTATCTTTAATTCAATATAATCAGATCAAATGCAATCTCTTTTACGAATACATGAAACCTTGCCCACATGAACTTCTGTTAACTATAATGCCTATGCTTTCTTTAAACTTACATGAATAAGGTTTTATAAATTTCCTTTTCATTTAACTTAGAACTTCACTAAATGAAGATGAAATACCCCAGTGTAAGTCTTTAACAAAACTAACAGTTCACATAGGGTTTAAATCTACACATCATCTATTCAAGGATTTAAGCCTATTTAGAGATAGTTCACATTGGTTAAAATAAACTAAAAAATGAGACTGAATTTCACCACAGTTAAAATGGCATACTACAGATTATAACAGAAATTATGCACTTGGTTTGTATCTCCTTGCTGCCAAGAAGTTCTTGTGATTTGGTTTGTGCATTCTCATGAGAAGAATCCATAGCCTTATTTTAGGAAGCTGGTTAAAAAAGGTATACTGTACATTGAAGAACTTTGTCGCTATTGCAACAGAGACAGTGAGGAAAAACAAAGGTCCAAGCCGGAGAAAAGACTGAGAGAAAGTGAATTATTTATTTAATTACAGGCAGGATTTATATAATCCTTGCATTGGTATATGGCAAAAGATCATTGGTCTCTGGTCCAACCACCTCTCCAAGCGATTGGTTGGATTTCACAACACCCATTTTCAAAATATTTCTACTTAGATTCATAACAAAACAACACTTGCAAGATGTTTAGAAAACAGTTTTGCTTGTTCGCATGAGAACCAACAACTTTCTCACAGAATACTTGCAAAATGCTGGATTTTTCCCTGCCAGCAGTTTTTCAGCATCCACAGAACTTTACTCTTAAGCAGACTTTGCTTCTGTAAGATTATCTGTATGTGTTCATTGGTGCAATGAACTCCATGCAACATCCCACACGCATTGTGGTTTGCTTGCAGAAGGGTACCAGCATCTTCAGCTGACAGCCCTGAGCTGAAACACCAGGAACAGCAGGCTGCCTGGTGAAAGTTTAAACTGCCTGAACACTGATGCAGTGTTCCTCAGCACTAGAAGAAAATTCCTCTCTGATAATTCTTATAGGCAGCCATCAGTCTCCAGCTACAGCTGTGCCTCTGAGTCTCTCAGCTGGAGACACAGCAAAGTCTTGTGATTTTGTCTTGCCCACTCCAAATGAAAAGGAAGTACATTTGATGTGTAAGGCATGTGGCTGAAGTCCACTATCAAGAAAAATATATCTTATGAAAAAAGCATAGGCTAATTTTCTATTTCAGATAAAATTAGGATGTTATGCTAGGCAATAACTTGGAGGATGCCAGTTATCAAGGAAAGAATGTAAGAATGCTCATGGAAGACCAGCCATAATCACCAGGACTTTAGCAGGAACTGCCTGGATCACCTGGCTCATGCAAGTCACCACAGATGTTGTACCCTTAAAAAGGTGAGAGAGGAAGCAGGCTGCCACAGGTTCAAATAAATAATCCATCAACATTCAACTTTTACCATGGGACTGAAATTTTAGTAGGAGGCAAGACCTTAACCTAGTTCTGAGAGGAACTTAAGAAGCGATGGTGAAGGCCCTGAGAATTCCACACATGCTGTCAAGGCCAAAATGGCTCTTAAGAAATTAACTTCTATTTCAGAAGGTCATTTAAGAATAACTGCAAGTCTAGTCTTAGATGAAACTAAAGTTTTGGTGGAGTACAAAAAAAATATTCTCTTTTATGTATGTATATCTCAGTGCATTTTATATGAGTTTTAATTGATTAAGTTATGCTAATAATCATGATGGTTTTTACCTGGAATGAGCAAATATCTTCTAATTTTAAAAGTCATTCAGAATCTAGTTATGTGGTGGGGGAAGATGAAGTTGGTCTGAGCTGAAGCAGATTTGAGAGCCAGGGCAGAATCCTGTCACTCTGTGTTATCAGGAATGGGTGCTCTTTGTACCAAAACCACCTTTGCCAAGGTGAACCTAAATGTCACTGCAGTCATGCCATGCCTTGTCAGCTAAACTTCAGGAGAAGAGATTACCACAAGCAGAGCTGTGTCTCTGGCAGGTATCTTAAAGACAGACTGAACTTGGTCCAAAAGGACTTTCTGTCTTCTCCAAAGTTTGGAGTTAAAAAGCTTGGGTGACGAAATGAAAAAATGCTTGGACTTTGTCACATACTAACTGGAGCAAGGTAAAATGAGTTTTCTGATTCCTGGGTTAACTGCTGAGAGTAGAGGATCCCTCCTCCTCACTTTAATGCTGCATAGTTTGTCCTGGAGCCAGGGTCTTTTATCAGGGGAATTACGTTAAATAGGAGTATGCAAAGTCAATTTCTCTGTCTATTACTCGTGTCACCTCCTCAGTGCCTCAGGCTCTTATTTTCACTCAGTTTCTTTTCATGGAATTGTATGTGAATATAGAGAACTCAGCATGTTTTTCCTGAGATTTAGGGATATGAGGGGCATTTTTAGACTGGCATTTGTACGTCATCACTTAGGACATGTGCTTAGTGGTAACTCAGCCAGCTGAGTCCTAATGTGTCACCCTTGTATGGTGTGTGAACTTGTGAGTCACACTGGAAATGGCTTCAAGGAGGAAAAAAGAGGGAGCAGAACACTGGAGGATATAATGAATGATCCTAATTTAGCTTGCTGTTTAGATGCAAGGATAGTTGGCTTGCTCTGTGAGTATTGCAGAATAAAACAATGACTTTTTTGGCATGGTACTTGGAGCCACAAGGAATACCTGCCTGAGATATCCCTTTTCCTTACAGCACCAAAAATACATAGTACTTCAGAACATGTGAATTCAGCTGCTGTATGATACACATTTTTAAGCCCAGTGGGACTGAAGACACTCTGCTTAAATGAGCCCAATGGGACAAGAGACACAGCTTCAATGGAGCCACAAAGCCACAACAGGTAATTAATCAGGCAATTTGGAATTAGAAAATTAAAGCTTCAAGGCTTGAAGATCAAATGAACAAACAAAACCAACTGTCCCTTTAGAGAAAAAAGAAAGGGAAAGAAATACATTAGAAATTTTTTAAAATTTTGATGTATGTGTTTTAACAATATTTGAAGTTGTCCATGATATAATATGAAATAAAAAAATTACACTTATTTAGGCTCAGCAAGGCATTTATCAGGAACTGAGGAATTTTGGGTATAAACCCTTTGCCCACAAGAAATAGTGGGGTAGAAGTTTCTGGGCTTTCACTGATAGAAGTAAGGCCAAACTCAATTATTGAGTTTCCAGTTCTTGGCAGAAGTGTATTAAGTATGCTTGTGTCCTTGAAGTAGATGTTTTATCAAAAGTTTTGGTTCTGTATATTAGGGTTTTTCATCAGCACTGAAGGTTTAACATGACATCACCTTTAACAACATGTAGACATAGTTAAGGAAAGAAAAATTGACATCAATGAGCACTAATTTGTGATTTCAGTTTTTGACTACAACAAAATGCTTCATTTGAATTCTGTTAGTGAATTTGGGAAAATAAATACAGCACATTTTATTGTAGGGGAATTAATTTTCTTAGGATATTAAATAATTATATTGATATTGTGGTGCTTTCCAAAGGCACAGTCAGGACCATGGCCTGGCTGTGCCTGTTTTCACACACAAAAAATGTTCCAGACAGTTTACCATCTGAACCTTCAATTTTGCAAGTGGCACTATTCACCTTTCAACACAAAAAGAACCTTTCAACAGAAAAACTATTTAACTACATTTTAATATTTAAATATCATAGTAGGTAAGGACACAATTACAAAGCCAAGTAGATGCACAAGGATCAATCCTTTTAACCCTAAAGAGGATTTGGGAGGCTATGTCCTCTATCAGCCAGTCAAGATTTAACAGGATCAGTATCTATCCCCCTTTATTTCTGCAACTTCACAGCTCCTTGTAAGGGTTTATTGTACATCAGCATGCAAGGATGGGAAACACCATCATCCAAACCAATATGCATTTATACAAAAATATTTCCTTCCATTTCCCACTGCCAAGAGTGTCTCACATCAGGTAGAAAACAATGTTTAAACTAAAGGGAAAGGTGTTTCTAAATATTAGATGAACCAGTAAACCAATTTAGATCCTGATGGCTGTGTGTTCATCCAGTCTTCAGTGTAGAAAGCACAATCTTTGCTGACACTTTGAACTGGATGGTTAACAGAAGGTGGACGAGTTTTTGGAATTAAAAACTAAGCTCTATAACAATGATTTTGCTCCCAACTATCTATTAACTGGCCAACACAAGCTAACTACAATGTATTCGATACATAATCTTCCCTGCTGTTCAGAACAAAGTCAAGCTGGGAAATTTGGAATCGTTTGTAAAACGTTTGGAAATGTTTGTAAAATGAACAAGCATTTGATACTGACAATCATGTACAATTTTATTATTTTAAACAGATTGAAAACATTCAATGATAAAATTAATATTTATGTGGGGATTTTTCTGTAGGTCTAAAAACCTTTTTGGAACAACCAACACTTCCATTCCTTTAACTAAGGTAATTAAACAATGGCAATTAAAACCACAGACTTTGCATCAGATGCTGGACTATGTTTATTTTCTGACTTCTCATCTGGTGTTTGTGACAGCAATAATCACACTCCATTACAGGATGCATTGTTAACCTCTCCAGATGAAGCCTGACAAGCTGTTTTGTGACAGCCACCCTCGGTGTGATTGAGATGTCTGTATGTTCAACATTAAGCTCCTTAGCCTTATAAGCCAAAGCTTTTCCAGCCCCAAAGCCACAAATCCTTATCACTTTGTTTCACACTTTTTCTTCCTTTATTGTCTCCTACAGTGGTGAAAACAGTAAGTTTCAGCTGAGACCTTGTGTGGATTTTTGAGGGGCCATTAATCACCTTGTTCCAGATTATAACATGAAGTCTTAGTCACCATTTCTGAAAGCACTGAAGCAAAGCACAAAATTCATTCTGGATGAGTTGGATTTTTCCGACTGCAAGTAGAGTGTGTGAGCACACCTGTTGGCATGTCAATCTTCAGTTCTCACTTCTTCCTTCCTGAGTATTACTTACATAGGAAATTCTGCTGTAGTACAAAGTAGCCTTCTGTGAAGCCAGACTAATTACATACTCTTGTGCTATTACAAAAGTGCAAGCAATTCTGTTGGTTATCACAAATACAACAGGTTCAGTATATTTGGAAGGGGTAATCTGACACTGCCATGGAGTAATTAGTTTATAGTTAGAAGATGCTGATGGCACTTTATAGCATCCCTCCTCCTCAAAACAGAATGAAGCATAATTTCTGTGTATTAGCTCCATAAAGATGCAGTGGAAGACCTACGGATACCACAGTGGAATACTTACAATTCCACTTTACTTGTCACTTTCCAAGAGATTTTCTTCAGTTACAGCTGTTTACAAGGTCAGACCGAAATACGTGGTTGATCAGTTTTCCATTCTGTAGGCAAGGAGGTCATGCAAGTCAGTGCTAGACCTGTTTGGATAACGTGGCAACAGAAGTAGTGGCAAAAGACATAAAGTCTTGACAACCTTATGTGGAAGCTGGAAATAATTGGGCTATTAGGGGATGGCAACCCACACCAACACCTTTGATTTGTGGAAGGCAAATCTTTGCCTGTGACATCTTCCCAGTCAAAAGGATAAAGAATTATAGCTTCTTTGGGCAAATTTAAATCTCTAGAGTATTTTTAAAAATTACTGTGCCTCACCTGAAAGAATCAACTGTGAGGTTTAAAATCAACCTCTCAATTTTCTTCCTTATGTTTTGAATTTTTAGCCTCCTTAAGAAATTAATAATTACTTTTATAGGACACAGTAAATCTGAAGAAGTTCGGAAGTCTTACACTAATATGCCATGATGTCTTCTGTGAGGATGAGAAAAAGACATAATGCTTATTTTATGTGCTTATTTTTCATTTCAGAAGCTTTTCCCATGAAAAGCTGGATGAGAGAGAGAGAGCAAAACTAGGATCTATGTCAACCTGAAATGTCTCAGATTGGAAGAAATCTCTTTGGGATGGATTGACAAAGAAAAAAACAGCAGAATGAGAAGGTGAAGTCCAGAGTACAGGAGCAAGATCCTCTGTTCTTCCAAAGAGCTTTTTCCTTTGCCCTGTGTTGGTTTTTTTTTTTTTTTCCCTGAAGATGCTGGTATACTGTAAGCATTTCAGCTCAGGAAGGAGTTATTAAGAAACGATTTCCTAGACTGGATAAAAATTAGACAAATTACTGAAATTAAACCATTAAGCCACAGTATTACAAGTTATCTTATGGACATAACAGTCAGTTGTGGGATAGATATCCTGCTCTAGAGACTGGGAAAAAAACCCAACAAAAACTCAGGAAAAGGTAAGAATTCTCTTTCATCTTGTGCCTGGTAGGTTCAGTGTTGGTTTTCCCATACACAGAGAAATGAAATTAAATCCCCCACATACAAAGGACTTCAACACATACATGCTAACAATTAAAGATCCCATTCTTCTGCTAAGATCACAAAATCTTTTCAGGTTCTGTAGGAAAGTCGAAGAGATTTGGTCAATTCTTCCCTTTTTCGGACTCATATGCCTTACGAATTTCTTAATTGGTGTTAACTTTTCTTCCCCTCTTTCTATTTCTCCTATTTAAAATAACGGCTACCAGTTGCTCTTTTAAAGTGAAGGGCTGTCCCCGGTGTATTTTGAGCACTTGCCGCCTGCGCCCTGCTCCATCCGGGCGGCAAAACTCCCGTCCGCAAACAAGCTTTGCCCTTTAGGTGCTTAATCACTATGCAGTAATTAAGAAGTAAGAAGTGCCTCACCTCAGCCTCGCCGGATAAAAGGCAGTGCCACTCTGCTCCCTCCCTCTTGTACCTTTACCTTGCCCAGTCTGTCTCACTTTATTCCCGGGCTTCAAAGGCGCGGCACACCTGTCTCAGGCACCTCCGAGCGCCTCCCTGAGCCACCTGCGCTCCCGAGCCGCGGGCTGCCGGTCCCTCCCCTCCCCTCACACCGTCCGGGTGAGGCCGGGCTCCGCGCTGTTTTCCCGGCTCTGCGGGGCCGGACGCGCCGTGCCCGCGGTGCGAGGCCGAGCCCGGGTCCCGCTCCCGGCCCAGTCCTGCCCGGGGCCGCTCCCGGCCCCGTTCGAACGGCCGCCGCCAGCCCGCGCCTGCGCACTGCCTGCCCCGCCGGAGCCCAGGGCGAGGCGAGGCGGTTCGGGGAGACCCCCGAACTACGCGCCCCGTCATGCCCCGCGCGGCAGGCTCCCCACGGCCGGAGCGAGCTGGTCGCTCGCAGGGCACGCCGGGAGCTGTAGTCCTCCGTCACGGGGTATTGTCTCTCCCCTTTCTCTGTCCGGGAACCCGACCGCCACCCCGCCGGGCGAGCGCGGTGACNGCGGGGGCCGAGGGGAGGGAGGGGGCAGACGGGAGCCCCTGGCCGCCCCTGTGCGCGCCCCTCGGGCTGCGGCGCTGCCCGCGACCCCTGGCGCGCAGCGCGGAGGGGGCGGGGGTCAGCCCGCGGGGGGGGCGCAGGCGCTCCGTGCCCTCCCGTCTTTTACCGCTTGATTTTTCAAATCGTCCCTGCGGGCTCAGGTGCCGCTTCTCTCCTCCCCGCAGCTCCACCCCCCGGGAAGCGGCTGCCCCGGGAGCGGGGCAGTTAATGGGTAACCCCGCAGGGCGCTACTCCAGTCCCGGACCCGCCGTCCGCCCCTCCGCTCCACCTCCCCCCGGGTCGCCCCAGGTGCCCGCGGGATGGCCCCGTACCCGACGAGGTCAGTGCCGGGAGCCTCCCCGGGAGCGGGGCAGCGGTAGCTCGGCTGTGAGAGTGGGTGAGCAGAGCTGCAGCGNGGCCGCAGCGTCGTGCGGCCGAGCCCGGCGCCGTCTCCTCGGTGACCGGGGCAGCCGCTGCCTCGGCGGAGTAGCCGGAATCCCGGGGGACAGAGGTGAGTGGGTCCGAGCGGGGCAGCGCCCACCGCAGCCCGCCAGGCTCTCCCATCCCCCTCGCCGCCGAGCGCCCGGCCCGGGACCCCGCTGGGATGCGGCGGGAGGAGCGGGGACAGCAGATGGACGGCGGGAGGGGGGACGAGGGGGG
>VZRR01003976.1:2305876-2477807 GCA_013398015.1 Oreocharis arfaki | reverse complement strand
GGCGGCGGGGGCCGAGGGGAGGGAGGGGGCAGACGGGAGCCCCTGGCCGCCCCTGTGCGCGCCCCTCGGGCTGCGGCGCTGCCCGCGACCCCTGGCGCGCACGGAGGGGGCGGGGGTCAGCCCGCGGGGGGGTCGCAGGCGCTCAGTGCCCTCCCGTCTTTTACCGCTTGATTTTTCAAATCGTCCCTGCGGGCTCAGGTGCCGCTTCTCTCCTCCCCGCAGCTCCACCCCCCGGGAAGCGGCTGCCCCGGGAGCGGGGCAGTTAATGGGTAACCCCGCAGGGCGCTACTCCAGTCCCGGACCCGCCGTCCGCCCCTCCGCTCCACCTCCCCCCGGGTCGCCCCAGGTGCCCGCGGGATGGCCCCGGACCCGACGAGGTCAGTGCCGGGAGCCTCCCCGGGAGCGGGGCAGCGGTAGCTCGGCTGTGAGAGTGGGTGAGCAGAGCTGCAGCGAGCCCACCGTGCCCCTCCTGCTGCCCCGGTAAAAGCGCCCGGAGCCCTCCCGGCTGTCCCTGAGCCCATCCCGCCTGGGTGTCGCTGCTGCCTCCCCAAGTGCCGCCCTCCTGCGCGGCGTCCCAACAGTTCTGGAACGATTTTGCAAGGAAAGAAGGGGGGGAAAAATGCCTAACTGCCAACAAAACCTTTCCACCTTCTTAAATACAGCAAATAAATTAGTCTGAATTGTAGACGCATGACTGTGTGTACAATAGCTTTAGAAAACTTTATCCTTACTTGCATGAGTCTTGTCAGACAAAACAGCAGAAGTCCTATTTGTGTTCCTTGCACTTCGTTCACTGTCTTAGGTGGGAGAAGAGTTTTTATTAAAAAACTGCTTTTTAGCCTGCTGTTGCTAATTACAGTCAGTATTTTTTGAATGATCACATTAGGTACAACTAAATGAAATATAATGGTCTGTCTTGCCAATTGTGAAATGCTGATGAGATTTTTTTTATTAAAACATTGTCCTGCCCAAGTTCTCAAACAACTGGTAGCTGTCTTCTACAGGTTGTGCTGTTACATTTCTTGTGTAACTTGTCTATAAACATGTACCACATTTGAATAGTTAGTGGAATTCAAATGTTATAACTTCATTTGAGCTTTGTAGGGACTTGGCATCAGTTCTGCCTCAACAACTGGCATCCATACTGAAGAGTCTTTTGCATTACTTCAAGACCTGTGTGAGGGATGAGGGAACAGTCTCTCTCCTCTGTGCACTTCCACTTTGCATACTTTATTCTCTTACAGTCGCACTATTGAAAAACAAAATGAAGCCAGACAGAATGAAACCAGACAGTTCTCTGCTGTGTCTCTGCACATTAACATGGATCTTTTAGTGCCAAGTACCAGCTCATTTCCAGAGGCTTTTTGGAAGGTAGTAGTGGTCAGTCGTGTACTCCTGAACTTCACAGGCTCCCTCGCCGCCCTCTGTAACTGTTAAGTTACAGTTTAACGTAGACTATAGCAGGAGTGTGTCTCCTGTTTCTGTTCTTTTTGTTGCTATGAGATAACAAGAGCAGAAGCAGGAAACAAACCACCTCTCTCCCTTGAAAGTAAGCAAATATATGTTATTTTCTTTGAGGGTTTCAAAGTGACATGAAAAGCTAGCATGGATATGTAAAAGCATTACATATGGTGTTTGTAGGATACAGTACAATTCAACTGTAACTGATATTTTTGGTGGTTTAGACCCCACAAATAATTGATTCAAATGGTAGACCAGAATGTATGCTGGCAGAAAACTTGAATGTTTTATTTTGTTTTGCAGTTCTGTGTCAAAGCTGATGTGTATGGGCAAATTATGTTGTTTCTCATACTTGAAGAACTCCTAATGTGTATATATTAGTGTTTTTGCTTGAAATGTTCTGTGAAATATTTTGTAGTTATAAAGCTACAAAGCTTTATATCAGTGCAAGTGAAATGATGTTTTTGTTTCAGTGGATATGCTACACATTTTGTAATTTGTTACAGGAAAAGGCTATTCGGACATGACAACTTTGGAACTATGTAAGTTTGTGCCCCTTCTGTGCCATGTCTCTTTACCTGCAGGTTTCAAATCTGCAAAGAAATTAGAAGAAAAGTTAGCAATTAGATAACTTGGTAATTTAGCTTTGAACTAGTCTGTTAACAGTTTGACAATCAATTAATCTCTGCTTATGAGAAACACAATTTTCATAATTTTTCCATTTGCCTGTTGTGTCATTGTTGCAGTAAAACATACTTGGATGCTGAAGGTTCTTGCAGAAGAGATACATTTGTCCTTTGCCTTGAAGTTTCTTAGATAAATTTAGTGACCTGTTGTTTGACATGGGTGTAGTTAGCATAAAAATTGCACAGTAATATTCAGGTACTGAGGAAGGGAAGAGGTGACTTTTCTAGTGAAGTAATACAGTTTTTTTTTGGTTGTGGTTTTTTTTTGTTTGTTTTGGGGTTTTTAGTGTATAGACACATTAATTGCAAAAACCCTTTAATGTTGAATTATTTCCTAACTTTACACCTACAGAAGTTCACAATATATATTAATAGCTGAAAGTCTTCACACCTCTAGAACATCATTATTAGAGAAAAGTAACATGTTAGCAGCCTGCGGTTTTGTTTTTATAATTGTCAGGTTTTTGAATGACATTTCATTATCAGTGGTTATCATCTAAAATAAATGCTTGATGTGTAAGGGTCATAGGTTAGGAAGGCAAGTAGGTAAATTGGCTTGTGAGTAGAGTTAAAAAGAAACCTCTCTTAGCAAATGCGGAATTGTGAGGTAAGACAGCATTGGGATTTGCCTTTTCCCAAGAGCAGCCGATTTTCATTGTACGTGTTTTTTATAGCGGCATTTAGGGTGTTTTTTTAATAGATTAGAGAGATAGCTGGAAAAAATTTGTATTTCTTACCAGTAGCGACTGCTTTTTATTCTATTTTTAAAATGAGATTATTTATTATCTCCTACTCTCTTCATTGTTTCCTTTCCTCTTGAAAGCTAATAGCACAGTTTTAGGTGCTAGCTAGTATAAGGCTTTATACTTTATACAGGTTAACAGCAGAGTTTTGGAGGGTACTTGGGGGTCACATTAGGCTATTCTCCAGAGAGCTGAGAACAGAAATATTCACTATAAGGCACATTAAAAGATGTATATATTCATGCTCCTAGGTAGCAGGTTTTTATGTACTGTTGGGCATTTGTTAGGTTTTTTTTTTTTTGTTAGAGAACTATATCTTGAAATATTTAATGATTATTCTCAAAAAGTACCAGACCTAATTAGAGATAGCTGAATGCACAGTGACCTCTTGATTCCCGAGTTCAGCCCCATCAGGAAAGGGTCAAACTTAATTTAAGATATGGGACTGGATGCAAGTTGATGGGGGTTTCTTACAGCAATGTAAGAGTTAAGTTTGGTTAAATGTTTGCAAAGCACTTCTTATGTTATGATTTCCATTCAAAGGTTAAGTGTGAAGTTTCATTACTTCTTAAAGCCAAGGGTTTTTTTTTTTTTCCTCAAATTATAGGAAAACTATCGGTAATGAAGCTGGATAATTGCTGTATTGAAACAATTTGCAAAAACTATATTACACTGAATAGTCACAGCTGCACTGTGGCGACATAAAAACCTGATGTCCCTTTGTTCAAAAAAATAAAAACTAAACCCCAAAAAGTAAAGCCAACTGGATGTATTCTGGTATCTTAAAGTCTGTCCTATTTTGGGTTTGGAAGGGTCCTGTGGGAATTACATCTTGCAGTTGTGTATAGCAGTATTCTGCAAATATAGCAGAATATTTGAGAAACAGCAGTGGTTTAAGAATTTAAGAAAACTTGGTAATCGAAGAGCTCGTATGTAGTTAAGTAGTTAAGATTATAATCCTAAATTGTATTTTAGTTTTGGTTTGGTTTTTAATTGGTAAAACTTTTGAAATAATTGCCTTGTTTGTTCTAACCCAGGCAGAAATACTGTGGAAGTAGTGTGCTGTGGATTTAATCACATTCTGAGTGTGGGGTTTTCTGTTATTTCTCTAGCTGAGAGCAATGTCAGTAGGCTTTCTTGGTCTTTTTTCTTCCATGCAAGTAGTGGGTGGGACACCACTAATTTAGCACTTTGGATATGATTAAGAAATGTGTTGTTTCTGTGTGTGTGTATATTTATATCTTTACATGAATGTCTTTATCTGAAAATGTTGCCTGCATTTGCCCACATATGCAAGATACTTGGTTTCAAGTACCTTACACACTTTAAGTATGTTACAATGTGACTGAATTAAGAATAAGCCTGTGGACCAACTCAGAGTAATTATTGTTAGATTAGTTCTCACTTGCTCAGATGGACCTTATTGCAATTTTATGGAGCTGAAGTCCCATGGTTATTTCTGTCAGTCATCCTCCAGACCTATGGAAGTGAAGGTTCATATTGTACAACAAGGGGATAGTTTCGAAAGTTGAAAAAGTTGTCACTTCTTTTATGTGAGACATTTTTATGTACTTTAACCTGCTTAGTGGGGGAAACCTCTCTAAAACAATGGACTTTGCCTGAGCATATTTAGAACAAGACATCCAGACTTCAGTGCTGACACCAAAATGTGAAATACCTTATTTCTTGCTGTTCATATAAAGCTGTTATATGTTAATTGTAAAGTCATGACTAGATTAATACTGGCAGCATGTGTCTTTCTCACTCCTTTTTAAAAATTTTTTTTTTTTTTTAAGCTAAACTAAAACACATGGATGTTGGAATAATGGTCTGAAATGCATTTTTACAGTGTTTGCTATCTGACAAATTGTTTTGAGTAGATTAATTGATGGGTGTAACAGTAAATCTGATCTTGGATCCCTTTGGTCTGATACATGACTGAACGCCTATTTGTCATTGCATATGTAAGTGAAATGTATGTAAGGAAGTTGGAGATACTTATTTTAAGCTGCTTTTACAGTCAGTGGAGAGATACAGGCAACTGTAGGAGTAATTAATCTGTTTTACATGATACATGTGGTACCTGTTTCTGTACACGTGAGTGTAAAGGGGGTGAGGTGTAGCTGAGTAGATGGGCACAAACTCTCATTTTTATTTCACTGGGAAAGGATGGATGAGCTTAATTAAAAATTTTCTCTGTGTTGTGAAATGCAGTGGTGCATTTTACAGTGGTGCAGTAAGGCAGAAGGTAACTGAATAGTAGGTGACGTGGGGGAGTTGGGGAAGACATAACATGCTTAGTATAAAAAACACTGACTGTACATAAAGAGACTTAGATTCTGTTCTTTGCCATTCTGTCACATTGTCATTTTGGACAGATACTTTATTTGCATTTGGAACTCCTTTCTCATCAGTAAAATTAAGACTGTGGTACTTGTTCTTTTCAAACTGTTTTGAGTGTTTCGTTAATTTTCTGGCAATAGTTTTTGGTAGAGTTCACTAGCAATTTTTCTGAGTAGAAGGGAATAGTGGGTAATAAAAAACCTGAAATATGATGAGAATTAAAATGCCTATTTTTTCTTTCTTTCTTTAGAGCTTCATCAGATGAAGGAGTGGTACTCTTGGAATATGACAAAAAACTGGACTAAATAAAAGTTTTCCTATTTTAGGAAAAAAAATTCAAAATGTATAGACCAGGAGAAACGGTCAAACGTCGACTCAACATGCACGCTCCTCCACGGATAAGAAGCGTGGAAGTTGCTCGAGGAAGAGCAGGTTATGGATTTACCCTTTCTGGACAAGCTCCTTGTGTTCTCAGCTGTGTGATGAAAGGAAGCCCTGCAGATTATGTCGGACTTAAAGCAGGAGATCAGATATTTGCAGTTAATGAAATCAATGTGAAAAAAGCCTCCCATGAAGATGTAGTGAAACTTATAGGGAAGTGTTCTGGAGTCCTGCACATGGTCATTGCTGAAGGGATGAGTCATATAGATTCATGTTCAAGTGACGAAGAAGTTGGTTTTTATGATGGGAAGGGGTGGCTGAAACCCAAACCTGACTCTAAAGCTCTGGGTATAAACAGAGCAGAGAAAGTTGTTGAAGAAATGCAGTCTGGTGGCATTTTCAACATGATCTTTGAGAATCCTGCTCTTTGTGCTGGTAACTCAGATAATTCTGCAAAACAAAGATCATTTTCAGTTTCTGCTGCTATTAAATTTGAAACTGGCAATGAAAGTGTAAGCAATCCAAACCTACTGTCAAAGGAAGAAATAGCCAAAGTTCTGAATGATGATTCAGTTTTTAGAATTGGACTGGAGAGTGCAGAAGACTTTGGATTAGACGCAAGCATTCTGAATGTCGCCATGATTGTGGGTTACTTAGGCTCAATCGAACTTCCTTCAACAACCTCGAATCTGGAAACTGAGAGTTTGCAGGCCATTCGTGGGTGCATGAGACGTCTGCGGGCAGAGCAAAAAATCCATTCCCTGGTGATGATGAAGATAATGCATGACTGTATTCAGCTGTGCAGTGACAAATCAGGTGTTGTGGCAGAGTACCCTGCGGAGAAGCTGGCATTCAGTGCTGTTTGCCCAGATGACAGAAGATTCTTTGGACTAGTTACAATGCAGACAAATGATGATGCAAGCTTGGCTCAGGAAGATGAAGGGGTCCTGAGGACATCTTGCCATGTTTTTATGGTGGATCCTGAATTATTTCATCATAAAATTCACCAGGGTATAGCCAGACGTTTTGGACTGGAATGTACAGCGGATCCAGATACAAATGGCTGTCTGGAGTTTCCAACATCATCTCTACCTGTCCTGCAGTTTATTTCTGTCCTGTACAGGGATATGGGGGAATTGATCGAGGGAATGCGTGCGAGGGCTTTCCTTGATGGTGATGCAGATGCTCATCAAAATAATAGTACGAGCAGTAACAGTGATAGTGGAATTGGAAATTTCAACCAAGAAGAAAAGAATAATAGAGTTCTGGTGGTTGATTTGGGGACCAATCCAAGTAAACACATTCCTAGCAGCATATGGGAAAATCCAGTAGGAAGGGGACAAAATCAGCCTGCTTCCCATTGGAATGGTTTCTGTCATGAGCAAGAGGGAAGCATCCCTTTAGAAGTAATTCAGAATGATAAGTCCCAAAATGTAAGCAAACACTTGAGCCCTTCTGCTCGTATTGAAGTTCCATTGGTTTCCTCACGAAATTCAGTACCTCCATCAAAGAAAAACCCTGCAGGCATGGGCAATCAGAGGTGGTTGCCTGTGCACGTGTTACAAGAGTGGCAGCATGGAAATGCCAGTGACCAGGAGTCATACACTGACTCGACGGACGGCTGGTCGAGCGTTAACTGTGGGACCCTTCCCCCTCCAATGAGTAAGATTCCAGCTGACAGATACAGAGTCGATGGCAGCTTTGGTCAGCCGCAGCTAAAATCTCACAAAAGTGAATGGTCCAAGAAAATGTTCTGCATTCAGAACAAATTTGGCCCTCCGCACAGTATCAGGAAATCTAAAGAAGATAAAAAGGTAAGAATATGTTGGTGTTGGTTCTTGATAGCATCAAAAAACCCCACACCCAAACCCATCTGCCTATGGTACTTTTGCACAGTAATATTTGCATATTAAAATTTAAACATGTATTATATAATTTACTAAATTTCAGATGAAGAAAATAATATGTGTCTTGTTTGCAGAGGCACTGCATATTCCTCTTTAATTGAGTGCAGCTCTGGAATTGTACTTCTGGTGGAAGTATTGTCTGTTAGGGCTTTCTCACTTTTCTTCTTGTCTCTTCATTATTTCCAAATGTTGCAGTGGCACTGAATTGAAAAGGAGGCATGACATTTTAGCAACTTCAGTTTCTTCTGACCTTCAGCTGCAAAAGAATGGGAACAGTCTGCATCTTTAGTCTGGTTCCTTTTTGTAGAAGGCTGGCTTGCAAATGTTGTTATTTTAGTGGTATCTATTTTTATAGAGACATAGTCTAATCATTAGTCAAAAACCTGGATTATACACTTTTAACTGAATAAGACTATTTTATTACAAAACTTCACTCCAGCGAACCTCTCAATACAAGGAATGTTAAAAACTGAATCAAAAACTAGTTGTTAGTGGTAGGTCACAAATCTAACATTCTGCCAGTAAGCCTGTAATTAAAATTTTATTCCAAATTACTGTTCCATCTACTTGTTTTGTCTACTATTAGGCAAAGTGAGGAGACTTAAAAAACAAAAAAAGGTGTGGGAGGAGTACTCAGCATGATTATGTACCCTTTGTGACACACACAGTTTGCTGTTGAGGGAACTAATCTCAGGGGAGTCTGTTGTTGATAACTGGAATTCTAGTAAAGTGGAGGCCATTGTTCTGATACTAAAAGAATCAATAGCAGTTTTGTGTCTGAAATGTTTGCTGACTCCAGAGAAAGACAGAATCTTATACTCCAAATTAGCCTTCAGGAAGCTTTGTCATTCCATGCTTATATTAGTGTTCACCTTACCAATACACTAGTGTATAACTATTATATATACTAGTTTGGGGTTTTTTTATTTTCAGCACAAAAAAGCGTACGAAAGACCGTATGTGAAAGTTTTGTGTATTGCTTATGTGATTGTGTCAGATGTCCATCATGCTATCCAAATCTGTTTTGAAAAACTGGTTTTTTTTTCTCACCTGATTAAAAATATACAACACCTGCTCAAGTGGAGGACAGTAGAGGTTCATTAGTTGTTTCATACAGTTAGAAACTAAACCTTTGCAGTGCTGTGACAATTAGTCACAGACATTTTGGGCATTAGGCTGATGAACTTCAGAACATTTTGGGTTTGGTGTGGAAAGAGAAATTATTTTTTATTGCTTTTCCTGCACTGTAAAGCAAACACCTTTTGCATATGTTCTATTGTATGCTTTTTCTGCTGAAAATAAAATAAACTAGTGTGTATAATAGTTATACATTAGTGTGTTGTTAAAGTGAACACTGCTACAGGCAGCAATGTTTTCCAGGCCCACAATAAAATAAAATTTAAAATGTTCTTAAATACAAGGTGATTCACACTTTCAAAACCCAAACAGAAGTTAGCCAAACAGAACCACTACATGTAAACGTTACCCACCCAAACCACCTAAGAATCAATTCTGTTTGCTGCCCTGAAGTCGGTGTGCTTCATTATCTCTTTGCTGATGGACCAAGGAAAAGGCCTCTTTATATGCAGCACCTGGTGCAGGTGCATGATGCACATTGATCCCAAGTGCTCTTTAGAAGCTGAACTGGCTGCATTGGATGCTGCTGAAATTCTTTAAGGGTCTCTGTGATAAGTTTGTGTCTGCAGTGCTGTCCATGATAGTAATATGGATTAGATTTTTTTCAGAAATGTTTATTTCATGGAAGTCAAGATTATACTAATTAAAATCTCACAGCAAATTTTATACTTTAAGATGAAAGATGGTCTATGTGTGGGTAAAGAGTAATAATATTTCACCTATTGAATCACTCAGATCAGCATAAACCAACACTAAGTATCTCAATCTTCCCTTTTAAGTCTATCTGATAATAAAATAAGCATTCTGTTCTTTGATTAATGACAAATTTGTTTGCAAGACACATTTAAAATGTTCCTACATGGCTTTAGCACTTAATCTCTTCATTGAGGCTACAGAACCTCTTTTGCATTTTAATTTAATTTTTCAGTATTATTGAAGGCTGTTGAAACTGATGAGAAAAGCTCATAAAGGTTATTTGGAATAATTCACAGAGATGAAGCTGTACAATGTTCTCGTCTTAAATCTTCAATGAAAATAGTCAGGGGATGTCATTACTGATGAACATACCTCTGTTCTTCTTCAGGTGCTGCAGAAATAGGGAAGATTTGTATTTGCATTTTAGAGCACTAGATTATATTCATAAGAGAGAAATTCAGAAATTCAGACTTTCTTTTTACTTTGTGTGAAGGGAAGATGTAAAACTGCCTGTTCCAAACCATTATTCAGGTGGGTTAGATCCTCTGTTCTAGAACATTACATGTCCTCAGCTTCCTATGACCTTTGTAAGTGGTAAGAACTTATTTTACACAGCTTGCTCAGACTCATTCCGGTCACGGAATAAAGTGTATAAAGTGGCCACATGGGATTGCACTCATATTTTTGCAACCTGGTGGCCCACTCTTAAGTCTTCATTTGGTAGAACAGTCCTTAAATTGCTTTTAATTGAGGTGGGTTTTTTGTCTTTTACATCAGTACTGAAGGTAAAGCATCCTATGAGTGGGAGTGTAGAAGCCACTCGAGGGAGAAAAGGTTATCAAAGCTAGAGATTCTTGTGATGGACTCTATATTTCCATATTAAACACTGTCTTCCTTGGAATTTTCATTACTCATGAGTTCCTGGATGCAATTCTGCTCTAGCAGAGCTGCTGTGCAGATAAACAGTGATGATCACAGCATGTAATTCCAAAAAATATGCTGTACTGTACAACGCTAGTGGGGGGTAAGATGGGCATAAACTACTTCCAGATTTCATAGCTGCACTTACAAAACATTTGTGAATTGTACAGCACGCAAGAGCAGATGTGGGAAAGTGTTAGTGAACATATCTATTTAAAATTGCACTTTCAGAACTGAGCCTGGGAAATGCTTCTTGTGAGTAGGAATAAATATGGCATTTCAGACTTCAGGTCACAAGCAAGTTAACACATTTTTTGAGCTTTGTTTTCCCTTTAGTGGTGTTTTCAGCTCACAGACTAGAATTGTGAATAATTTTGTGATAATTGGCAAACCCACTTTTAAAATATTAATTTTCTTTATGCTGCTATAAGGCATTTTAAAATGTAAGTATGAGTAGTTGAAAATAGTTAAAAATGCCTAATTTGTTGTTAGTGGATAGCATGAGGTTTTTTGTTTTCTTTAAAATGTTGTAATTATTAATTATCCCCAAATTACTGAACACATACCCTCACGATTACCGTATATTTTATTTTTTTTAAAAACATTTTAAAATGGTACATTGGCAAGAGGAGAACTAAATCAGGGAAATTTTGGTTCTAGTCCACCTCTTTTGACTGAGACTTACTAGAAGATATCTCTGGCCCTGTGCACCTCTCAAATTATTTCCTGTACTGAACTTCACATTTCTGGTGTTTCTTAAGTGTCATGTGAACAGACTTCTATTGAAGCACCTAATGAGCATTTTTTGGTGGTATCCATGTCTTCTGTAGGTCTTAGATGAAAACAAGTAGTGAGAGGACTGATGATGTTGCTGAAATATACTGAAAAGGCAAATCATGAAAGGCAAGGTACCTTTCAATCTGAGAACAACTAAGGAAGATTTCTGATGACAAGAAGCTTCTAAGTTGCTCTAAGATTGATGCTGGATAGGGGTGTGTGCCCTCCTGAGATCTGCGAGACTAACATGAAGAGCCTGGTTATGGTTTCTGTGGGAATGGAATAATTCCTACTTTTTTGTTTGTAATTCCAGTTGCACTGTCCTGCCTTTGCTGTTGCATTGCTCTTTCCACCTTCTTTAGCATCCCACTTAGTTCCAGTCACTTACCTGCTCACTCTTGTGCATGATTTTTGGGTGACGCAAATGAAAAGCACCATAAGCAATATGAAAACATCAGGGGATGTTAGAATTGGCAAGGGACTTAAGAAATTGCTGAACAGGGAAGCATTCCTTTCCCTCTAGACTAAATTAATATAATACGTTTGATTTTGTTCAACCCTCACTCTGTTTTCGGGCTAGTGCCTGGCTAAAAATATGTCTACCCATTACTGTTTTAAATTATGTTTAACTGGGAAAATACTCCTTTTTCCACTGGAAAGCTTCATAATAGTCAGTTTAGTCTTTGAGGACTAAACTTGAGGACAGAATCCTAGGCGTTGACCTCTCACCATCTCTTTTGAAAAAAAGAAAGTCTGTTTTAATACTGTGGCAGTGAGTATAGCATTGAAGATCAAAAGAAGTTTAACAACCTGAGCCTTATAACTAGCATTTGGGTACTGGGTTTATTCAAATGAATATGACAAAGCTATTGAAATGCAATTAAAGAGCTTTTTAAAATATTGGGTATTGACTTTTAGAAATCCTTTCCCGTTTCACACTTGTTAGGCTTCTATCTTGATCACACTATTGTTTGTGCTGATGAAAAATGTGAATTTGTAGTTGGATCATGTGTGTAGATCTTAGAGGAAAACAAAATAGAAAATCTTACTGTATGAGACTCACTGGACAATAGTGTTGCAAATACGTATGCATTTTTTTAAACCATAACATATATCAGCTGCTTGGTAACCGGCATAATTTAAGCTCCTGAAAATATTGTAAAAATGTAGAAGAGAAGACAGATAAGGAGTACTGTGGGGTTCACTAAGGCATCTTTCCTTGCTAACCTATTTCTTGGGTAACTATTATTATTACTCTGTTTTGATCAGAGGTTTAACTGTAACTACTTCAGAGTTGTCTGTTTTCAAATCAAGTATCACTGGAAAAGATATGCTGTTCAAGTTTAAAATGATTTTTTTTGTGGTGAAAATCTAGTTTGCTTCAGATCCAAGAATTGCTGTTTTGTAAGGCTGGTAACTGGATGGTGAACTAACTGCAAAGCAGATATTTTAGATGCAGAGACAATGTTGGCAAAGCTTTGTGGTTCCCATATTTGTTTTTTTGTTGTATAATTACATGTTTTTTTCCCTTTCCTTTAGAATTCTGTTTGCTCACTAGCTTAAATTGTTCCACCACAGCTGTTTTTAAAGCAGAATTAATGGCAGCTGGATTGCTATTCTTGTGCAGTACAATTTCATGTTAACTTCTGGAATTATAGGCTTTGATCTGATTTGAGATGTACCTATATACCTTAAAGAGAACACAAGAAAAATCCTGAACACCAAGCTAGGTCTGAAAATATGCTAATGTGAAGTAATCTTCAAAGAGACATCTATAAGAAATAGGTCCTCTGATTTTTGCTTTGAGAAAACGAAAAGCAATTAAATATTTAGTAATTTTATGCAGCGTTTTCATATGAACTGTAATCTAAGACTATTTTTAAAATGGTTCTAGGATCTTTAAAGTGTATAAAAAAGCCCAAATAATACTGGCTGTGTTTCTCTGAAAAATTATATATTTATCTGGTCAACCCATCTCAAAAATAATATTACAACAACCAATTATATCACAATTATGGAAAAACTTTTGCTCGGGAGAAGACTGAGATGACTTCTGATTGGAAAGTAAGTGATTGGTGGTTCAAGTTTAAAACAAAAATAATGTCACAAAGAGAAAGTAGAAGAGTAAGATTGTTAATGTTTCTCAGTACAAATATTGGCAGGTATAAAATGAAACTATACAAAAAGTACAATTATGTGGTGTTTTCTTTCCACACTATTAAACTGCAGAGGATATAAGTCAAGTGATACCAGGAATGCTAAAAGTACGAGTTCAGGTAAGTTTTAGCAATTCCGTATTTATTTTTGTTAATTAAAGATCTTTATTCCATATGGACCTATTTCTTGTCCAGTGAAAAACTGGTATTTTACAACTCCTTTTCTCCTCTAAATCCTCTGAACTGCAAGGAATTCAGATCTTTCTTTGTACAGACAATAACTTCATAATCTCCCATCTCACAGCTTTTATGTTTAAAACATAAAAATTAAGCCATTTTTCATATTTCAATTCATTCTGGGCTAATTATTTTTTTCCATGCCATTTTCTTTCTAGTATGCAAATTTGAAATGAGGACATTTCTCAAAAGTCAATATCACTCTACAGACATTTACTGTCCAGATTTTATGTTCACTATACAAAGTCATAGAATCAAACCTAAAAACAGTGAGAGTTTTTAAAAGCTTCAGTAGCTGGAAATAGGACAAATTAAAATTTGGTGATTTTATAGTTAGTATGATTAAGTTCTATGACACATAGAACATACCAAATTCTGTTGAGCTCCTTAAATTAAGGCAAGCAGTGCGACCATTCCAGCATGTGCATGGTCCTTTTGTATTCTCTTAAATGGCCAGGACATAGGATAGTGTACTTGTTCCACATGAACAGGAGGGAAAACATTTTCTCTAAAAATTAGGGCATACCAGTAATGATATTTTTGTCTTAGAGCTCCTAGAACTTTGTTCATGACATTTAATTACTTTCTTATGCTTTTTTTCATCAAACATTTAAACTTTTAAAACTATTTCACTCAAATCTTGTGAGATTAATTTTTGTTGTGAAACAGTTTTGAAAGCATAGTTCTATAAATGTAGATGATCAGGCTTGTCAGTGCTTTTTAAATTATCTTCCCTTATATTTTACCTTTCCTTCTTGCTGCTCTTCCATAGAGCACGCAAAATCTCTGTCCCATCAGATTTAGTCCCTTTAGTTTCCTCTCAAGATCCCAAACTATAATGTGTTTTCCATAAAAAGAGTAAATTTGCTGGAAGTTGTAAAGCTGGCTTAAAGCCTCACAGTTTTTTTCTTTCTCTTCTCCCCTTTCTGGATTCCTGCTGCCAGCTCACTGTAGTTTTCGTTGTCAGGGATGCCTGAACTCCTAACAAAAATTTCCCCCTTCCTTAGTCTCTTATACTCCAATAGCTGCCTGTGTCCTTCCTCGCTACCCCCTTCCTTCACCTTCAGGTACCAGAGGAGAGGAAATTTATTACTAATATCCAGACAAAAACTGTAGAGAGTCACAAAGACTAAGCACAAAATGGACAGCTTACATTGTTGCATATGATAATTTGTTACAAAGTTGTTATACTCAATAAGTGCATTTGCTGGAATATGAAGGAGCATGGTACAGCTTGTGCTATAGATGGGAATTCCTTTAAGCTTACTGAAGATGTTTTCTAAAGGTGTTAGGTTTCTTTGTGTTCTGAATAATTGATAAGGTTTCATCGACTTTCTTCTGTGCTCTCAGGCTCCAGGTCATAGTCACATATTGGCTGTCATAGTTTCACATCACATTTCTTTGGTAGTTCCAGCTTAAAAGAGCTCCTGTTGTGCTCAGGCCGGAGTTGGCAGTGAATATCATGAGTTGTGCTGGCATTACTGTCTGTGGATCTGCCTTAGAAAAAGGATTATGTCATTTTGTAAACTCTAGTTTACTTTTAGTGGAGGTGAGGACACAGCCTGCTGCAATTTGTGAGCTTGCAGGAGTGGTCAGAGGTACATGCAAAGCCTTTAAGCTGCCACAGCTGCCGAAAGCCTTACAGGGAACTGCTGCCTAACTTGTTTATCAGTTAAAAATACTTCTAAGAGCCCATCCTTTTTGTTCTATCTTTAAATAATTAGAGTTGTGGAAATCATCTTATATTGGATCCTTTTTGTTCTTTCTGTCTGTCTGTTTGCGGTCTAACATGACTCATGTCCTTCTTCACTCCCTCTGCCTTGCTAATACGTGAAGTACAACATTTTCCACTTTCTCATTTGTACTTTTCTTGTACACCTTTCTTGTTCTCAGACAGAAACCATTGTCACTTGGATACATTCACAAAATGCTGCTATATCAGTCCTCCCCTGGTGACCTGTTTTCAGTGCTCTCCTTGTCATATTTGCACTTGCCATTTCCTGTTAGCCTAAAAAAAAGGGGGTGATCTAGTAATTTATTTAAAAAAAAATAAAGGACAGAGACACGTTAATTGTCCTTTTTCTCTTACGATTATACACTTAGCTGGTATTTCAATCCATTCTAATTTTTGCATTTTTATAAGAGTAGAAAAAGGAATGGATTTTTTTAGAGCATCAGTACTTTAATTCCTTTAATCCTTTGTTGTTTTTCCTCTCCATCTGCCAAATCATAACAGGATAAAGGCTTTTAGAGATATGCTCTTTTATACTTTCAGCATGATAGACAGTAGTAGCAGGGTTGCAAGTATCTGTATTGCAAATAGGAGAGGATGTATTGCTGTAGCACATACTTCTCACTGATCGACTTGTTTTCGCAAATTTCTGTGCTTTTCAGCTGGGGCTTCTGGAGTCCTAAAGTTTCTAAAATGAAGGAATTTAGTGAAATGTCAGGTGAACTTTAGTTTCTAATTCTGTTGTCTGATAGAATTTCTTAGATTTTCTTGGCTATTTAGATACTTTTAGAGTTTTCTTTTATGGGTTTGGCAACACTGTTTTTGGAAGAGAATCTTTAAGGTAGGATAATAAATTCTAGGGCTTATAGCTAATCTGTATTTAAAAAACCCCCGAACAACCCTCCAGCCTAATGTTCATGCAGCAAATTTCAGTGTTTTAGTTTGGCAGCTAACAGAGAATGAAACAGCATATTTTTCGTAGAGTGGTTTGGGTTGGAAGGGACCTTAAGATCGTCTCATTCCAAGCTCTCTGCCAAAGGCAGGGACACCTCCCACTAGACCAGGTTGCCCCAACCTGGCCATTTTGTTGGTCATACACATGTTGTTCTGAACTGTTTGTGGATAATTTAGTGGTTTTTAATATCTGTTTAATAGTGTAATAAAGGCTTTTAGAAGTATGATAATTTCTGTATGTCTAACAGACTGCAAAAATGACATTAATATCAGTCATTGCACTAACAATCTCTTTGTGCTCAAGTACCGTGGATTTCCTTAGCTGTGCTGATTAGTACATTTTAGTTTCAGTGGCTGTTTTCTGTTCAAGTCATGGCTTTTATTTTCAGCTCTTTGGAGTCCCATGAAAAACATTTGCCAAAATGGTGTTATTTGCTTAAGATACGTGATTCTTCCCTTATTTGTGTGCATGTGTGTATGCACAGCAATTTTTAAAATTTATCTGGAGAAGGAGGTCTGCCTTCATAGTCTGAATGTCTGGAATAGAGTCAAGAAAAGATGAAAAGAGAGACATCCCAGGAAATTAAATACTTGTGAATTGCAGTCTTTTTGGTTTTTTTAGTAATGCCTTCCTTAATTTCCTAGATTATTAATTTGATTTTTCAGAGCAAGGAAGAGATTTTTGTCAGTTGAAAACATTTTCTTAATTGCAATTGTTATCCAGATGGGTTGGGGAAATGGTTAGCTCAGTGCCTTTTTATATTTTGTAATCATTGCTTAAGCATTGTTTTATTCTCAGGGTCTCTTTTTTTTAACCTGTTCTTATCTTTACTGTTCCACCCAGGGCTCAGTAGTCAGTTTTGCATAAGAATGTCAAAAACCATAAATAAAAACTTTGATTGGATACTATTTCACTTTCTCTTTTATAAAACCACACAATTTACAAGTGGTTTTTGTCCACTCTCTCTCTTTCTCTTTGTTACGCTTCTGACCACAAATAGGTAAGCAGTGCTTACTTCCAAAGTGGGGCATCTGGTGATAATTAATCTTATCTAGAATCTGCTTCTCAGTGGAATCTAATTAGATTTGTCTTTAGGCAGTTGGTTCCTCTTCCTTCAATTTGTAATGTTACTGTTTCAAAAATTTTTTGAGTACGTGTTCTCTAGGTGCTTGTTTTAATCTCTCAGAATCATATATGTCAGTCTATACTATTTAAACAGATACCGGACAGTTCATATTCTTTTTTGGAGATGAAACACAGTGAAAAGTGAATTATATTCATTATTCTAAATAGATATGTCTGCTAGTTTTTTCATTTTTTTTTCCTTTCACCATTTTATTTTCAATGGAAGATGAAGTTCTCTGAGGGATGCATTTGCTTTTAAGAAACACATCAAAGACCATTAAACATCCATATTGTGTAACTGTTTCATCAGTTTCAAAGTACCAGTGGTACTCACACTAATGATGCCATTAATTTGCTGAGTTGTTGGTAGTCTGCGAGTCTTATCACAAATCCTCAGATTAAAAATAAAAAAAATTAAAAATTGCAGAACTAGTGTGGTCATCCTTGAATAGTGGTCACATTGCATAGCTGTACACATATATTCATGTTTTTTTAGCAGAAACATATTCATACAGGAGGAGCCTTGTTAATGTTTTGATCAGCTGTGCAGCAACAGTAATGGACACTGCTGAATTCAGTCAGGGGTTGAGGTGAAGTTCGCTGTGTGGCACGGATTACTGCATTAGGCATAAGCTTTCCGTTCAGGCAGGAAAGGCTGGTGTGGCTGTAAGGGATGAGGCAGGTGTGAACCACCTCAGCAGTACCTGCCTGGATGAACAAATGACTTTAAAAGTTGCTCAAAAAGATGGTCAAAAAGACAGGAACTGTCCTCATTCCATTGGGTGTTACTTGTCAACATTTACAGAGAGCAATTTTCTTCTCTTCGCATTTATTTGATCATTTAGCAAAAGCCATCTTAGCTTTTTTTTACTCTTTTAAATGCTCTCTTAAAACCTTGGAAGCTAATCTCCAGTTACCAGATTTCCAGTTTTCTTTGGCAGAACCTGCCCAATTTAATTCTCAGCCAATTAAAAAAAAAAGTTAGTGAATTGAAAATTGGGAGGGAAAGAGATTTCATAGAAAAATGATCACTTTTAATACTGAAAAGAGTTGAACTCTCTAGCCTGTTGAGGGGGTGAACTCTGCTGCATACCTTGGATCCAGATTCCTGTTTTGTCTTGACAATCCTTTGAGCTTGTAAACAGTCTGTTGAGAACACTGGTGATGGCCAGAGCCCAGTTGCTATAGAACAGTGTTGTCTCCATGGGAATTAGCAAACAGGCAGACATCTCTGAGGCTGTATAATGCTCTGGCTGCTCTTCTCTGCCTTGTATGAGTGGTTGCTGGCATGAGGTTTTGAGGATGCGAAATTGTGATTGTTCTTTTGATTAATGTGACGTGTATAGACTTTCCAATGAGTGATCAAAGGGAGACCAAAATATTTCAGAACTCAGAGCACAGAAACTTGCCCAAAGGAAGAAATGAACACAAATAGAAAATTTAATAAATATTCCAAATCTGCCAAATGAGCAATTATAAAAGTACTAATAAATATATTTTTAAGCTTACCGTAATGAAGAAAGATGCTGACACGAAACAGAAGGGAATTTGCTCTGATTTAAAGTCTTTTATTTTCTAAAGCAAAAAAGATCAGTAGACAGGGAGGAATTTTCCCCACACTGAATATTACAGTGAAAGGAATCCAAAATTTCAGGCACATAATCACAAGTTTTTGTAATGTAGTGAGTTTATGTACATCTGCTTAGCACCAGTCACTGACTATGTGCCTAATTTTAGGTTTAAGCTTACACTTTGCCATTTGGCATAAACTCGATATGTACATGCTGAATAGCTTAACCAACATCTGGTGATTTTTTAAGGAGAAAGAGTATGATTATGGGTACAAGAGAAAACCGTTAGATTTAATTACTGCAGCACCAGTTCTAGTAATGGAACATCCAAGTGAGGTAGTTGCTTTCCTAACAACAAAAGTTCCTGCAGTTTCGTGCTGTGTGATTGAAAAGGTTGGACTTCACAGTACCAAGGCTTTAAAAAAAAGAGTAGCGAAAGTAAGATTTTTAAAAATGTGGAGAAACATTCCAACAAGCTGGGTGAGATTATTTCTACGATGGTAATTTCCTAAAGAAAACCCAAATATTTTGTAGTTAAATAGTTTCCAGTTAAGACAGTAAAGAGCTAGGATCATCTTGCTTTTATTAGGGACATATAGGGTACATTTTAGCAACCTAACTGATGATTCATGTTTATACAGTAACTTAATCCTGAACGTTTAAGATATTTGACTTGAGACTGGAAAATTCAACTTTACTGAATTTTAGTATTTGACTTTACAGGGGCATGGCAAATAACCAACTTGTTTTGAAACTTCAGTCCTGTTACAGGTTTGCAAATCCATTTCCTTAAAATTCAGATGTTGTCACTCTGATCAGCAGTGTACTAAAATTAAAGAAGTAAATTAATATATATTTTCTGTTTTGTATAGGGTGCAAAATTCGGACATTCAATGGGATTAAATCAGGCTCCTCCCCCGCGTTCTTCAGCTCGAAGATCATTTGGAAGATCTAAGCGATTTAGTATTACTCGCTCTCTGGATGACCTGGAGGTAATTAACTTTCACTTAAAATTTAGAAGTGAGTCTTAGAGAGCTTACAGTAGATAATACTGATAATTGCTGAAAGAAAGTCAGTAATGTAGTAGTGTAATAAAGTTACTTCCTATCATATGATATTTTTGTGGGGAGAATACAGATTTGAGGTATCAACCTGTCTTTTTCAATATTTCTTTAATAGGTAACATTGGTGCCAGCCACACAGTGGCTATTCTTTCTGTGGGGATTTCTGACTTTATTTTTCCTATCACAGTTGGTCCTTTGTAAATACAAACAATACACTTTTGCTGACCAAACTGTTCATAATGTCACAGAAATGAATGTATCATGATATATAGAAAAATCAAATGTTCATCATATTCTGGTTTCTGTTTAGCTGATGAATTTTGACAGCAGTTGAGAAAAGGGAATTCCTAATCAACTTGGTGATTTTGGGTCCTTTTAAGTAATATTATCTAATATTATGCTTTTTTACATCTGGTGTAACATCAGCTGTGTGGGTCTCAGTGGCCAAACCATATTGGTTTCTGAAAACAAGGAATGAAAAGCCATCCTCCTGTTCTGCTGTAGGAACCACCTGTAGGAATATGGCTTCATTTTATCTTCTCTCCTAGCGTGCCTCCTCAGGAAAACCTGACCCACAGTCATGTGAAGGTGAATGGAGAGATTCTTCCCTTACCCCTTTACCAGGCTTGTCTGGAGGAAGGCTGGTGGCTGAGGAGAACCAAAAATCTGTGCAGAGCTCTTGGCACAAGAACCATGGAATACATATTACACCACTCTTCAGCACGGGAGGGAATGAGGCACACCGAGCCCTCTAAATGGGAAGGAGGTGTTTAAAAAACATTTGAGATGGGAGGAGGAAAGAAGGGGAGACACTCTGAGTTTTCGGCTGTGGGAAAATGTAGGAAGAACGGCATTTCACTGACTCTGAACTAAAGGAGAAGGGAGCTCAGTGCAGTGGATTTTTGGGGAGCAGATATATGGAGGAGCTTCTGGCATGCTTAGGGAATGCAGGTAGGAACTGTAATGACTTATTTCTCAGATGTTTTTAAGGATATTTTTCATTGTGGTCTATTTCTATCTTATCTGATGCTTATAAGAGTCTTGCTTTTTTATTTTAGTCATGGAAAATACTTAATTTCTCTGCACTCGTAACTTTAATACAGAAAGTGCATAACTTAAACACAGCAAGAACTTCTGGATAAAGGGGTTTGGGAACCATCTAGCTACATCTTTCTTAATCAGAAAATGGTGATTTTTCTAAATTGAAAAAGCTTGCTGCTATATATTACCAGTTTTGACAGAATTTCTGGTTGCAGTAAGAGCGAATTCTCTCAGAACACCAGAGTCTAGTGCTAGCAATTCACATGCAACAGGAAAAAGATGGTTCATTCCACAGTCTTCCAGACTGAAATTCCATGCAGGTTTTTTGCACATCTCATGTTTTGAGTGTTTTAAACATCAGGAATAAAATTTAATTTCTGTAGTTGGAGCCGTTTTACATTGCGTAAATATTCATTAAAATAGGCACTTGGGACTTTCCATTAATTTCAGAAAGATATCATAGTTACTAGCTTAAAAAGTCCTTTTTTCTCTCATTATGTCCTAGTTGGTATTTTTTACTGTATGTAAACAGAGTAGCACCAACAGGAGGGATTAAGAGTTGATCTGTGTCCCAACATCCTCATTGTTACTGCAGTTACTTTGGAGGGGGAAACTTTCATTCTAGGTCACAATATGGACTGGACAAAGGAATGGTCTGTATTAAAATCTGTATTTGGATGAATGCCCTTACTACATGTGGCTCTGTGGGTGGGGACTGTTCTCTGTCCAACTACTTCTTTTCACTTTGAAATCTTTCTTTCTCGTGCATGCTGTAAGAGAATGAAATCCTAGATATCCCAGCCACCAGGAGAAACAGCAATCCAGAGAAGAATTTCAAAAGCTTCGCATATCAAAATAAAATAGTGTCGAGGTGTTTTAATTTTGGTTCAGACTTTAACACTGCTGCGTCAGCACTTGTCCCAAGTACTCTTACACTACACTAAGTGTAGTAGAACACAATGTTGTTAGTACATGTTTAGTTTATTTCAGGCCATCTATTTAGGGTTGGTGGAAGAGGAAATAACAATACCAGGAAATTCTTAGGGACTCCACCTTTGGAATAATGACCATGAACGTATTGTATTGGCTACTTGCTTGCTTTTGTGTTCTTTCCAGTTATCTTAGCAGAATGGATAAGGTAATAATCCAAACATGAAATTTGGAAGTTAATATCCTTCTCTGAGCCTGTGGGTTTGATTCCTGCTGGCATCCAAATTAATCTTCTAAATTGAGCAGTGTAAGTAGGTTCCATGGAGTTTCTTTTATGGGCATTTGCTGAACACTGTTCATTGCTTTCAGGTCTTAAAAGGCTGCATTTGGATTTTTTTTGAAGTATGAACAGTGAGTGAAATACCAGCTGTCTGTGTTGCTGACTGCTGCCATAAGGTGGCGTGATTTCTTTGAAATTTGTTATTTATTTTTAAAAAGATCTGTCCAAGAATACAGCATATTCATAGATATTTTAATAAATAAAAACATGATTTCACAAGAAAATGTCACTTTTTCTTTTAAATTGTTAGCTTTTGTCTGGCTATACATGTACAGACAGAATTCTTATAAGGTTAGAATTAATGATAAAGTTGCCCCTCCTTAAGCAGTTTCCTCTTACCTGCAGAAGCTGTATTGTGCATAGAAAAAACCAGACAAGTTTGTAGGATTAACGTCTAGGTGCTGCTTTTACTCATAGAACCCATACACAAGATTATTTTAAAAATGCATGAATCAGAATGGGATAAGAGTGCAAAATTAATGGTGCAGTTATGCTATAATTGTGGTAGGGAAAATGTCTCACGAAACAGAAAATGCACAATTTTATTTCTGAACTGTGGAAATTGTGCTTGTTCACAGCAGAGCTGATTATGATTAATTATCCTGTAAATTGAATTCAGAAAATGAGCATTTCTAGTATGTGCCTTAGTCATGTTCTTTTCACAAGAAAGGTATTTAGAAATTTTTCTTTGTTAAATTACAAGAAATCTGGTTTTGTTAAGAACAGATTTATCTTTTATGTAGCAATTAATTTGCCTATGTGAATAATTTGTTGTTATGAAACAGTGTCCATTAACAACCATGTTAACATTCTGTGATTTCCACCAGTTTTACTTTTTAGCATATTTACTGGTTCATATTTTCAAGGTGTAACTTAAGCTACTAGGACATTATGATTATTTAATATTTGGCTTAAATGAGAGGGCATGATCCTATCTTTCTTCCCACATTTCTTCTCTGTAGGTGAATGTCACTACTCTCAGCCTCTTGCACAACTCAGTTCTGGAAAAGATGTTTATAAATTTATAAACACATTAAAGGTGTCTCTGTGAGACTGCAGACAGTAGAACAGTACCTATGTAAAAATTTACCTTAGCCACAATAATTGTACTTCTTTTACTCATCAACAGTTTTGGAAACAGATTCCATAACACTTTCAACTGTAGCCCATTCCACTTACCTTTTAATTTTTCTTGAAGTTTGTAAAAATGGGGGAACCTTGCAGTATTTTCTTGAAGTTAAAAAATTTAGGTTCCTCCTCACCAAGAAGAACATACAAAGCTGTTTTTTCCTGAAAATCATTTTGATACTTGTACTTTTGGTATTTTTCTGTGGCTAAAAATAGGGCAGAGTAGTATAAAGAAAGACATAATCTCTTAGGGAAACAAGTGTCAAGTTCTTTAAGTATTGTTAAATAATCATTTAATGCAGAGATTTTTTTAAATTAAAGATGATTTAATTCTTTTAACTAAATATCAGGACAAGAAAAGATGGCTGTTGCAGCTTTTCTTCTTGTTCTCATCCTGTTTTGGAAACCTTAAAGCTATATTGGATATGATAAACAACATTTGTTCTATCAAATTTCTAGAGTTTAGTAATGTTTTCAAAGTTGGAATGTATCATGTATTCTTTTTAAAAATCAGTGTGAGGACTTTTGTTACAATGTTCCATCTTAATTATAACCATTAATAATGTAGTATTATTAGGTGTTATTATAGGTAATAATGCTTGATTTTTTTTGTGTTTTGTTAATTCTACTGAATCAACTTCTTTTTGCATTTCATCTGCAAATTGAAAGCATACAACATGTCTCTTTGGTATGAGGTTTTTATACTAATGAATGACATGTCTCTGCTGGATATTAGCTTTGGCATCTGTGGGTGGCAAAACCCCCTAAATGCTCATTTGACTTAATAAGGAGTTTTTAAGTGGGTACCTGTTTTTGTTTGACTGATTTAAATAATCAGGCAAAGCTTACACAGGGAGATAATAGCTTATATTAGACCAACTAGTATACTAGGAAAATCAGGCAAAAAGATCTAAACATGCCCCGAACTTTTCCCACCCTCGCGGATGATCGAATAGAAAGTGTTACCTCTCCCTGCAGAGGTTGCTTTACTGATGTTCTTAGATCATCGCCATGGCCACGACATCACCACTGTGGTGAGTGTAAGTACATGATTTAAGTCATGAGGCCTCTAAATTCCCAGCTTATAATAGTGAATTTAAAATTTGAAAAGAATGTATAGTTTTGTGTTAGCTTTCACCAATTTGTTAAAGCTACAAAAACTTGCCATGGGCTGCCAGTATGTATGTGTTTCACCGTGTACCGCCTTTAGGTACTTCATCTTTGGCAATATTTTGTCCTAATTTTTATCTAAGATAAAACCAACCAATTGGCAGTTTTGCTGTCAGCTTTCATGAAAGTGGGGGAAAGGCCAGTTGTGAAATAACAGTGCACACATGAGAAAATCTCCATTTTTGTATGTAAAAGGCAGTGCTGTATTTTTAGCATGCTGATAATGAGTTCTTAAAGGCTTAATCCAGTCTCATATAAAGATATTCTGCAGTCCGAGTGCTAGCACTGAGCAGCTCCTGATGCTGCTGTGTTGGAAGCCTCATGGATCTGTGCCCAAAAATGAGGTTCTTGTTTCTCTTATCCCTTTGCACCATGGGTCAGCTTCTGGCACAGTGAGAGGTGTGCTTAGTGATTTCAGAGTCCCTTGCTATGCTGGCTCAAACCCTCTTGCTAAGCCATAGTATCTGGCTTTAAATAGTGTAAGTTACTCATGCCATTACACATTGGTGTTTTTACCTTGAATTACTGATGTGGTCACGGAGCTGATCAGTAAGACACTGACAGCATATAGTGGTTTGTGCCAGGCATTTTTCTGCTCTGTTCAGACCTTGGGTTGGTACAGTCCTGGCTGGAGTTGTTCACCTCCTGGGCTGCACAGTGGCCACACACCTGTGCTGGTAAGTGAAACACTGCCAGGACACGGGGGCAGGCAGGGGATTGCACTGTCCGGACTGTCACACTGTCCAGCTGCATCCTTTGGTTTCACATTTAGATCTCTAGACTGCTCTGTTTAAAATTTCAGACTCTCCAGCTTTTTGTAGAGGATCATGTTCAGGCTTTTGCTTTGGCGTGTGGGACCTTACCAGGTACTTTAGTTATATCTGTTATTACTCTTTGAAGAAGGAAACATCATGCTAGTAGTATAAATTTTATTTTTCTTCACAGATTGTGCACTAGCATTTCTGTTCAGCTTTTGCTGGTATTTTATACAATACCATAACTTTTAAAAGATTGTCACTATCTGTTCTTAAGTTTACATTTACAGACTTTTTCATGGAAAGTTCTTGTGCTCCTCACACTGTTTTGTAAAGTATCTGACAAAAGTGGGTTGGTCAACAGATGAATACAGTTGTGTGCAACCTCTTTATTGTGAATTTGATATGCTTATTTCTAGATACAATCCAGAATGTTAAACTACGATTTTTTCCCCCAGACGCTGAGAATAATGGGATTTATTTTCTATTACTGCAATTGGTAAAATGACTGTCCTTCAGTAATATTACTGTTTACTGTTTTCTCCTGCTTTTATGTTATTTTCTTTACTTCAGATTCTGGAGAAATTTGCCATGTAAATTTGCATGTAAAAAGCAGAGTAGTCAGAGAATGTGCTGAGAGCTGGATCTCATCTCTGCTTTTTTTGAGGTGCATATGGCAGTGCTCATCACGGCAGTGCTCATCTCATGCTGTGGTGCTTGAGAAGAAACCAACAGTGTTGCCTAGGATGGATTCCTTAGGGAATTAGGTCTCCATATGCACAAAAGCAGTTGGCACTGTATGGAGAAATTTCTTTTTGAGGAGGCAATCAGTAGATTGTCTGACCCTGCCACTCAAGTGCTGTCCAAGCCTTACTGCCTCCAGGCTTGGCTCTCCAACGCAAGCCCATTTCTGCCACAGAACCAGAGACACGATATGTGCTTTCAGGGACTAGAGACAGACTTGTATTCTGCATAATCTCCTTGTAGCAGCCAGTACTGCCTTTCTTGAGACGTGTGATTAAAGGGACACAGGTGAATTCACAGGCTGTAAATACCTCTGCAGTTTGTGGAGCTACAAGGATCAGACAGCGTGAGCAAATTCAGGTAACCACCTGAAGCTACAGAGGGGTTGTATTCCTTAGATCAGCAATACAAGGTACTGGGCTTTGGCATTTTTGGGTTCTGGTTTCCTTGAGCAGCGACAGAACAGTCCATGCTCACACAAGTGGAGTTCTTGGTAGGTTGGCAACCTCTCAGGGGTATCTTCCTCCCTAACCTAGTATTCTTCTAAAATTGGGCTTATTCTCTTTGAACTGAAACTGTTCCCTTTTCTGGGTCTGAGGCATGTGACATTAAGGCAGATCAATGCTACTATTATTGCGCTGGGGTCTGTTTCTAAAATGCAGAATTATTTGCTGCTTAAGGCTGATCCTTGCTGCAGTTTCTTATATTACATTTGTTGATTCAAGGGCATCTTTGAAGGCTCCTCCCAAGAAGGTGAGCAGTGCGAAGTTACTCCTGGTAATAAGAACGAGAGCAGTCTCTGAAGATGAGACCAGGCTGCTTTTATAAGACTGGATGACTGGGCAACTAAATGGCAGACGAAAATATATGCAGATTAATGTAAAGTAATACGAATGAGGCAAAATAGCCCTAGCTTCATATAACAAATGATATATATGTTTCTCACAAGACTGTTTCTTCTCAGAAGTGAGGTCTTTGAGTTATAAGGGAGAGTTGCATATAAACAACAGCTCAGTACAGTAGCAATGAAGCAAAATCCTGTATTATGGATTATTATGGAAGGAGTAGATGATTCCATTGCATACACCCGTGGTTTGTTTTTCCATACCTGGTCTCTGTATTTTAAAATGGTCTGATGTATCAGAAGAATAAAAGATTTAGAAAGGTGAAAGAAAGAGTGGAAAATCATGGGTGGCATAGGAAAAGTAGTTGGGATTGACTGCTCACTCTCTCCTTTGGGACAAGAAGTCGGCACCATTAATTAAAGATAGCTGGAGCCAGGAGCAAAACAAACAGGAGAACATGATTGTTCATGTAGGAGGTGAGTTGGTCTGTGGGATGCCTCACCACTGAGTGCTGTGGATGCAAGAAATTTGCATGTCCTGGAGGGAAAGTGGACAAGTATTTGGAAAAGAGAGCCACTGGGGATTATTAAGGAGACAAGCCATGCCAAGTTCAGGAAATATCTTGAACTAAAAATACCTGGAGTCTGGGAGAATGTAATGAGGGAAATGTCTGATATATTGCCCTGTGCTGCTGGCTGGTAGACTTCCATGTGCAGCCACTACTGGAAGCATGAGACTGAGTTTGATGAACCTGTGTTCTGAACTGGTCATGTTCCTAGATGTGAGAGTGGACAGTGCTTCTGCTTGACTGTGGGACTGTGGCTGTCCTCTTGGCAAAGGACGCTGCACTGCCTTTCCCTTGGTGTAAGGTTGTTGTGAAGGGCTGGCTGGCTGTAGGATCTCCTGGTGCTGGGCACTTGGAGCATTCCCTGTTTGTGCTGCAGCGCTGTGGGAGGTGGCTCTGGCTGCTGCCCTGCCAAGAGCTGCTGCTGCTGCTGCACAAGAGATTGTCCAGGCAGCTCCTGGGTGGGAATGAGGAACTGCGTGACAGGTTTGCTGCCTCTCTGTCCCTGCCCTCCCTCACTGCTCTTCCTGTTACCTGGTATGTCTTTTTGTTATGTCACATGACAAAATAATAATTAAGGAGGGATTTTTGCTCTGTGGTGAGACCTGGTTGATGTTAGGGAATGAATTAAGGCTTTATTGAATGAACTGAATTGGTATTTCTAGAGCATAATCACAGAATACATATGGCACAAATGATAGCATCTGCAACTTGTTTCTGATTCTCTCTCATGCTTAAACTGCTGGGATTTTGGATAGGAGTTCATACCACTTAATTTTCACTGTCCTCATGCATTTATCCATCCAGTGAAGTTTAAAAAAAGAAAGGAAAAAAAGGAATCACCTATAACTTCTACTAGATGATTTTTATTTATTTACTACTGCTTTTTTTTCACTATTAAATCATTAAAACATTTCACCAGTACTTCTAAAACTTAAAAAATACAGTAAAAATACCATCCTCAGCTTCCCTCTGGACCAAGGAACTGCTGAAGAATGATATTTAAGGATTACTGTTGGGAAGAAAGTGCATGCATTTCTTTCTGAAAATGCACTGATACTGTGGGTCTGTCTGGAGCGTAGGTGTGGTATTGAAAATTATGAGAGTAATGTTTCACTTGGAACATGATCCTCGTAAATGCCAGTGCTCTGCTTACTCACAAGAACACGGAGAGTTTTGGTAGGATGAGATAGGTTGCACAATATGCATGCATGTGATTGTAATCACACCGAGAGACACGTACAGACATGCCAGAAACTGCAAGAAATTTGCTGTGAGTCTTATGCATTTTAACAGTATTTTTTAAAAAGTATTTTTAGATTATATTTTAATTATTTTTAGTAGAGATTGGTGACCTGGTTCATTCAGGTAATATGCTCATCAAAGGGGAATGTGTTAAAAGAAGAGAATACTTTGGATGAGAAAGCGATGTTGACTCAATGCTTAAACAAGTTTGGACAAACCTTCACGACAGAGTCCTGTAGGCCCTCAGTGAATGTATTTTACATTAGCAGATTCCTCAGCGGTGCTGTTGTCTTTACAGAAGCTTTTTTGTTACGCAGGACCTGCCTAAACACCATTTTGAAAGCTGCCTGTTCCTTTTGATGAGAAGATACAGAACCAGTACTGAGGGCGGGGAATGCGCTGGGGAGGGAGGAGAATGGGAGAGGTGTTGATAGGGCAACAGACAGAGAAGCCTCATTTTTTTACTGGACTCTGGAAGAAGTAAATATGTGTTCAGAAAGAGCGTAACAATAAAGTTGAAGGGACTGTTTCTTAACAATGAGATATTAAACTATTTATACATGGAGAAAACTTTTACTGATAGTCAAGTGTCTGTAAGTATAAAGTTTTGTTTGTCTAAAGCAAGCAGAAAACAGGAATATGGTTTAATGAGTAGTCTTCTGAGCTAAGAAATCTTGCAGTGAAATGTGATAAATTATGCTTCTAAGGATTCATTGAGGTTTTAAAGAGACAAAGTTCGTAAGTATAAGTATTTAAGTTGACTTTCTATATAAGCTCTGTTATGAAATTAAGAATAGACCCTTTTTATAGCTATGTTTAAAATTCTTTTGCAGCATTGTATTGTTTTTAAAATGAGTGTAGTAGATATACAGATATTTCTCTATCTTTCACTTAATTTTTATTATACTTGCACGTTTCCGTAAAGCAAAAATGTTTTTACAGATATGTTAGCTATTAATTGTTACAGTGTTTTTTTTAAAGTTGTGCAGCTAAAGGGATTTTTCTTCTTCCAGCTGGATTTTTATCCAATGAAACAGAATCCAGATGGTGTAAGTTATTAAAATAACTGAAAATAAATGTGAGGTATTTATAGAATACAAAACTTCTGAGGTGTAGAGACTTAGATCAGTTTTGGCTTCTTCTTGCTCAGAAAACACTTATTTTGCAATTAAGTGTTCTATCTGTATTATCTAATTTTGACATTATAGTCTTATTCTTTATGTCTATATATCTCATAATAAAATTGTTTTAAATGCTAAAATTAGGGCAGCAAAATTTTCATATTTTAAAATGAGGAGAAAAGAAATAATTTCAAAGCATAGGAAGATATTGTATGCATTATTTGCTTAAAATAGAGTAGTTTTCATGCTCACTTTTACATTGATTTCCTCAAAATCCAATAATTTTTAGGGGCTTCATCTGCAGTAGTAGGAAATTCAGGCGTGACTAAATGTGTTTCAGTGATGTGTCACTTAATCATATCCTCTTTAATATGGAGTTTAATTTTAGTTTACTGTTGGACTGCAAGTTACCTTCCATCTGCATGTGTAAGTTATGCTGTTTCTGCATGTTTTTATTAGTGGAGAGAATTCAGTTGTCTTAAAATGTTTGTCAACAGAAGGGGAAAATTAAAGAATTGTTTACAAGCATTTTTGAAAAACTGTATGTTTTGATTTTCATTTTTCCTATAGAATTATTTTTCAAAGTTTATGATATGGCTTATAGAACCAAATATTTGTTTTTAGACTGTTTTTCTGGATGGCAAGCACTTGAAACGTGCACAGGAGTCTGAGCAGCATCGCAGACAGCAGAGGGCACTCGGAGCAGTCGTTTGCATCATTCCCTTTGCTTCGCGGGTTTTACTGTCGGGGAAGTCTCGGTGTCTGACAAGGCAGCTTCTACTTCAGTTATTTATACATGAGCAAGTTCCAGCTAGTTTGGCTTCAAAATATTTTTGTTAATATTGCATTGGAATAGGAAGGACTCTTATTTCAAAATTCGTATAGGGAATCCACAACGTTCTAAATGACAGGATCTTTTCTCATCAGTAGCACGTATCGGGTCTGTTTATTGTTGAGTAGCTGACAGATCATTGACAAAAATATATTTAGACAGATTACAGAAAATCTGGAAAATTAGGGGAAAAAACTTTTTATTTTATGGCAGAGTTTTCTTAATTTATATGTAGGCTTTTTGTTGCTCTTGCTTTTTATTTCAGTAACTGGGGTCAGTGAGCTGAATCATATTCTTAACATGTGGCTGCCATGCAAGTAGTTGTTACTTTAATATGACATAAAAAAATCAATACTTGATGAGATTTAAGATTTTTGGTTGTACATGCTGCCAATGTCACATTTAGTTTAGGACTCTGTGTGATGAGGAGCTGGTCTAGGGGATTGCCTCTTTCTGGTTGCCTGGTGGTTTTTGTGTGTGTTTTCTTCTTTTAGGAGTCAGGGATATAATAAATCCTGTTCATCTTTTGACAAGTTAAAACTTAGACAGAAGGACAGAGAGCCTGGATTTCTCTTCAGCTTTTTCTGCTCTGGAAACAAATGTACAAAAGAAAATATGAGCAGGAAGTGGAAGGAGGGTAGGAGAGAAAAACAGATCAACCTTATCTGGGGTCGCTACCCCTTCCCACAGTTTAGCTTCTAAGCAGATGGATGTGGGTTTACAAATGTCATCTTTGGTGTATCTGAATAAGGCTTTTAAAGCTGTTGTACCATATTTTAACACTTTCCTTTAATAGCTTTGCAAATTAACATTCCTTCTGCTTTTGACCTTTGACCTCTGAGTTGCCTTCCTGATTTACAAATATGCTACACAAAATCACAAGATTTTAAATCTGTAGCTGCTGAAATAAGCTGTGAAAATGTAGAGAGATATGAATTTTTTAAAGGGCTTTCAGTGCCACATGACACTTAATAGCCATGATCATTAACTGCTGCTGTCTAATTGGTAGAGGTTATTTTTCAGTGTTAGTGGAGTCGCTGTATGGAAAAAATATGGACATGCGATGCTTAGTTCAGTGAAACAAAATCAACAATTCTATATGTCTGTTTAAACTTTGGGATTATTAGGTTTATAATGCTGAGTGTGAGTGCCTAGAATGTGTAAAACATTGCCCACCCACCGTGTTCCCAACAATGTTCACTGCAGTTGCTCTGTGAGCTGCTGGTCTTGCAGCTACATCCCATTGTTGTATGTGGGATATTTTCCTCCTGCTCCTTCTTATGGGTAACACTCTCACCTGTTAAAATTGTACTAGAACTTCTGGTCTTTCTAGGTGATTCCTAGAGGATTTAGGTTGAGTGTTGAGTAAGTGCTATTGATAAAAGTCCAGTTTTGTGTTACCTCAAAGGGGTGTTCACAGGAAAGTTCTTCAAGCATTTCTGATCCATTTGTGATTTTTACTCATCCATTGTACTTATTATTATGCACCTGATTGTTTGTAATGGTGTTGCTATTTGGTTAAAGTATTGACAATGAAAATACATTCTGCATCTCGGTTTACTCTCAAACAAAATGCAGTATTTAAACAGCTCTGGCATTTTTTTCTTTATAAAGTTTTACATTTTGAATACTTATCCACACAGTAAAACTGTTTGTCTGTGCAAGTGTCATAGGGCACTTGCTTCTGAAATCCTAGAATAATGGAGGATGTAACTTGTAATTTTTAAAACATGTTTCTTCCTGTCTACCCACCCATTTGTTTCCACTGCATTTTGTCATGGTATTAAATACTTGTAGGAACATTCATTACTGCAGTGGTGTGCCTATTCAAACAAGTAATCAATCAAAAAACTAACTGTCCATCACAGCAATTGTCTTATGCTTCTAAAATTCTAGTTAAAATAGGCTTCATCTGCAATTGAATTAAATTTCTTCTCTGATCACTGTAAATTAAATTGAGAAGATTAAGTTTTTCTGGTAACCAAGTCTCTTCATCCTAAACTCAAAAATGGGAAGATGTGCAGACTTTTACATACTGGCTGTTGCAAATCAGTCTCACCATGGGATATTGAGTAAAGGCTCTTCTCTTTCCTCATTTTCTCTCTTTATAAGAAGTTCCAGGTAATATTCGCCTTCTTCACCGGGTTGTTTGTATATTGGGGGCTCAACCTAGGAACTGTATGGATGTGGGGGATTCCACATGCTTCACTGAACAAGGGAGAAAGTTCCTCTTTCCTGAATGACTACTGGTACGTCCACCTAGGGTTTAAGGACATCCCACTAGCATAAAAATGCCCACTAATCACTTCCCGGTTTGCAATTCTGGTCTTTCTTTTTCAGCAGAAAATTGTGCTCCGATTGCTTTAAAAGTAACAGCAGTGAATGCTTTAGGTACTATCACTGTTGTGGACAGCAGCAAACTTCCTGAAATGCTGCACTTTCCATATAGAGTCTCTTGAAGACACCGCTGTCACAGGCAAGTGAATTGCACTTCCCTCTTACATTACAAGGAGCCTATTTTGCTCTCTGTTCCTGATGCTCTTTGCACAGAACTCTCTTGACATCAGCTGAGCACAGGTTCAGGTCGTTAGAGAGGAAGGGCAGAACAGCAGTTGGTTTCTGAAAGAAGAATTTTGTCTTTAGTGACAAGAGGCAGCTCCTAGGTTTAATGAAATATGCCAAGTCTCCTTGTATTGCGGATTTTTATGTGCAGTTTATAGTGTTAGCCACTGAAAAGTTAAGCAGAATGGACCATTTGAGGTCCTGTTTTGTTCTGGCTTGCATTATGTAAACCTCTGAAAATAGTGGTTTACTATGTAAATGTTTCTATAACTGATGTTAGGGTGATTAACTAGTGTTTTTTTGGAAACTGTCTTGGAAATCTGTTTTATTGAATACAGGACTATCACACAGTTCAGCGTCATTTTATTTTCCTGATTTGTTATAGGAAACGTTCTAAAATACAATCAGCATGATTTATATAAAATGATCGAGCTTTTCTGGTGAGAGATAATTGAGATCTAATCTGAATCCCTGACGAACCACAGCTTCCTGCACTGGCCTGTTGCTATTGGTAACATAAAGGGAGTAAAATAGAACTTCATACGAAATGCCTTTAAACTTTACTGGCATGTACAGGCATGGAACAGCGTTGAATTTTTTAGTTTAATCTTTGAGAAGCCGACGTGTTAAGGAAATGCTTTTTCCATATTAAGTGAAGATGAATTTAGGAAGAGTACTGCTAGGAAAAATAACTGCTGTTTCTTACGAAGAGCGGGTAAGTGATATGAATTATATTTAGCTAAAGCAAGGCATTGTTGCAGTGAGAAATTAGAATAGGCTATTGTTATTGGCAAGAAATTAGAGAAGAATGGTATCAGCTACAGAATGCTTTTTGCTTAGCCTTTAAGCTTTATTACTTTAAAATATTTGAATTAAAATTCCTGTGTAAATGAAAACATTGGGTTTTATTCTCAGAGAAAAGTAATCTTGTTATACCAAGTAACACTGAGATTTTGATGGGTGTTTATGAGCTATGCCCAGTATGTATAAAGCTAAAAACCCAGTATGTTTATAATGTGTGCCTATTTTTTAATTATGTGCAATGTATTTTGTATATGCTTTCTGTACCATTATATCAATATTATATCTTTAGGTAAGCTTGTATATATCTTTTATGTATCTTTATAAAAATAATTTTAGGGATGGATTTGGCACTTAAGGCACTGTGTTTATATGTGATAGGATTGGTTTTTTTGGGGGTAAAAAGTGGAACATTTATTTCTTAAAGGAATTCCAAATGTCACATCGTTTATTCTTCATATGTTTTAATAGATTCAAATATTTGACAAAAATATACTGAGTGTATTCAGTAAAGTTACTGTACAGTAGTTGTACAGTATTTTTTTCTTCAGAACTCTTACATGCAGAATGCTTTTGTGTTAACTATTATAAATGCAATTTGGTGGTAGAGAATTGAAAAGTGAAATTGTGTAATAGTCCTCCTTTAAGTGGCATTCTGAAGGGGCACTCTTCTCAAAGAATTCTAAATCATGAAATTAATTGCAGTAATATTTTGAAACGAGGATAAAAAGCCTGTAATGTTATGCTACTTTTTAGGTAAGAAGTACATTTGCGACTATTTATTAGAAGGAAAATCTAGCAATAATTGATGAGTAATATGGCTTTTTTTTTTTTAAATGCTAGAACTGTATATACCACATTTTGAGATATGATCTCCCTCCCAGAGAACACTGGAGTTCATGGCATGGACTATATTGATGCTGTAATATATTTAAAAATATGTGTATATCATGTAAATCCGGGAGTAATGTGGCTGAAGACCTTGGGATCTGCTCATAATTCATGCCTTGGCAAAAGGAGAAGTTGCTTCAGGTGATTTAAGAAGTAGTTTGAACAAAGCTAGATGCAAGCAGAGGGTCAACTGAGTGACAGGCTTTCCTGAGATAAGTGACAGAATGTTTGAAAGTTGGCTCTTTGTATTCAGCCTGTAAATCTTCAGAACCCAACAGATTTCCTAGAGTTACCCTCTATACCGAAATCCTGTGAGAAAATTAGTTTAGAAGGTTGGTGGAGCTAGGTGTGCTATTCTAACCTGAAAGGCTTATTTACAGGACTACAGTAAAATAGTGTGTAAAGTGATGTTGTGCTGGGTAAGTAACAGACTCTGGCAGCAGTCAGTGAATTCTTTGGATGCAGCAAGAAGTTGATGCCTGTATTGGAAGGAAGTGTGCTTTAGAAAGGTGACAGAGAGGTCATTTTTAATCTCTTTTATTCTGAATCTTTCTGGATACCCAGGAAAGGAATAGATGTTTCTGTTCAGTCTGTGATTTTGTCATTGTTAGAATAGGAGAGAGAAATACGACTTCGGTCTCCTTACAGATTTTACCCTCTGTGTCTCAGGAGGAGTGGGAAACAGAGATGCCTTTTTTGACTCAGGAAGGCACTCACCCCCACTGTAATAGCACAGATGATTTCACGTTGCTCCATTTTATTGCTAAGGCCTGGCATTTCCCAGTATGTGTCACCCCTGCCGGTATCCCCCTCTTTCCCTTTGTTCTGCTCCAGTATTTGAGCATGACTTCGACTTGAGTGACAAATCTTGGGGTGGAGTAAAAGGACATTTTTGTACTGTGTTACTGGGGTAGTCTGTACACATGGATTTATGTGCTCAGTATAATGTCTGGGCTACGGGTAGGGTATTTTTTGGTTTTCTGCATGATGTTGTTATGGCCGAATTTCACAGTACCTAGTCACTTCCCTGGGACCTGATCCATGTAAAATGGAACATGTAAGATGGAACTAAGTGGATAAGAGTTTCTGTCACCTGAAAGATGTCATCAGACAAGCTTCATGCAGTGGTGCACACATCTATCAGGTTATAGGCCATGAAAGCTAAAAGATATAGCCTGTTCCAACCTTATGAACTTCCAGCCTTATGAATTACTCTCCTCTATGCCCTCTCTCCCTTTGTACCTTGTTGTTGGTGCAAGGTACTATGTTGTCTACTTCTATTCTGGAAAAAAAATAAGGTACTCACAGAGTAGTTTTCTCCCTGATAATTACTAAAAGCTTAAACTCTTTTAGATTTGTTTAGATTTGTTGCAAGCAGATCCTAAACACAACATCAAAAGCTCACGGGCCCTTCTGGTTTTTCCACCTAGCAAAGAGAGATGATGCAAAGGGAACTTTAACATGTTTTCTCTTATTCAGAACTTTATGCTGTCAAATATATGCTGAAGCATTTGCCAGTTTACAGAGACCTAGAGCATCTTTTGTACTGTATGGTAACTGGGAAGCTACTCTTCAGCTTGCTGGCCCTGCACTGAGCTTCTCTCTTGAATCACAGGGATCCAGATCCCACTCTGAAGTCCCTGGAGCAGAGTTGCATCCCCCAGCTTTCCAGGGTGTGTGTGTGTCTGTGTAATTCAGCTGCTAATCCAGCTAGATGAGCAGGCAGAGTTCCCATGAAGGGATATACTGGAAGACATTTTAGCTTTTCTAAATTAGATTTATTTAAAAAAAAAAAATCAGATTCCTGGCATATACCTTGGGCTTTTTCCTGAACCAATTTGATAACTGGGGTAATTTGAAGAACTAATTTCAGTTCTTATCTGGTTGTGAAAGATTTGACGGTTTCATGCAATTAGATTTTATCTCTGGGTGATAGTTCATATATACATTCACAACATATGTGTTCTGCCATTTGGAATTAAATGCTTAAATACTTTTTTAAAAATCTACACATTAGCCCTAACTGGCACAGAGTCATGCCCTGTCCTTCCTCCTGTTTCAGAAATGGCTACCTACAGGAGTGTTCAGTTTTATAGCTTTCTGATACATATACTTTTCAATAGGTGGTTCTTAATATGTGTGTAGTGTTAAATTTCATCAAATTATCAAACTTTTTAGGTGTAGTAGATCAGAGTTTGTCTTGAAGAGCCTCCAGTGGTGGGAAACATGAGTGCTGAAGAATGAAAAACAGCCCCCAACGTAAAATGTGTTTTCAAAATGAGATCATCATAGTATTAAAGAAAATCTGGTCTTGCAACTTATACTTTTCAAAGACAAATCTAGGCAAGTTTCAGCTGAACAGTTTAGAAGAGAAACTTCTTTGTCTGAATGTGGACTGCATGCAGTTTCTGACAGGTTTATACTGAGATTTCTAAGTACTCACAAACGTAGTTTGAACATATTACTGTGAATTCTAACACAGTAATTACAAGCTTTAGTTTCTAGGTGGTTTTATTGAATTAGGTGGATTTAGTTACACAGATGAATTTAAAGAACTCTTCTTAAAATAGATTTTATTCTGTGATCTATAGAAATAAATGGGTAATGCTTGGAACATGATAGGTATATTTAGTGACTCTGTAATGTAAAATATATTTCCTCCTATAGGTGTGCTTTAAAAACATTTTAACATAAAAATTACTAAGGCCTTTCTTTGAGACATTGTAAGATGCTAATACATCTCATGTAACATGCAGTAGACAAAGCATTTAAAATAAACACACAAAACCAACCCATGGTGTGTAGAAAGTTCACTGCATTAACTTATGCTAAATTGATGGAGATTAAACTCTCGTTGTCCATTAATGATTGAGCTTTTCTATGAAATTGCACCATTTTCCCTTTAAAATTGTATTTTATAATTGTTAACTTCCCAATTTTTGACAAAAATAGTATGAATATTCTTTCTCATATCATGAAAACCCTATTAATTTTGCTTCATACCTTTCAAAAACATGAAAAATTGTACTTGGTGTTTGAATCTAGGTTAATGAAAGCTGACAAAGTAAATGACCATTCCTAAAATATAGATATTTTGAAAGGACTGTGATTTTTTTTCTGTCTAATGTGTAAACTGATACTATTACTTTACTTTGAGTCATCCTTTTCTTCGTTCTCTGAGAAATTACATTGAAGTTGTTTATTCATTAACTGTACTGCACAGTGATGTGACTAAGAAATTAGAAGCAATCACATTTATAAACCAGATTTCAGTAACTCAAATTAAATTTTCTAAAATACAAACATGAATTAAGTTATGGCTTCTGAATGCATAACATGATCTCTAGACTTATGTGCAAAATAGAGCTAGAAAATATGTCTTAAGCTCCACTGAGGAATTGTAACCAGAACTATGTTTTTGATACTTGAAACAAAGATATTAAAGGGAGATGCTTGGATGTACTTTTTGTTATATTATTATGCTTCAAAGATCCTTAAGCATTTATATAGTTAAGCAAGAAGTGTCACCGTTTTTTCAATTTTTGAATCTTTTTCATGAGAGATGTATTTGTGTTTATCTGAACTAGCACCAGGGGAATGATGTCAATAGAGGTTAGTTTAGACTTTGAAGGTCCCAGAATACTTGTGTCAAAGACTAGATGAGATCCTCTCCTGGTGGTGATGGCAATGGTGAGGCCACAGCAATTTGTAACAAGTTCTTCAGAGAGTGTTAACAGCAGTGTGAGAGCCTGCAGTGAAAGAAAGAAAGGAGAAGATATTGCTAAAGGTTTTAGTGGATTTTGAAGAAGTGGGAGTGTTTGTTGCCAAGGCTGAAAAATACAAACTATGAAGAGGGAGCTGTTAGCTTGAATTGTGTATATATTTGTGCTTTTCTTCTTCTATGTTTTTCTGATCTTGAAAAAGTTGTAGATTTTGTAGGGCATTCTTTCCTAGCTTCCGAGCAGTACAAAAGAAAAGGAGATAGTTTCTTTTTAACTATTTAGAAGGTTCCCTAAAGGTTCCAAGACACTTTCTATGAACAAGAAAAGATTCCCCAAACTGAAATAAAAATACTTTGTTGTAGTCATTAAAAAATCAGCACAAACTGAACTCTAAAAAGCATTTGTCCTCCAGACTACACTCAGCTGAGTGTCAAGGTTCAAGCATTGGAGTACCTGTTTGGGAAATGGTCACTACTTGGATTTACAGAGGTGTTAGATGCCTTGAGGTAATTTGTCATCAAAGTTGAGAAGTTTAGGGCAGATAAGCACATAAACATCAACATTTCACTAGAATACTAATTGTCCTTGAAAATCTGATGTACAATACAGGTAGAGGTGGCGTGGAGTTCTTACTGGAAGTTAGTTCCAGTTTATTGCAAACACTCCAAACATCCTTTTGTGTCTGTGGCAGTCAGAAGTAACTGACAGGAGGAGTTTTCAGAGTCATCTGACTGACAAAACACTGAATTTTCGTTTTATTGACAAATATCTCCAGATACTACAGCAAACTAAAGTGCACGAGGTATTGTTTTCATTTTAAGTCTTTGGAGGTCAATTTTAGATACCTGCTTTTTCACAAGTACCGACAGATTGCCTCTGCCCATCTAAGGACTTTTGGAAGCAGTGTAGCTACCACAGCAGAAATCTTCCAGTAAATATTAGTGGGATCAAATCCCTGGACAATAGTGGTTGAAAGGCCTGAGGTGAATTTCTTGGTGGGGAGAAAACACCTGTGAGAAATAACAGCTGGTTTCTTTAAAATTTCCTCTCTAATATTATGTTATTAATAAGATGATAAAAATACCTAACAGTGCAAATACTAAGTGAAGCTCAAAGATTTCTGATACTTGCCATGAAACTTCAGTAACATTTCTCTTTTTCTTTCTTATTGCAGTCAGCAACTGTTTCTGATGGAGGTAAGCTGAAGCTTGTTTTTACTTTTATAATGAAAAATAATCAATTTTCCACATAAGGAACATAATATGTGGTAAATTATGTGATATATTACAAGATGTAAGTCCAAGGTGGTGCAGAGCTCTACGACTGCTTTAGGAACTGTGCCAGTGAAAATAATGCAGGCTTATGTTCACATACTTTCACTGGTTTATTTGCATAATATTTTTTTATGGCACATTTATATATGCACTTTTTTATTATAACTAGGCTTCTTCATTCATAATAATAAAGAGGCAGAGCTGGTAGATTTCTGTGTAATTGAATGGTAGATAAAAATCTCATTCTCTGTTTTATTGCCCTTTCCATACCTCGTTTGCTTTTGAAGAGATGCTCTAGCTTCTAAGTTGTAAGCTATGTTGGTACATTTGTTGAGGTTGAACTTTCTTAAATGTGATCCTTTTTGAGAAGGGGGTAAGTAATTTGATATTTGTAAAATCCCAGCATGGAGCTTTTGCACTTCTGGTGTATTTCTAAGTAAACTTATCTTTATTGCACATAAGCTTGTTTGTTTTGATTTTAACATGCCTTTAATGTTTTAAAGGATGTCCACTCTTTGTTAAACATTAGAAGACGATTTTTCTGAAGCTTTGAAGTTAATTGAAACAGTTTAAAAATGCTTCCTTAATGGAATAAAGGAATTTTTATAGTGCAGGGTGTACAGGAGATGGCTTTTCTCCTTGTCTTCTCTGGCAGGACTTGGTTCACTTGATCCTGCAGAGAAAATCACTTGCATATTTTTGTAATTTCTATTCTTTGACTATATTACAAGTAATGGATATTAATTAGAGAGGGCACAAGGGAACAAGCTGTGTTGCGGTAATCAGTGCAGTGAAACTGGAAAAAATACTTGGAATGCTAAGGATAATTTTTTTATATTACATGCAAGTGTAAATGAAAATTAGCAATACTATTTACAAAACTTCTTCATGTCCTAATTTCTGATTCCTTGCAAGACTAAAAGTGCACTTGAGGAAAACATTACTGTTTTGGTCCTTTTTCTGGAGCCATTTTCCAGTGGCTGACTTTGTCAGGTATTTTCCTTCTCTGCTGCTGACACAGTCTAATGCTTTAGTGTACTTCTGTCTGGATGAGAAGATAGACTCATGCTATATCTGTCTTGTCTGCAAAGTGACAAAACAACAAAACAGAAAATAATAGTGTTTGTTCTACTTTCTATTTCTAAAATGTAGCTTATGTTTTTCTGGGAAAAATACATTTTTTTTTCCCCCACATGTTACCTGCTTGATATAAAAATCAAAACAGACCACAGACTTTTTGTTTGTGTATATAGGTGCTGAGTGCCAAAAATGTGACTGATCTTTTTTTAGTTAAAATGCAATGTACTTGTGTCTTGTCTCCATGAGGGTTCTTGTTCTATGTTAATGAAAGTTATTTTGTTGCTTATCCAAACTTGGAAATTCCTGTGATAGTCCTCATACAACAATCATTTCAATCTTTTTGTCCTTCCAGCTGAAAATTTATTTTAAAAATTCCACTCCTTTTCAGTTCTTCCAATATGACTTTTGTATCGTATTCCAAATCTGTAGGTAACTGTTTTCACAATTAATTCTATACAGTTTTTTGAACTCATGAAATCTAAGGGCCATTAAGGTCTCAGACGTGAAAGAGCAGCCAAGAAGTTATGTGCAATTTCCTGCTGAGTTGTATTCCCTATTTTTTCAGCTCCTTCAGAATTTAACATAAATTCTCTCTTCATTGTTAAATACTACTTAAGAAGGGGTATAATTTATGTAAAAAGTGGTAGTTGAATTATATTGGATAATACTGAATCAATGCTTAAATACTGAGACTGTGGGTTGGAAAAATAGGAGCCAGAGAGACTGTAACCAGAAAAAGTGAAATTAAATAAATTCCTAATTCATTTCAAGCTGCATGGAGTAAAATGTTCTGATTAACGTGTGAATTACATTTTCTAGCTTTTACTTTCATTGAGTATGTCACAGCACTGAAATTTTTTCAGTTTTCCTTAAACTCACTAATACATAAATAGGTCCGCAGACCGAGACATTTTAGGATATGTCTAGTTTAAAGAAATTTTCATCAGTGTAACCATTAGTACAGCACTGCGTACTTCCCGTCCTAGACTAAATGTTTATCATCCTAGAATCACAGAATGATTTGGGTTGGAAGGGACCATAAAGGTCAACTTGTTCCAGCTCCCCTGCCATCTAAGCTGGCCTTGACACTTCTAGGGATGGGACATCTACATTTTCTCTGGGCAACCTGTTCCAGTGGTATCATCACTGTCAGAGTGAAAAATTTCTTATATCTAATCTAAATCTATCCTCCTTCGATTTAAAGTCATTACCCTTTGTATGCTCTTGTCAGAAGTCCCTCTCTAGCTCTCAGCCCCCTTTAGGTACTGGAAGGTGCTCTAAGGCCTCTCCAGAACCTTCTCTTCTGCTTTGTATTACTAATTAATATTAGTATTTGTACATATAACTAGATAATAGAAATACAGTTGTTAAGCATTAGTTAGGGAAGAAAATTCATGTGTAAAAAGCAGTTACATGTTTGTATACATCCCTTCAGTATGGTGGGAGGCACAACAGTTCTCTGTACATTTTCTTTGCAAAGTCAATGAAGCTTTATGTCATATGGCTTTTTTAATGTTAGAGCCTGGCTCTAACATTGGTAGATGGTAGAAACCATCTACCCCTTGTTGTGTTTATTTTATATTTTACATCCCAGCTCATGCAAGGCTGGGATGTTCCTATCAGCCAAAACTCTGCACTTGGGCATTGCAAGATAGGAAACATGTAAATTTGCATTGTTTCTAAACATGCTGACCAGTGGCAGCTCTTAACTGTAATTGATTTGTGTAATGAATTGCAGACAATCAGAATGCAAACTGAAATAATGCTTAGATGCAAGATTACTGCTGTAGATCAACTGATCTGTGGCACCTATGCTCTAGGAGTACAGGAACCATTTTATGTTACTACAGCGACCTGTAATTAGCAGGTTTTTCTTACTTCCCACCTCAGAAACTGTCCTTTGCTGCTGCCCGTGGGAGCAGTGGGAGTGTGTACACAGCACACAGGCTGCGCCTGATGTTTTGAGCACTGTGCCATCTGAATTGTCACAGGGATGATCAATAGTCCCCAGCTAATGTCTGACTTTGCTATTTATACCTGCATGGCACTTTAGAAGGGGAAAACCGTAAGGTCGAAGGATCTATAACAGAAGTGCCATCATCATTCATCTCCCAGACAGAGGTGGTGAGGTATCTGAGCTAGTGAGAATGTCTGGGTCAGTTCTTACCTGCTATTCCCTGCAGAGATCAGTTCCACAAAGCTGAAGTCTGTTATTTCCAAATACTTCAGCCTAACAGATATTACATGCTTTTTGATGCAACTTTGCTGTAGTTTCTGCTGATTTTTGCTTGAAGTGTTCATCACTAGGAAAGAATGTTCATAAGGGAGAGTGTTTCTAAAGACCTTTTAGAAAGGAATCTGATGTTTGCAGTAATAAATAATGTAAAACTGTATTTTAAAAAGTAACTGAAGACAGTAAGGCAAAACATTCACAATGAAGTGCAAAATAAAACACTGTTTATGCTTTTTACACTACAGATACAGATGGATTATTTCTTCTAACAGGTATATAACTTACTTGTCAGTTCTGCTGGTGGTGCGTGCTCACTGTAGCTGTGTTCCACTGTGGCATAAATAATTCAAGTTCCTTTAGCAGCAGTGGCAAAAGGTCTTTTCTTTAAATTATTTATGTAGCATTTTATAATGCTTTGTGTTAAGTATACTATTGCTTCCCTCTGCTTGAAGCCACGAGGGTAAGGAATCAATTTGTTTAGAGTGGTGTTAGAAGCTACCAGGAATTGCTGTGGGGAAATGCGTTAGCGTCCCTCATCCCAAAATTGCAGAGGAACGATGTGCTGTACAGCCAGACTGATCTACACCCAATGGGTTCCGGGGCATTTCAGCTGAACTTGGTATGGATTCAGAAGGATGGCTTTCAGTGAAGGGCTTGAAGTATTTGATTAAGTGGCACCACAGTGGTTCTTATCAGCTTTATCCAGGTAATGTATTTAGTTATTAACTAGAATATCTTAATTATATGATTGTATGTGTTCCGATGATTACAGGGAATATGCTTAGCTTCTCAGAACAATAAAAAGTGTTTGTAGGCTGAAAAATGTATACAAAATACATACAAATGCATACAAAATAGCCTTCATTGATTGTATTCAGGGTTATGGCATTATATTATCTAAACCGAAACTTCTGAAGCCATCTTACTCTGAATACTTTCAAGATTTAGTTGATTAAAAGCCTGTATTTTCTTGCATAATGCTGTTTTTGTAAAATAAATAAAACCAAGACCCTCCTTGGGACGTGTAAACACAAAAGGTGCAAAATATTACATTTTGAGGATTTTTTAGATAGCATTTTGTGTCACTTCTGTATTTCCAAAAGGCAGTAAATGAAACTGAATGAGTTTGCATTAAAAGTAGTTTTTCCTCACTAGGTATGGTTGCTTTCAAGCAGAACAAAAGTAAAGTTAGGTCCCTGGATTTGGAATGTTTGAGCAAGGAGCCTCCTTTTACAGGTAATGCAAGATAAGTCGATGCTTCCAACAGGGACAACAAAGGAAGGCAGGCATTTGGAAAGTTCACAGCACTGCTGTTGTCCATGTTATCCATGCAGAGCTGGGGTTTTTCACATTAAATTCCTCTGGCATCCTGAGATTCCCAATTGCTCATTTTCTTTTTAAAAATACTTTACAAGGAGGAGGAGGAGCAGTTCACTTTGCACACTGGCCCTGTGGTGAGAATGTTTGAGGGTGGGAGTCAGGACTGTGTTTCCTCTGATGATCATCACAGAGGGCTCATTAGATGAAATATGTGACCTGGTTGGAAAATTTCTCCATTCCTGCTTTCCAAGGTGGGCTGTTTGTACCTAGGAATGCATGAGCTGTGAGAGTCAGGAAACCTGATGCTGAAGTCTTACATTTGAAACATTCCTCTGCAAGAGGAGTGGAGCAGGAGTTATGGCTTATATGGTCTTCATTTAAGTGTGATCTGGATAAATGGGGTACTAATGTTAGAGTCAGGGAGGTGTTTCTCCTTCCATCTGACTTTCTTTTTCTCCAGTTCTAAATAGTGTATCTGCACTAGGCTGTAACTGTTTTAATTGCAACTGATGATCTGGGTGGTAAAAGAAACTAGAATAACCAAGCCTTTTCTGGGAAACAGTGTTGTTCTGTATTGTTTTCAGGTTGACAGGTACCACAGCAGAAAGCTCTACAGATTTTAAAAGCAAATCGACTGCATTTTTTCATTCAGGGAAACCAAAGCTGTGTTAGGGTTAAGTATAAATTGTAATAGTTCTTTTTGAAAAAAGTCTGAATTACCTAAATTAAATGAACCAGAACAGAGACAGTTTACTGGGAATGAGTAATCCCTTAATGCTGTGTTAACACATTGGAGGACCTGTGCCAGTAGCTCTTTGGTTGTTGAAAATAGGGTCTTATTTTGGTTCATTTGTTTTCATGGGCTCTCCAGAGTCAGCAGTGTATCAGAGGAGGGAGGACCCGGTGTAGTTTAGAGGAGTGTAACTCTGAGGAGCTAGAGAGAGCAGGCAGCTGGTAGCAATTAAAGGTAGTTAGCAGTTACCCACTGGTGTAAACACTGGAGGCTGTAATTGCAGTTTGGTTTCCCTGCTGCCATAAGGAAATTGAATGCCTGCCGCTGGGAGGGAGGTGAGGCTGACTGGCTGATGACTGCTGTGCCTGCCACTTCCCATTCCCTTCTGAGTCCTAAGGCACTGTGACTCCAGGATTGAGAGTTAAGCGCTTGGTGTGGCTGCTCCATAATTTCTGTCTGTCAGCCAAGTGGGTTTCAGGGGTTTGGTATGTGGGATGAGTTTGGCTTTCTGACTTTGCCTGAAAGGAACAAGGAAATTTTCGTCGTTCATCACTGGAGAACACTGGGGATTGAACCCTCCAGGAGTGAGGCAGTATCTGAAACTGTTCCAGATCTATCAAGAAGTGGGTGTCTATTTATATCCTGGACTGTAAAATAGAACATATCCACCTGCAGAGTTAAAGCAAAATACTTCAGATAATAAATTTAGATATCATTCTCTTCAGATTCACATTAGCTTCTTTGACAATAGTTTCATTGTGGTGACAGGTATTCTCTAATGAAGTTAACAGTTGACTTGGTTATGCTTTTCATATGTCTTAAAGGAGAAGGTGAATAAATATTTGTATAAGAAAATTTGACATTATTTGCTGAGTGTTTGTAATTAGCTTTGATTAATATGGTGATTAGGCGATGAAAATTATTTGTATACCTCGTTTGTTACTAGTGTCCTTAAATATTATCCTTGTTGAACATACAAGCTTACATTTTGTTCTTCCCTAATCTAATTCTATATCTTTGACTTACTTGTTTTATTTTTGTCTTAGAAGATAGCTTTGCTTACAGAAACTCAGGGTAGTTAACTGTTTCATCTTAGTGACTATTTCTGAGCTAAGAATATGTTTAAAAATGAAGTTTCAGAACTTTTCTTAATTTTTTTTCCTTATCTTTATAACTTTTTCCTATACTTGTAGCTGTTTTCGAATGGTGCTTTTATTAAAGCTCTTACTTCCAGGGAGGAACAGTATTGTTTTGTAACATGAAATTTGGAAATGCAAAGGGCTTTCAGATACTTCCTAGATAAAAGGAGACCTTGGGAGATCTTACAAAGTAGGGTTTTTTGGGTGAAATTACTTGTTACTTTAGTTAGTCCAAGTGAATAACTGAGGAAAATCATGAAAATGTACCTGTGAAGCATAGTCCATTTCTGACTGGTTGTGAATTCAGTTTTCTCAAATAGCTTGCATTTCTAGTGAGCTACATACTTTTCCATTTGACATAAAATTGCTGAATATATCATCTATTTAATTAGAGGGTGTTATTTTCTCACATTTGTTACTGCAAATTTTTCAAATAATTGAATGTCTGTGACTTTTTCATCTCTTCAAAGAATCTCATTCAGTTTGGCATCTCTCTATGTGCAACCTGTCCTGCTCAAAGCAGGGAGATCAGACCAGGTAGCTCAGGCTTTAGTTGTGTCTCCACAATGAATTAAACTTTACATCACTTCTGTGAAGTGTGTAGCTGTGAGTTCAGCATCACCAGTTTTACATTTGTGTACACTGGGAAGTGGAAGGGCCATCCTAGGGTGGGCAAGAAGTAAATAACAAATCTGTTAATAGAACCCTGTTGTAAGCAGTTCCTTCTCTTATTTAGAGCAGCCGGTTCTTTCCCCTTTCTACTTCTGTGAACAAATGGTCACTTTGAGATTGTTTTTGTGTGCATTTTGTTTACTGACGTGACAAAGATGATCTGGGGTTAATACTTGAAATTGTTAGGCTGCTACAAAAGGGGTTTTTTGTGTTTCCCTGAATTCTCTATGGGTTCTTACTAATTTGTTTCTCAGAATACAAAAACACTTCTGTTTTTTCAAGATCTAAAGAATCTGGTAATTTCTCATCTTTGCGTCTTAAGATTATTCTAGTATGTTGGCTGGAGTCTGGAAGGGATCTCTGTTTTTATCAGAAACCATAATAAATTGAGGATCTATGGTTTGGTGCCTTAACTTCCTGTGGATGAGGAAGGCATCCCTTACTAGCTCATTTTCCTTAATGTTCTTTTCCGCAATTGGCTCCTTTCCTAAATTTTCAGTATAAACAGGAATCTTGTATTTCCATGTAAAATTTCACAGGTTTCCTTGTCTCTAGCAATTGAAGTTTATATGAAATTTTGCTGTCTTCTATCACCAAGTAGTTTTTTGCCCACATTCTGGGTTCTTGAAGGTGAACTTTCCTTGGATAATCTTATGAAGGAGTGCAGTCCATAGGGTAAGAAATATCAACAGGAAAATGTATTTTATTTTGTGGAACAAGAGAAAAGATTTTGTTTTCGGCCTGCCCCTTTTGCTTCTGTCAGAGGACTGCTTTTAAGACACTCATTTAATTTTCCTTGCAGTGGAACAGAAGAAACTTGAGAGGTGTTTCCATGCAGCAATAATAAAATAATAATAATAATGGAGGGGGATATTTAGATATCTGCACCACGGTGAGCTTGAGCAGGAGGTGTGATAAGTCAAGTGAACAATGTTGAAGAGTAAAAGTGAATACTGCTTTATTGACAGATTTAATTTCCTTTTTTAACAGAGCTGAATAGCACCGAGTTGAAAGACTGCATCAGTGAAAACAGCCTCAGCAGCAATGCCAGCCTTCCCAGCGTGCAGAGCTGCCGGCGACTGCGAGAAAGGAGAGTTGCAAGCTGGGCTGTTTCCTTTGAGCGTCTTCTTCAGGATTCTGTTGGTGTTAAATATTTTTCGGTGAGTTTTGAGCGACAGCAAGAGGCTTTCCAAAATACCTGATACTGCCACAGTAATTTTCCTGTATTTTCTTTTTTTTTTCTTGATGCTGTCCTTGCACAGGACAAGGCAGGAGTTCATTCATGCTCAGTTGTTATCTGAGCATCTTTCTGAGTTTACACGGGTTCACACTTGAGTAAGAGTTCATAGTAATAGTAATATAGAGATTGCCATGCATTTCTGCACAGCAGAAGTTTAAGGTGAAAATGGAAGCTATATTTGGCTTTGTCTGGGAGCTTTCAGAAAGCTTCCTCATTTTGTAAAATGCTATTTTTGTGTCTGTAGCCTTTGTACAAGATGAAGGAAGTACTTTTGGTAGTTCCCTAAGAATGGGTAATTATTTACATCTATCTCCACTGAAATGTTGGAAGCCCCATAGAAGATTTTTTCAATGATAGAGTGGCTTATTTTCCTGAAAAAGGTTTTTAGAAATACATTTTGGAAGTAGTTATGGTAGCTAAGAGCAACATATGGTTAAAGCTGCAACTTGAAGGAGTAATGTTGAATATTTGCAAAGCATAAATACTTTGCAATACATAAATACTGTTCTGCACAGCACATTTATGAAGTTATAAATAGCATCATCTCTATTTTGCATGCAAGTAAACTGAGGGTATATACTTTTGCTTTGTTGCACTGAGAGTATGTTGCTGATTGTGATTGTGTTACACAGGGACAGTTTGTGCTGCCCAAGTAATTTTCACAAAGAGAATATAAAGAAACCTGTGGTGTAGGAGAGGTAGATTATTGGAATCTGCAGTAACTCAAACTCTTTTTGCTTGATACGAAAGTATTAAGATATCACAGTGGTTATTAATCAGATTTCCATGTTAACTGGTAGGGGGAACCCAAAACCCCACATTTACAGTGAACGTCTGTTTGAGGAAACAGAGAAGAGGAAAACAAAATAATACATCCTGCATATTATGTTCCCTGGTTTAGCAGAGTAGCCTGAGAGTTATTAGCATTAGCTTCAATACTGAGACTTCTTCTCAGGCTGGAAAGAGAATTACAGTTCTGATCTGATGTTAGAGTCCATCTGAAAAATGATGTAATTTGTGGGCCTGCTACTGAAAGTTCAGTTGACTTTTCTAATTACTTGTAAACCTTTCGTACACTTAGAAAATTGCTGCATTAATTTTTCACTGCTTTGTTAGTTCAAAACTTATATTAAAAATGTAAAAACTAGTTCATATAATTTTAATAAATATTCAGTTTAAAGGTGAAAGGTACTTTCATTTCAGGAAAAGCCAACCTCAGATATTCTCAAAGTTTTACTTTTCCCTCCCATTTTATTGTAATTAGAACGTCTTTTTTTATAAACACTGCAAAAGTGCATGTGTTAAAGAAATACCCACTTTAAAAAACAATTAGGGAATGTTAAAGTTTATTGTGTGTGCCACCATTTTCTTGAGGCCCAGGAGATTTCCAGAGCCATTGATTAATTTATTTGCAACCTGGCTGTCATAACACTATGCAGTTACAGATTGCTGCCAGTATCCAAGAATGTTGAGGCACCAGCATGTAATTCATGGTTCCATAGTAAGTGTCTTGGTGCATTTGGGATCCAGCCTCTGCCTGTCCTGAGGACAGCTGTGTCACAGAGCAGGAATTACTCTCTAAGAAGGAGAGATTTTGCATGTTTTGCAAATACTCACACTTTGCATAATGGCTGCTGCTTAGAGCAGTCAGCCAGGAGGCGAGAGAGCTGTTTGCAGGTTCCCCCCTCAAGGGATTCAGACCAGCCTCTCCAGCTTCCCAGCCATGGGTGGCAGCTGCTGGGCTGCCTGATCTTCCAGCCGGGGCACCACTCGGCCTTGTTGGTGAACCGAGTTGTTGGCCAGCTGTGCCCAAATCCTGCGGCCACAAGGAAGCAAGTGGGAGATGGACTCTAGATTCACAGGGAATGTGCCAAGGAGGAAGTAAGCAGTTGTGTTCTGGTTCCTGCTCGCTAATTTGATTCTCTTTTAATATGTAATTACGCGTCAAATGCAGAAGTGTCCCCTGACTGCTCTCAGGATTGTCTTTTATATGTTTGGTGTCTCAGATGATGTATCTGAAAAACTTAAAATTCATAGCTTCCTTGGGCATTTAGATTCCCTGTATGGTAGTTTATCTCAATTGTTTTCCTACAGCTGGACTCCCTAAATGCTATGTAAATCTGAAAAGCACAAACAAAATAAAGTTTATTTCTGTGGAGATTCCTCTTACTAAGCTCTCTGAGGCTGCCTTGTATGATAAGAAGCTTCAGTGGTACCAATGTGACAATTGAGTGAAGGTTGTGGCGGATCAAGTTATTTTTTTAGTATCTTTATTTTTCCTCTGATGGTTAAAATTCTTTTAAGATGCTGAGAGAATCTTGAATTATACAGGTTTGAATACAGGACAGTTTGTGGTTGTAGAGTTTTCCAACTCAATTAGTACCAGTTTTCATTTGGACTTTAGAATCCTGTAATATAAGTGTCCTGATTATTGTGTATTGTACTGAGAGATACATTTTTTTTCTCTCGGTCAGTATTTCCAAAGAGACACCATGTAACCACATCAGTATACAGTGATAAAATATTTTTCTTTTATAATTGCCATGTGATGCAGAGAGATACTGTAATGAATCCAGAATTGACTATGGGCATTGCTTGATAAACAAATGCTCTGTTACATCAGTGGAACTGCAATTAAAGACAGTTTACAGTGTCATTTTTAAATGTAGTTTGTAAATTATTTAAATTTTTATTAAAAGTTTATTTACTAGTTTATGCACTACTTAGCATGACATTTCAAGCTTTGTACTTGCACATGATTTGATTGTAACTTGATGCATTCTTCTCAGTTATATACATCTAAAAAAACAGGAGAAAGAGGGAAAGCACTATGTATGTATTGGACATACGTTGATTTTTACTGTAGAAGAAAACTGGACTGTGAGACTGATTGAAAAGTTACCTTTATGCAAACTTTCCAAGCATTATAAATATGTTGTTTAAGCTGGCAAGTAACTGTTCTTTGAGACATTTATTTATTTGCTTATTTTTTCCCCTAGGAGTTTCTACGGAAAGAATTTAGTGAAGAAAATATTTTATTTTGGCAGGCGTGTGAATATTTTAACCATGTACCTGCACATGATAAAAAAGAGGTCAGTCAATGTTGTATTTCAGTACATTGCATTACTTCTTCAAAAATTATCATTCCTTCAAGATTATAGAAATTAATGGAGCTGTGCTTGGTCTTTGTACTGTGACATCGCTAAAATAGGGTTGGATGACCCAAATTTAAGATGCTGGGTATATTTAAACAGCAGCAAAGTGCAGAGGAAGCTCTGTAAGAATGAGGTAGGGTATCCTGGATGTTGGAAATGGCCAGCAGTGGTAGCCCAGTGCATGGAAGTGCAGAGCAAGTGAATTGAACATGTCAAGGAGAGGCCTTTTACACTCTTTTAGCTAGACTGCCTCCACCAACCAAGACTGTGTTTCTAAATAACTTAGATTTTCTGCTGCTCTAATTATAGTGCTCTCACATTTGTTCACAAGTTATGAGAATCTCCATCTCATCCTTTTGAGGGAATCCTACATTGGTCAGGCAGTTGGGGTGAATTTTGAGCTTTGTACAGGTTTGCAACATTTCTGTCTACACCACAGCCAAATCTGATCAGGCTTATGTGGTGGAAACAGTTTAATCTTCCAAGTCTCTCTTAACTCTTTTGTCTGCTAATGAGGTTTTTTTCTCCTACTTTCTTCTGTCTTCAAACAATGTATTTTCTAAACACCACTCTTGAGGGCTGTGGGCTCAGCTTGGGGGATTTTTGATTATTTTTGTGATGTGGGTGTTCCAAGGTAAACAAGTTAAAAATGAGTGATTTTGACTGTAAATATTCACATATATGTTTATTTTTTTCTCACTTCTAGAAATTGAATCTTAGAGCATTTATTTAAATAGTAACTGTTATGTAAAAGGTCTAAAATCTAAAAAAATCTACTCTCCTTTTTAAAAAATACTTTCTGTGCTTCACTGCTTGATTATTTTAATTTTTATTTGGGGGACAACTTTTACCACTTAAGAAATAGTTGATGAATATTTCTGATTTTAAAAGAAGAACCCTGTTTATGTGCCTAAAGCTGAAAAAAGCTGATATATGAAGAATACATGTATCAAAGAATAGTGGCTATCTATTTTTGGGTGAAATGTATCAGTGTAAGAAATGCCTAGCTAAAAATACAGTTTTAAAACCAACTTACAGGTTTAAAACCAACCATACATTTAACATTTCTTTTCTGTAGCTTTCTTACAGAGCTCGAGAGATCTTCAGTAAGTTCTTGTGTAGCAAAGCTACAACCCCAGTTAATATTGACAGCCAGGCACAGTTGGCAGATGATATTCTCAATTCTCCCCATCCAGATATGTTCAAGGAACAGCAACTTCAGGTAACCGTAATAAACATGAATGCTCTATGTTTATGTCTGTTATCTTTTCCTTTATAATCTATAAAAATAGTTTCATATGCTGTATACTTTAGATTCTGTTAGAATAGAAAAAAGGCTGCTTGACTGTTTCTCTGTTATGTGTAGAAAATTGTCATTTAACTAAAAAATAATCTGAAGACTACTGTTATTGAAATGAGAGTTTAGTGCAAGTAAATAATACCATGTGTTGCAGCACCATTGCACAGAGTGTTTGCATATGGCTGGTTTTCTTTAGTGGGAAGTTGAGTACACAAATAGTGCCTACTTTTGGTTTTTAAAATGTCAGTTGTATTAAAGGAGTTCTTCCCTTATGTTTTAATACTACTGTCAGGCAAATAGATTTTAAAACTGTTGGAGTCTGAAGACCTCTGAAGTGGATGTATTTGAAATAATTATTGATATTCAGAACAGTTGTGCAACAACAGGATACACTTTACGTTTCCTGTAGAATTTAGGTTTCTAATTTTTTCTCCTAAGTCATCTCTTTGGTAACTCTTCCACCCTAACAGTTTATTAGTAGAAGTAATTTTGAGATCATTGAGATCAAGGCCATACCTTTAATGAACCAGGTCATGATCTTAGGACATAATCTCAGACCACATGCTTTTGGTCAATCTGAGCAGCTGGGTATAGCATCATCCTCCTGCAAAGTCGAGATAGAAAGGTAGGTCTGACTGCTGGTCTGGTAGCTTCCAGCATTATAGCTGTTCCTTATGCACCTCCTAGGCTGAGCCTTCTGTGGAAATTACCAGTCACCAGCTTCCCAGACATTTTTTCATGCATTTGTCATCCTGGTGTTGTGGAGACTATGCCTGAATTCCTCCTCATCCTCTCCCACTTGTTTGGGGGAGTGCAAGGTGTCCCGATGAGGCTGGTGACAGGGCTGATGCAGGTTTTCTCCCTTTGAAAATGCTGTATCCTTAGTTGCAGGGCTCATAATGCTCATGAGAAGTCCTGCTGTGGGTCCAGTCCCAGCCACAAAGCCTGTCTGTGCCTGACCTGCTTATCTCAAATTGTCAGTGCCTCAGTCAGACCAGTTCCTTACGCTGGAAAATAAGGTGAAGCTGGATGAGAATTACTTGTGCTGAAGGATGTGGCCTTGGAGCTTTCCTGAGGTGCTGGTGGTGTGTTGCCTGGCTGAGGTCACTGCTGGGGAATCAGCTGCTTGATGGCCCTTAATTTCTTGGTTTCAGTGAGTGGTTCTGCAGGAGGTCAGTTTGTGGTCTTGGTGGATGGCACCACCTTGAGAACACAGAGCTGTGGGTTTTACAGTTACTGCAACACACCCACAGAGTCTCAAAGTTCAGCTCATGGTGGTGACACAACCTTAATAAAGCAAAAGCTCTGCATTTGTGGTGTTGCACAAGATTTTTTGGATTTGAACACTGACCACAGAGTGCAAGGGTGCTGCTCTGTGGTGGTTGTTGGATGAGTGTGATGCTGGGGAATAGGGAGTGTTGCTGTAAGTCTGGAGAGGAGTTGCAGAAGTGTGTGGGAAAGTGCCTTGGAAACACTTTCAGACCATTCTCTCTCAAGCACTGCCTAGTGGGAATAACCCTGGAAGTTGCTTTCTGTCCATATCCTGACAAATTTGTCCTTGATCTTGTTGTTAGAGGTTGTAATGGCAGTGTGGATGCAGCCAAAATAGCTAGTTAGGATGTTGTTCTTTTTATAAATTGAATACAAAGAAGCATTTTGATTGCTTGTGGATGGAGGACAGTGTAGGTTGCTTGAACATACTAAAATAAGAATAAAATATCATGTACTTCATGTAGAGGTGGTAATTTTCTACTCTTGTTTATCTGTAAATTTCAAATTATGCTTTTAAAAGATATGTTTCTCATTTGTAAGAACAAGAACTATCATCTGCTAGCCTTTTCCAAATAAGCAGAAGTCATTAAGATATGTAAATATGATAATAATGCTAAATATAGGAAATCATGGATATAGTGTGAGCTAGAAACATAGTAGGGCAGATGCTAATCAGCTCAAAGTAAATTAGTTACACTCTCATCACTTTTTCCAGCGAAGTTAAAAGGTTGTAATTCTTTTGCTGTATTAAGTATATTTAATTTGCAGACTGCATCTCTGCAGTAACTTTTCTTGTGTCTCTTACTTCCCTGCAGTTTTTTTCTTTATTCTTCCTACCTAGCATGGAATAACAATTTTATCTTCTTATGGTGCTAGACTCTGTGATGGGCAGCTGTGTAAAGCTTTGTTTTTCATCCTGATGCTGTGTTAAACTTAAGGTATTTTAGTATAAGCTGCGCCATAGAATCATGTCTTACATTTTGGGGGTGCAAAATGCATTCAGTTTAAAATACTGTGATTTACTGAAGACTGTAACCTTTATAAGTTTCATTTTCTTAAAAAGCTCAAGGACAGGTGAAGTAATTTGTATTTTTCAGTTAGCTTGCTTTTTGCATCTGTGTTGGAGCCTGCAGCCTATACTTAGCATTTTCCCCCAGTAATCTTGTATCAGTGGTGCTTGTGTGAGTCCTTGAGACCGAGGCATTTTGGTTTCTTGTAATTGCTCCTCTGTATTTTACACTGTTTTGGCAATACACCACAGTATTATTCTTTGAGCTCAACAGAACTCAAGAATTGTTTCAAAGCTGTGTGTTTTGTGTACACTTAATAGTCTGTTGAGACTTGGCCTGAAGATTACCTGTGCTCTAAAATTTGCTGTCCTTTTCAATTTTGCCAGTGTACTTATGGTCAGAGAAGGATGGTGTGAGAGAGGTATTCCCCTTTGTGAGCAAGGTTTCAAGTGAGAAATCTTTTGGTACTAGTTTGTCTCTTTGTCATGGCTTTGAGGGCACATTGGACTTTGCACTGAGCCGTTTCATCATGTTAAGCTGTCAAAGCTAACAAGTACAAAAGTATTTTTCCATAGCTTACCATGTGGAAAACAGTGCATTAGAAGGCCCAACAAAGATGACAGGCAGCACCTAGGCAGGAATGGGAATATACAGAGGAGAAAGGCAAGAAGATGAAAGTTGGCATTCAGTTTGAGTTAGGTTTCTGTAACTCTGCAAGATCAAGTTCTCTCTGCTCTATCTTGCTGTTTGCAAGATAAGTTTTGGGCTAAAGCCGGTTGAGAAGGGCATCTCTGCACAATCTTAAACTTGCCTTCGATCTGCAAATGGGCCACTCTGTCTCTGTGATGGACTTTCCTTTATACTCCTGGGAATACCAAGTGGTTGGGTGGTGCATACCTTCCTTCGCTTGTGGGGAATTTGTCCTGTCCAGAGAAGGAGCCATTCATACTGTTTTTTCAGATCAACTAAATCATGGCAGAAGATATAGAAGCAAAGTATGGATTTATTAAAACAGCAGGTTTGCAAAAATGGAACAAAAAATTGAACATTATTTAGCATTTAAGAAAAAACTCTTCTTCACTTTCATAAATTTTGCTTTGGTTAAATCAGTCTCAGATATTTGCTCCAGGCCTCATACAGAGCTGCTTTCTTCCTCTGTGGTTAAAGATAAATGTTGGTCATTTAATGTAAACTGTTCTCTTTCAAGACCTACAGCACTTTGATTATTGAATTGTCCAAAGATACCGATGTTTTTTTTTCCTTATGATTGGGCACATGACCATGGCTTAGTGGTGGACTTGGCAGTTCTGGGTTAATGGTTGGACTTGATGATCTTAGAGGTCTTTTCCAGCCTAAATGATTCTATGAAGATTACATAATACTGTAAAGGACTCTCAGCTTCTCCTCACATCAGCAGTTAGCTTTGTGTATCCTGTATCATTGTGTACTGTTGCATTATGTGATTATATCATATTTGTGTGTTTTAGAACACAAAATTTACTTTTCACAGCTACCTTAAAACACACTTGTATAACTTGATCCTGTCACATAGAGTGCTAGGGTAACAACCTTTAAAAATATTTTCAATGGCCAGCTTGCTATGTGCTCCACATAGAGTGGCATCAATGCAGTAGAAGAGGATGGTGTTGTCAAGACTCTACAGCGCCTCAGCTTGCACTTTGCACAAATCAGAATTTTTCTTCTGAACCTGTACTAAGGGAAGAGATCAAATTATGTTTCCCTCTAAAGGGGTGTGGTGTATTCAACGAGGTCTGAACAACGTCACACCTATGCTGTTTACAGCTTAATGTCCTAAATTTTGTGGGAGTTGGCTGTTGCAACGCAGCTTCATTTTCTTGATGTGTTACTCAAGCGCGTGTAACCATTATCCGTTGTGGTTTAATTTCAGATATTTAACTTGATGAAGTTTGATAGCTATACTCGCTTCCTCAAATCCCCCCTTTACCAAGAATGCATCTTAGCTGAAGTGGAAGGACGTCCTCTTCCTGATCCTCAGCGTGTTCCCAGCAGCCCCACTTCCAAACACAGTGTCAGTTCAGAGAAGTCCAACATGTCAACGCCAAAAAAGGTGACCTTTGCATCTGAAAACAATGTTTTTAAATAATGCTTTTCAAGTTCTTTAGAAAATCAAAGATAATATATAAAATAAATTTAAAATGTGTGGTTAGAGATGCTGGCAAATACAATTGCAAAATTTTTAAGTATTCAGGAAAATACTTTTTTTCTTATTCTTGCCTTTGAATCAGTTTTCTAGATATTGACTTTCTGAATATAATTTTAAGTCTTCATTACTATTTAAATATATGTACAAATAAAAAGTAAGGGTTATTTTAATGCACCAGTTTAGAAGCTTATTTTGGTTGAACATGGGTATTAAGATGTGATAATTTAACCTTTGCTGAGAGCAGATATATATCAGAAGTTTGGGAGAAGGCTTAACCTAAATTAACTCATTTTTGCAGAGGGTAGTTTTTAAAATTTCTTAGCTCTTACTAAACTAAGGTAATTCGGTGTTAAAGAAGTACAGTTGCTTAAAAATTAGACCAGTAGTCTTACTTGATTGATCCCCTGACATTATTTAGGGTTTATTTTTTATTTCTTGTAGATAATACCACCATAGCATTACGTAACTGTATGGGTAAATTATAACTTTTCATCTTTTGTGTCAATCACTACAGATTATCCCATCTGCCATTATGTATTCTTATGACTAGGAACCTTTAAAAAGTAGCATTTTTAAGGAATATTCTAATAATCTAACAAGAATACTAGCTTGTTAAAAGCAAGTTTAGTTTAATATCAAACATTCCTGACATTTATATTCTTCAACTCTAATAAATACTTGATTATACTTGTAAATGTTAAACAGTACTTTGTCATTGTCTTTAAAAGCTGTTCACATTCAAGCCTAGCCTAGGAAAAATACCAAAGTGAAGTTCAGTGTTTTAAAAGCAAGGCAAATGGCCTTTCCACATTAGCTTAGGCATTGCTGGTGAGCTGGGGACAGTTCTTTCATATTTGCTGGAGCTCGCCATGGCTCGTTGCCAGCTACTGTTTTGTACTCCCTACCAGGTAGCACATTTCCATCTCTGTATTTCTTTTTGTTGCCACTGGTGAGGTTTTTTTGGGTTTTTTTGATTGCTGCTGAGAGGGATGCTGGCACAGACACTTGTGCGTGGGGTAAAGAAGGCAGCTAACCTGGCCATCACACTCTTGTTTTAGGAAGAAGCGTGGGAAGGTTTATTTTAGACAACATACTCACAACTGTGATCCAACCAATGCTTTAATTGTCTTTTGGTGATAGCTAAGTGGTAAATCAAAGTCAGGAAGATCGTTAAATGAAGAGTCAGGAGAGGAGGACACTGAGAAGAAAAAAAGAGGAACATTCTTCTCATGGTCAAGAAGTAAGAGTTTGGGGAAATCACAGAAGAGAAGAGAAAATGGTGATTATCTAAATGGTGAGTGTTCACATTCCACTTGGTTTCAAGGTTGTTTCAGCAGTAGATGTGACTAATCTCACCATGATTAATTGCTATCTGAGTGTGTTCTTGGGAGTGACAGGAAAAGAACTGTCCAGGCAGAAGGCCATAGCATGGCCAGTATTGCTGCAGTTTTGTGGAAGATGTACAAGGAAATAGATGAACGCATGACAACATTTAAATTTGTTTCTACTGGCTTCCACAAGACTTCTTTTTCTACTTTTGGGCACATTCTGCCTTTCTGTGTGCTGGTAATTGCTTTTTCAAGCAGAGAGCTGCTATTTTTATAGAAAGATAATTTCAAATCTTTACAGAGAAGTCCAGGAGCAGTACAGCAAATAGTGCTATAGTTACAGCTATTTAAAAATTCCTCCATCTGCATTATCTTACTTTTCTTTCTTTTATCAGTAACAGACAGGTATGTTCACTTTTGAGCAGAGTCACCATCTGTTTTCACCTTCCCTGCCTAAAATGAAAAAAGAAGAGAGGTGTGGAAGCCCTTGTAACCTGCTGTTTTGTTACTTAATTGTGTTTAAGACTTTAGAGAACAGTTCCCTTATGAAAGCACCTGTACATGGCCTCTAGAGGAGACAAAAGTTTTGCAGTAAATTATTCTATTGAGTTAAAAATAATGAAGAAATTCCAGCAAAACACCAAATTTGGTTCGTATTTGTTACTGTAGTTTTTGCTTCTGGTAAATGCCCAGACCCTCAAGATATCTTTGATCGTATGGATAATTTGAGTGTGCTTGTTGTATTCATATGTGAAAAGACATCAGAAGCTTTTGCTGAGATTATAGACTTAACCTTCTGAAAGTGACTAGTAATTGTCTCAGATTTTAGTTTCCTAACACCATATTTGCGATTTTAAAAATATTTACCTCCCTTCAAAGTATCTGAAGAGGCAGAATAATTTTTAAGATGAAATACTGAAATCTTGTTAAATCTAATTAACTAAACTAAGATTTTTTTTTAAAGGGATTAATTTTTTCTTTTTTAATATAAAAACAAGTGGATTTATTCAGGGGTTACATAACCAAGAAATACCTGACCAAAGGTTGCTTTGATTTTTGTGCTTCCATGCACAATACAAAGATTTGGTGGGTTTTTTCCCTTTTAATGAAAAAAAAAAAATTATGACCAGAGAAGCTAATATTTGAAATAGTTTTCTGTATTATAATAAATAATAAAATAAGCCTTCTTACTGATTGCTGATTCTTTCCACAAACAGATTCTTTTCAGTCCAATGGGTTGTCATACAGACGGGAATCACAAGGCTCCATGTCATCCACTGCTAGTCTCGACTTGGTAATGGCTACCTCTTACTAATGAACGAGTGGGGAACAGATAAAACAGTGAATTACTGATCTTCCAAGTAGTGTGATGTAGCTTGTTTGACATAATGCCTTGGGAAAGGGTTTTTAAGTGATACAGCTGGAGCACAAGCTGTAATATTAGGCAATTTTAGAGTGTTAGAAATGTAATAGAGGTTGTATTCGTATATTAGTTCTTATTTTATCCTTGTAACAGAAGGATATTCTTTGCATCTTGTCTGTCTTAACTTCAGGCACCAGTGAACTACTAGAACAAAGTTTCCCTTTTAAAGACTGTAGCCCTTTAAAAACAGTTTGTTCTGCCTACCAGAGGGAGAATCTGTTTTGAACAACACAAGTTAAAGCTTTCCCTCTTCTTGGCCTCTGCAATAAGGGGGATGCAAGTTGAATTAGGTTGACTTTTGTCATGCTGGTGTCTGTCATGCTTCTTCTCTGTCTGTTTCTTTTAAAGTTGTGTGGTCTTGTCATTATGACTTAACTTGGTCCTAAAAATCTTAGAAGTAGGGAATTTTATTGCAAACACTTTGTCACAGTAAGAAAATAAGAGGTGAAGACACTCTGATTTCTAACCAACAAGTTCTACCTTCACAGTGTAAAACTAGTGAGATGCAAAATTAAAACAGTATTAATAAAACATAGATGTAATACTTTATTTTAACTATGTTGATATGGAGGAAGAATCTAAAAAAAGGAAATTTTAAAGTTTTTTTGTGCTTTTGGTATCTCTCTAATAGACTAAATTCTGTGGAATTAATTACTAACTAATAACTGTGTAATTTTACTTATGCTAAAAGTATTGGTTAGGGAAACAAGCGTGGTGAAGTCATGTTTATTTCTGTTGCAGAATAGTCTTGTCTTAAAAAATAGAAAATGCAAAGCCTCCCTAAAGCAACAACCCCTCATTTCTCTCCCACTCCCACCTGATTTAAGTCAGAAAGTTACTGGGATTTGAATGAGAAGCACCAAGTTAAAGAGAAAATGCATGATGAGTACCCTAAAAGGCTGTCAAAACCAATATTTTTAGTGTCCTTTGAAGTTATAAGAGAGATTTTTGTTGAGTTTTGAAAGATACTTTTGATATTTAGTAGTGGTGTTACTGTTCTACTGTTACTCTGGATTAAAGGTTAGTGCCTAGCCCATAACATTGTAGTTCTAGTTCCCTTTAATAAAAACAATTAATGGTCATTATGCTAATAATTTTAACATTTTAATTTCTTTGTGGTGTATTTTTGCATAGAATTCAGATTATGTTAAAAGAAGAGGAAATTTTGAGAGGAAAAATTGAGAAACCTGATGTTTAAAGGCATTCCTCACTTAAATGTTAATTCATAGTGTGCTGATGGTAATTTTTACATCAGCGAGACATTACTGGGCACAGACATTTAACTATTTGGATGCTTAATAAGATTTTACTTACTTTTATACTTTTTAATTAGGAGTTCTTTTGTAAATTTCATAACTGTTTTACACACTTGCTGTATAAAACTTCATCTGTTCTTGAACTAAATTTAGATTTGTGCAGTATTGTGATCTTTATCTAAATGTTTTTTTCCCCAGGATTTATATTTCTCTGGTATTTGAGGTATTTGGAAGGATTTCTGAAGCATGGTGGACAGTATGGTTCTTGGCTTGGTTTGATTTGTGCAGACTCTGAAAGTTTATACTCAGTCCTAATTTTCCCATTGGGCACTGACCTTACTTTTTCCTTTCAAGTCTGAAACCTCAAGATTGCCTGCATTTGTACCGGATAAAGACAAGTCCCCCAAGTACTGCTGTGTAAACCTTCCGGATGGTTCATCGAGCAAAATGGCTGTGAAATCCGGGTTCTCCATCAAAGAGGTGCTCTCGGGGGTCTGCGAGAAACATGGCATTAACATAGCTGCAGTGGACCTGTTTCTAGTGGGAGGTGATAAGGTACTGCATATTCCTGGGCTCTTTTGGAAGCATTTTCATCCCCATTTTACGAATAAGGAATTCTGTTCTCTCAGTACTGACACGTATCTCCTGGTTCTGTCTGTAGCTTTACATTGGCAGTGCTGGTTAATATAAGGAGAACTGAAATATCCACAGAGAAAACAAATGTGTGGTAGTAGGTGCTACTGCATTAAAGCCCAAAAACATAGTGACATTCAGTTTTTCAAAGATGAATGAGATGCATTAATACTAGAAATGAGGTACAGGTGTTAATATTACAGAAAATTTCCAAGACAACAATCTATGTGGATGGCGCAGTGTGTGTGTGTGATGGCTCTTAGTCCAACAGAAGTATCTCCAATTCAAAGACAAGCTGTGGACATGAAGTCTTTATTCTCTTAAATTCATGCTTTTGATCCATCTAGATGATTACGATGACAAAAATCAACCAATGTTCATAGTTACAGGCTTTTTCTTTTAAAGCTTTTAAAAACTGTTAGCTGGCTGTATTTTCTAATGCATAATTCTATATAATTTATGTAAGTTGAAGAATCTAGGTTTGTTTTAAAAAACCAAGTTCCTGAATACCTGCTGACACCAGAGGAAATTGAATTTTGGTCATTGTTTCACACCCAGCCAAAAGAAAATGTGCTTTAATCATATTCCATGTTATTAATAAATAGTCACTAGAATTCATGCAGCCTGTATTAATAATAATCTGAGTTATCTTAAAAAAATTTAACAACACAGCTGCTATTTTTTATATGTTTTAAAATTAATTTTCTCTCTCTTCTTTTTTCCTTGCTGTGCCTCTGTAGCCCCTGGTGTTGCACCAAGACAGTAGTATCCTGGAGTCTCGGGACCTGCGCTTAGAAAAACGCACTTTATTTCGGTGAGAGTCAAAAATAACATCTTCCTGTGGCATTTTCCACCACATTTTCCATTTTACTTTTTGTAAGTTCAGCAAAGGATGTTGCCAGTTACATGTGCAGCAGAACAGGAGGCTGTGCAGCTGCAGGAGGGGGCTTTCTGGGTTGCTCTTAGAATACAAGTGGGGATCGTGATGTCAGTGTTCCAGTTTAGGGACATTTAAATATTATTATGATGTCAAACAGCTCAAGCTGAGGCAGCTGTGAAAGCACTGGACAGATCTGTGGGTCCAGAGGGACCTTCCACACCAGGAAGAGTAGGCTGGAGTAGCACAAGAATGAGATGGAAATTGAACTGTGAGTCTCCTAGTCTTAAAGTTAAGTGGATATATTTATTGATGACATATTCCCATTCAGTTATATCTGTAATTATATTCCCACCTGGAAAATTATAGTAAGACTAATTGTATAAATAAAATAAATCTGATGAACCCTGAATCTTAAACAAGTCAATGTTAAATTATTAATATGGGTATAATAAAATGCAGTACATGATATATTTAGTTTAATGTAATATATTTGATAGGATACTTTTTTCAAAATAATTTTTTGTGGTTTTTTGCAAAATGAATCCAAACTAATGCTATGAAAACTCCTGAAATAATTATTGCATGAAAAAGTAATGAAGTGAAATATATTATATTACTGACCTGCACTTTTGAAGTGAATAAAGTTTATGTTGTCAGGCATTCCTCATTTTGGCTCTATATTACTTTTCCTTAGGAAGCAGGGCTAGTTTCTATTTAAAGGTACTTCAGGTTAATAAATACTGCATAGCATATTCAGTTTTGAAATTGAGATTGAGCAGTCTTTTGTTAGGTGTGAGCTTGTTGAGTTTCCAAGTTAAAAAGGAGCTTTAAGTAGGCAGTACCATATGTTATTTGTGTGTCAATTAAAATGTAGAAATATTCTATTATTCCCTTCTCTGGGTACATGCTATGTAAGCAAATACAGTCAAATATTTGGAACGTTTTCAGACAAAGGAGAAATACTATGTGGCTATATTTAGTTACCTCAATGTTTGCCACTTCTGTATCAATTACCAGCTAATGATTAAAATGGATCATTTCAATTTAGTAACTGTTGAATTCAAAGAAAATATGAAAGACAAAGTTTCAGTTATTCTGGCTTCTTGTGGAAGGGAAAAGTCAACATGACTAAACATCTTGTACGCAATTTAGTTTTGTGAGAGAAAACATGAGTTTTATATTTAATTGAGACTGACGAAATTACTGATAATTGTAATATCTGATGATGATGTACATTTCTTCTGATTGTTTTGTTAGTGATAAGCCTGTCCTTGTTTTCAAACTATAGTACCTTTACGTCAAATGAGGCTTATGGAGGATTCAGGGCACAGATGAAGAGCATTTAAAAAAAAACCACCAAACAAACCAAAGCTAGGCACAGGTCTGTGCAGGGAAATGGATGCAAATGAATTAGTTGTTTGGGTTTAGTTTTTGTTTTTGGTTTTGTGTTTCATTATTCTTTTGCTGTTTTAATAAAATTATGCAAAATTGCAAAATAGACTCTGAAGAGAGCTGTCTTTAGCCTGTAAATACTAAGTTAATTGCTTTTACAGCTTTGTAGAAGTTTCTCTTGCACCAGGTTTCCATGATACTGCATCACCAACCCTAAAAAAGCAGCATCATCTGCAATTCCACTGTGTTTGTTCCTGTGTGTAAAAATTGAAATACTTGTCCAAATCCATCTCATGTAATTGAATAAGATGTTGTGAGTCTCTTGTGTGGAATTGAGAAGAAATATTTTTCTTGCATCCAAGTGTATAGTCAGGCATGGAGTCACTTTGGAAGCGCTCCTGGACCAGACTGCTCAGAGTAATCTCCCTGTAAAGATGAAAGTGCTGTGGAATGCTTTTCATTGGTCTGAAATAGGCTGGCTCATGCCTTCACTCAGCTCTGGCAAGTGAAACAGCAGAATTTTCATTTGTGTAAAATATAAATAATAATAAAGAAATAAAAATGAAATAATAAATTCTTTGTCGCTTCAGTTCAGGACAGATTTGTGCTAGTGCAGTTCTAGCTAGTTAGTAACTGTAAATTAGTATAACTTTGCTGTAGGTTGGATTTTTTATATTTTTGTACACTTTATTTACTGGAATGTTTTACACTTACTGTTACAATTGCTGCATTTCAGGCTGGATCTTGTTCCAATCAATCGGTCAGTTGGTCTGAAGGCAAAACCCACCAAACCAGTAACAGAGGTCTTAAGGCCTGTGGTTGCAAAATATGGTTTAAATCTGAATGAACTTGTGGCAAGACTAGTAAGTATCTTTTGATGTAATTCAAGCAGCAGTATTTTCTGTCTAGAGAAGATCTTACAGTAGTCCCTGGAATGATTCCTCTCCTGAGAATTAGGCATTAAAATATCTATAGCTACATGTTGAGATAAAATGCATTGTAGTCATAACCATTATGCTTAATAGTAGTTACCTCAAATATTTAGTCTACATCTGTTTTATATTCTTCTGAATAAATCCAACATTCTAAGTAAGCAGGCCTGAACTTAGCTTCTTGCAGAGCTCAAGTCCCATTATTAGCCAGGGAAAGTTGGGTGGATTAAAGCTTTTGTTCCGTTATCCTGGGAATTATGAGAGTTACCACAAATCCACTTGCAGAAATTGTTTGTGAAAGCAGACTGATTGAACTTCTCTACTACTGAACTCTTGGCTAGCCTGTTCTCTTTTTTATTATGCTGGAATACCTAGGAATGTAAAGTTAATTTTGTGATATTTCTAGTATGTATGTTTTCTTAGTTGAACTAGTCCAAGTTTTTAAGATAACTGAAAAACATGTTGGTAAAAAGGTAACTTCATTTAATAAAATTACAAAATTAACAAAGTACAATGAATTTAGAATAGAAAATAATCTTCCATGTCCTCTGAAAAACATGATTTGCTGAACATACACAGTAATGGTCCTAGAATATTTGAGCACACTTACAAATTGGATTTTTTTTTTCTCCATGTATCTTTTTTCTCCAAATAACATTCTCCTCACAGAAATGGGTTACACTCACTAAAATCAAGGTAGTTTTACACCAATAGAGTAAACATTTTTAGAATTGTAGAAGGCTATATTGAAGTTACTCTGAAGCATAAAAATGCTTTGCTGGTTTTCTTTCAAAAATGTCAGACTGCATAAATTTGTTCTGAAAACAGCTTTTTCTCTATTGCATACAAACTGTGATCCGACTTTAGAGTGGTGAGCAGGAACCACTTGATCTTGGTGTCCCTATATCTAATCTGGATGGTCAACGGGTTGTTCTAGATGCAAAAGAACCATCAAAGGCTAGAGGTAAGTTGGTACAAAAGCTTTTGTTTATGGTTCCAGGTCAGATTTATAAACCCTGACTCTGGTTAGTTTTTCCTGCTGATGTGAAGGTGAGGTAAATGTGATTAAATTTAGATAAATCACGTGGCATATATTCTTTTTAACTAAAAGGAGTGCAGTTTCTGAAGATTGAAGATTGATTTAATCTGTGATAGCAAGTACTTTTACTGTTGCTGTAAGAAATTTTGCAGTAGTAATATTAGAATTTTTTGCCTGCACTCAGCCATAGATGAACACACAGAGTTAAGAACATAGTGGTCAGTAATAATAATGAGAATACAGAGCCAAATATCTTCTGTGCATTTGGCAGTTATTTAGTAAGGAACATTCTGTGTAAGGAAAACAGATGCAGTTTGTGCAGCAGCTATATATACTGCTACGATAATCTCCTTCTTTAGCATGAGGAAGTAGCAGAGCCTACTTCTCCATTTTTTAAGTGATGATTTCTGGCAATAATACCCGAAAAGGATAAAATTTCTGATTACCCTAGGCAACATGATTGGAAAAAAAAATGTATCAACTAAACAGTTGACGATCTCTTCACATAACTAACACTCTAGATTAATGTAAGCAGTCTTGAAGTTTGATTTCATTAGGAGACCTTTTTAGAGATATTTTAGAGATTATTTAGAGATATTAAAACCTGAATTAGATATGGTTAAATTAAGCAGACTTAGAGCAGAGATGCTCTTTGAGGAAGAACTGGGATTACAAAGATGGAGGTATTTATTGAGGAGAATCAGATTTGTCATTTTTGTAGTCAACAGAACCAACTGTTATTTTGAAAAATGTTTTCAGTCTAAATACTCTCACAGATAATTAGTTTAAGAATTACAAGTAAAGCCTAAATCGCCTAAATCCAGTGTGCTGCCAGCAGCTGTAAAAACCTAAATCATAGAGGCTCATTCTGGCAGTGGATTGGTTCTGTGGCAATGTATCAGTGAAAGAGGGCTATGATTCTGTGTTAGTACATTGGCCACAGGCAGATTTAATTTGATGGATCCATTTGCTAACCTAGAAGATGGAAAGGAGGATGTGACTACATAACAACTGATGTATGAAACAGGTTGTAAAAGACTCAACATGGCCTTTCAATGGTCTTTTCTGCTGATTTTCTTTTTCTTTTTTAAATTCTAATTTTGAGTATTGCGAACTGAATTGTTAGCTCAGATTTTATGTTTATTTGATCTAAAGCAACTGAAAATTTGGTATGTAAGTGAAACTTCAGCATCTTTAAACTTTGAAAGTAATGCCAGTATGAGGAAAATCTGAAGATGGGAGGGCGATTATGGTATGTTTATACTGAAAAGTATCAGGGGTATCAACTGTGCTCACTCTTTATTTTCTGAGTACATTAAAGCAATTTTAAAGCAGAAATCTATTGTGTCAGTCATTGTCACTTAAATGTTGCTTCTTTGGGGAATTATAAATCAGTAGTTACAGAAGGTATGTTTTATGCTCAATGTTTACAGAGAAACAAAGAGGCGTATTAGTAAAACAGACTGCAACTACTTCAAGAAGTCAAGGATCTACTGTAAGTCTTCTGCAACGATTTTTCTCCATTAGATCATCTTCTGTTTCCTTCTAGAATTCTATACTAAAGGCTGCATTCACACATGATTTTGAATCGGCCAGACTATGTAACTAGATTGAATATAGCTGTAATTCGTCTGATATTTTTCCACTGTCAACAGCATTTATTTGTGAAGAGCTTTGTCTTCGTGATGAATCAGTTAACTCTTTCACTGTGTTGTGTTTGTTGTCTCGTGTCTCATTGGCTTATCTATGTTTGAAAATGATTGAATTACTCTGTAGTTCAAAAGCCCTTTGTTACGTGAATTCTTCAGAGTAAAGAATATTATATTTATTTCTACATTTTTTTGGAAACTGCTATGGCAAATGTTCTTTGCCATAATCAAGACTGAACTAAAGCATTTGTTGTGGTGTTAGAGAAATGTGTTTCCAAAACAACTTTCTCATTTGCTTAGGCCATTTTATGTATACAATGATAGAGCCTGAATGTAAGTAGTACCTTAACTTTCCTTCTAATGCAGGGAGAGGGAAGAACTCTAGGAAAGTCTAATTCTATCAAAATGAAAGGCGAAAATGGAAAAAATGCTAGGGAAGTCCGGCTGTCAAAGAGAGAAGACTCTATTGCAAAGATTGGGAAAAAAAAATGTCAGAAAATAAATTTGGATGAAGCAGAGGGTATGTGAACTTTATAGCTTACATATTAACATAAGTAGTCTTTAGAAAAATTTTGTGTCTGTGTAGGATAAAGTACCGTGTGTTTAATACTGTGTTGTGAAAATCATAGTCATGACCATTATATTTTTGTTTGGTGTGTTTGAATTGTCAAGTTTTTTTGAGTTGAAGGTAAAATTTAAAGAATACCTAAACACAGATGTAGGTGCCCAGTGGGATTTTCAAAAGTGAGGGGTACCTAATTCCTGTAAAATAAAAAGGAATTAGTTACTCAACTGCAGTTGAACATCCCATTGCATACTCTTCGTAAGCTGTGTAGAATCTTGGCTTTCTGTTCACCTTTATGTAAGTGTTTGACTCACTGACAGGCATTGCACAGTAGTGTAGACCCTAATGTACTCAGGTAAGAATTTTTCTAAGTTTTCTGCTGAACTGTGTAACAGCCAGGGCAGTGCAGTCTGACTGCGGAGGAGTCGTGATGGGCAACAGGAAAATTTGCACTCAGTAAATGCACTGAAAAGGTGCTTAGAAGTAGAAATAAACAAAGAGATCATTGGTAATCTTGCATTTTCTGAGTCCTATTTTTACCTTCATTACATCTTAATAGTTCTGGTGATATCATCGGAAAAAATCTCCTAAGAGAATTTGCTTTCTTATAGGAAGATGTCCATGGGAGAAAGAGAAATAAAAATGATGTAGCACTAGAAATCTTGACACAACACCCTCTGCCCTAGGACATGAACTGAAGTGATTACCTGTCAGCCCTACATGTTCCTCCTTATTTTCCCACGTGGAAAAAAAAAAAAATCAAAGGGCATATTTGACCCACAGATTAAAATTACTGCTGAAGTCACCCTGTATGCATATCCAAAACCTGGTTATGCACATTTATACAGCAAATGAATGTTTACCTCTGAATGTTCATCTGTGAATAATGTCCACTGACTAGAAATGAAAAAAAAAATGCTATGGCTAAACTTCTACTGCAAAATAGATGGTTTTTTTTAATGTAAGCGTACTACAAAATATTAGTGCATTTTAAATTATTTTCTGTTGCTTACTCTTTTGTTAACTTTCCATATTTTAATACTTTCATTTTTTTTCCTAGGACTGAGTAAAACATTAACATAATTTGAAAACTTCAGAATTCGAGGCTTTCACATTTTATTTTGAGTTTTGTGAAATTTGTCAAAGTTTGGAAAATGCATACCAAATGTTGTAGACTGTTTTTTCATGCAGAAACACACAACTGTTTGATGAATTTTGAAATTTCAGAAACGTTTTTGTATGACACATCTTAGAAATGTTGCATGTTTTAATATGCCTACCGCCATTTTGCAAAACTTTGGCAATAAGAAGCATTTTGAAGCTTCCATCTTGGCTACGTTCAGATTTTATGGCATTTGAAAAAGCATGTTAAAAAGGCATTTTTATGGATACATTGCAAAGCCTGCCAAGTATGAGTAGAGGATTTAGGAATAAGGTCATACAAGTGCAAGTGTATGACTTCATATTATGCTAAGTTAAAACTGATACTAATGTTCTGTTGCTTATTTCTAATGGCTTTTGCTTCAAACAGTATTTTTAAGCTGGGTTGGAACTGTTGATTTTAATTAATCTGTTGGAGATGGCCTTTTTCAGCATCTTTTAATATTCAGTAGTTAAAGTGTTTTCTTCTTGAAAAATTAGGACATGCAGAGACCCTATATTAAGAATTACATATTTTTATATGTCTATGTTTTGTACCAAAGAGTTTGTTTATTGTTGCAATGCTTCTTTTTTGAGGAGTGGTATAATTTCTTGGCTTACAATTGATAAGTTTCTTGTTGCCAAGTTTTGAAACTTTTTAGAACAGTGTTGATCTACTATGAGTACTATTTATATATAGAAACATATTAAACCATTGGATATCATTAAGGACATGATCAGAAAATCACTTCTAATTGTGTTAAAACCTCTTTAAAAAGCTGCCCCATCGCTTTTGATAATGGCTCCTTGGATGGTTACTGACTATCTGTAAGCTACTGATTCATTGCAGCTCCAAGTAAAATGGGGTTACTTAAATTATCATCTGATCATACCCTGTGATGATAACATCCTGGTTTAAAACTACACCATGAATTGAATTTAAACTGTGATAAAATATAATTACACTGAGAGAAACTCAATATAACGAGGAAGTTTGCAACATTCTGAATCTTTGAATGTTCAAATGGCATGCTATTTTTGAGTTAAGATGGGTAAAAACTCATCCAGAATATAAAAACGTGCACCCATTGTCTGTAAGACTAGAGCCTTGTTTTGTATAAAGAATTAAAAAATCCTGCGTGTGTGTACAGATTTATTAACTGCGTAAAATAGAAGATGTGTTCAAGGCTCAGTGAATTGCAGCTGTTCTAAACTGCAAAACTCTTACAATAGCAATGCTGATGGTCTTAATTATAGTGATGCTAGTGAACATTGCTGCAATTGAAAAAGTTCCTAATTAACATGGGATCTTATTTCAAGGCAGCATTGAAAGAATTGAAGATCTTCATGGAAAATAAATGTGCTGAAAATGTACGTTTTAATGGCATTGCACTTTCTGACAAAAACTTGTCAATTTTGGGTTTTTCCCCAATAGAATTTTTTGAACTCATATCCAAAGCTCAAAGTAACAGAGCAGATGACCAACGTGGACTGCTAAGGAAAGAAGACCTTATTCTTCCTGACTTTCTTCGTTTACCACCCACTGGACCAGAACCATCCTCATCTACTCCCGCAGCTCCTAAAGGCCTCAGTAAGCGAGTTTCAAAAAGTGATAGCAGTGATGGATGTACATCACCCAGTGGAAAGCAGGAGTCCGTGCAAAACTTTAATGAAAATTCAGTAAAGAAAATGGGTTACTCAGAAAATAAACATAAATCTGCTTTGGCAGCACTCCACAGTCAGAAGACTTTCAGTGTTCCTTTTAGCCCTCCGTTGTCTCCAATTCCGCACGCGCAGGAGAGCAGTGCCACGGTATGGAAAAGGCAGTCAAGAGAGTTAGAAGCTGAAGGCATTCAGATGGTAGATGATGAGAATGTGACAGACTTGACTCTTGTGGCTGAAGGAGATATTAGCAGCCCTAACAGCACTTTGCTACCACCACCACCACTGACGCCACCATCAGACATCAGTAAACTCACGGAAGCCAACTATCCACCCCCAACTCCTTTTGCAGGTAATCAGGAAAAATCTGGATTTCAAAGATCCAATTCAGGTATTTCTAGATTTTAATAGTATTTCCTTTTGTGTAAAACTACTTTTCCTTGGCACTGTTAATCAGTATTTGGCACCCATTAAAACCACAAAGAAAATCTTCTCTGCACCTTAATTTTTTTTTTTTTTTAATCCAAGAAAAGAAGGAAAAAAGGTTTTAATTGCCTTAGTCTATTCTAACTGTAGTATTTCTGGTTGCCTTTAATGATGTACTTTTGTTTGGCATATAGCCAAAAATGGCCACATGCAGACAAATCTCTGAAATACATCCATGTGCTATAATTATCTCATTCACCCTCAGAGTACAAAACAGGGTATCAGCATTTTGAGCTCCATAGCACTGTTGTATTCCAGATTCTCTGATCCATTTCTCATAATGAGATACATGATTAGGGTTTGGAAGTTTAAGTACTTTAACAAAAATCCTAATTATGTGTTGAAAATTGCAGTATTGTTTACTATTAAAATTTTAAATGGATAAGCCTCAACTTAAAATATATTTCACTAATAAATTAGATATTTGTGATTAAAAATAAAAAATGTTATTTTTTTTAACCGATACTTTGCTACACAGAGAAATAGATTGCATTTATCACACTTTCTCCCAGAATATTCACGTATCAAGTAGCTTTCTATTAGATAATTTTAAAGAAAATATGTAACTTTTTTAGGATGTACGTTTCATGGTCTAGCAATATCACAGAGCAATATTAGCCCAAGGCTGAAGTATGGAATTTCTTTATAAACATGGACTCTAATAATAATTGCTATTACCAGAAACAAGAATTTGAAGACAATGGGTGTCGTGACATTGACATTTTACAGTCATTGTACTGTGCATTTTAATGTAAAATATAAGAAGAGGTATCTGTGTGCTACATTTATTTTTGATGTTTCACAAACATATGGTGCCATATTTGTATGATCACATTTCTTTGTGATGTGGGAATATACACTTTAATTATTTATCTTTTTACACAGAGTATTTGATACTGTTCTTTATCTGTATGGTTGATGATTTGTAAATACTTCTTTGGTTGTTGGATGCTTATAAATGGCAATGCAAATTATTTCATCCTCTTGGTATTTTAAAAGCCAATTCCTTTATTAGTAGTATATGAGAAATGTTCTATGAGCGCCACCACATAATTTCTGAAACTGAGTATTGGATGGACTTGTAACCAGTGCCTATGAATAACAGAACCACAAAATGTACTTCGGACTTATTGATGTAAATATGCATAGATTTGTGTTGGTGTCTTTCTGATAATATGACAAGTGTACAACATAGGTATCATTTTGCATATTTTTCAGTGAGAACTGTTAAAAAACCATTTGCACTTAAAAAAAACTTCATTAATTTACAATATTTTAATGCATGCCGTAAGTTTCTGTGTAACCACTGAGCTGTAGCTTTCCCTTTTCCCACTTTCTACTTTTTACTTTGTAGAAATCTTTGTGTAGTTTTCACATGTATTTTGTATCTTTGTTCTCTCAGGAGTAATAAATTCTAGCTCTAGTTACGCAAACTGGTTTTAAGCTTTCATTTTCTTCATTATTTTAAAAATTCTTTCAGTCCTGGGTTAAGAATTCTGATTGAAATTATCTTATAACAAAAAGGTTAATAGATATGAACTAGCAATTACCAAGAGACAAAGCTGACAAACGTTGAATTTGTTAATAATTTAGACATCAAAGGGCAGATGCTGTCTTGAGATGCTGACGGGTCACATGTGAAATCTCTAGCATTGGCATGTGCTCCAGAAGGCAGATAAGACACAAGATTTCTTTTGAGTTAGTCACAACAGGAACTCCTGAAAGGAGAATTTCTTCTGTCTTTGGGTTCTCGGGCTAAGCTTTGTATTCATTACTTTCCTTCTTATTTTAAACTAAAGCAACTCTTCCCTGGTCTTTAAGAAGTGAGCTGGTAATCTCAGCTCGTTTGATGTGGAGTAACCAAAGTAACCACCTCTTTATTTGGTAGTCTTGGGTAAGAAATGGGTTAGATGGGTGCTGGAAACCACACTACTCTTTTCACTCTTTGAGATGGGTCCTACATAACAGTGCTGTGAAGCCTAATTAAAAAAAAAAAAATCTCCAGAGAGGCTTGTCATGCTGTTAGCTAGGTCTCATTGTGTTCTGGGGGATGAAAATCCAGTTTTTCCAAAAGTCACTGTGTTCCCACGTATTCGTGGGCCTCCATGAAAGAAAATAAAGCAGTTGAAAGTCCTATTGCAGTTCCCCTTCTAAAATTATTCAGACTTTTTCCCAACAAATAGCTAATACCCTCTGAATTGAATTTAGTATTTTTAAAATGGATTTTAATTAGCATGTATTCCAACTAGTGTTCTCTACTTTCACTGGTGATTGTGTCTTATTATTCTGTCATAGTCACCCATGAGACTAAGTAATCAAATTAATTTTGCAAAATTAAAATCTAAATTTTTTTTAGCTTTTTGACAAACCAGATTTTTTTTTGTTTTAGGAATAACAAAAGAATTTTTAGAATATATAAAACACCTTTTTTGCTACAATCTTATTGCATATAATGACTGTATTCTACACTGCTCTCCCAACACACTACTATTTATTTGGAACTGTATTCTATAAAAGAACGGTGATTTTATGGAAAAAGTGTGGGCTGAAACAAAACTTTTCTATTTTCATGATTGGAATTTGCATGGAAAGGCTGTCCAATGATGTACATAATTATAATAAAGACTTCTGGGAACTGTCCAGTCAAGAATCAAAATCTCAAAGGACTAAATCATTAATAATGGTTGCTTTTTTAAGTGCTTTAATGGTTCTTCATTCATAATCTCCTATCAATGAAAATTGAATTTCTGATTGGTTTATTCAATTAAAATGTTGGGATATAAAGAAAAATAATGACTACATAATTTGAAGAGGTCTGTAATCTTGGTTCCAAATTGGCATAGAGACAAATAACGCGTGTGCTTACCCTGCTCCTGTTGGGCTTATGAATGCTGGGAAAAGGACTGGAAGGAATGAAGGGGTCCCTCATGTTCTGCAAGGGGCAGCTTGCTGATGTAGTAAAGCCAGGCCAGTGTCCATCCCTGTCATGGGTAACGGTTGGGGGCTTTTTCACTTGACAATCTAGAAAGCAAAATGTGAACAATGGATGGCAGCAAAATAAGGTTTGCATCACTGAACTTCTGAGAACAAATATTCAATCAGTTCTTTCTGAAATAAGTGAAAGTTTTTATACTGTATTAATACTTAGCTATGAAGTAAATAGCAAATCAGCAACACAAGAATCATTACTGATTCTGGTTGCATTACTCATCTAGAGAAAATGTCTTTATTTTGAATAAGCCTGCTAGTTCTGGCAAATAGACCCACTTTAAAAATCAGAGGTTTCTGGAATCTGAAGACATTCTTTCATGTCTCTGCATATAATGGTGGTCCCATCTGTGGAACAAATAATTATTGTGTGGTATGATTGGCTTGAAGTGATGCATTCATTTTTAAAAATGTTAAAACGCTGATTTAATCTCTTTGGCTTTTTTTTTTTTTCCTTTTGTTTTGTTTTGTTTTTCTTTTTTTAAATTGGCTGGTATGGTCTGGGTACTTTGAATGTTGTCCAGTTTTTCCCAAGGGGTTGGGCACATGTGTTACCCAAGTGCAAAATATCTGTCATGGGGAAAGGCAGCCTTCCAAACCTTTAGTCTCCTCAAGAGCTGTGAGTGTTAAGCCACAGGCCTTGCACTGGACTGTTTATTCAGCAGAATTCCACTGGTCTGAGTTGTTCATGATGGTTGTTACCTCTGCTACAAAGTAGGTGAGCATTTAGTCATGATAGCAGTTGGGCTTTTTCATGGAATACCATTTCGTCCTGAGGCAGGACAATTTGCAGCAATCCAGATTGAAGTGCACAGACTGTAGATTTGAGTCTGTCAAATTGTTCTTCCTTCTTTTAAAAAATACCCTGTTGGTTTTGGGGAGTTTTTTTCAGCTAGAATAAGAATTATTCTTAAAATGACACTACAGTTACAATCAATGGAATTAATTGTCTACCAAGTACAAAGGGTTTTTTTTTTTTTAAGTAGATGTATAGGCTGGATCCAGCAATGCCATCCAAGGGAGAGTTTATTCAAAACTACTTTTTAAATAAGAATATAATGTCACTGGTTAAGATAGAGAGCCAGCTAGGGAAAATAAAAGCATGATGAACTCTCTAGAATTATACTTTAGTAAAATGTCTATGGAAGTTAAAGAATGAATTTAGACAGTCTAAAGTTATATAACTGTTTTTTTAAAGAAACTGCTCTGTTTCTGAAATACAACTGTACCCTCAAAATAAACTTGCTTCATTTCTTATTGGAAAGGTTTTTTTCAGAAACTGAATTGTTGGTACCAGTGCTAGAATGTTTTTGTTGTGGAGGATTAGTTATGCAGAAATAAAATGCAGGGTAATCTCTCAGAGCCTGAGACTGGCTACTGTTCCCAAAGACAAAAAAAAAAATTCCCCCACTGGTCTTTTTTATTATTTACAGAGCAGATGCAGTGCCCTAGAGCTGAGGAATAGAGATCAGATAATAGCAGTGGGTTTTCTGTGACTTTCACTTTTTTAGCTGCTAAACTTTTCAATTCTAATGGTAATGAATTCCAAGTGCAAAAAAGTTTGTGATAGTTAAGGAGGTTAAGAGCAATCACATGCCTATCTTCAAAATTTGAAAATAAACCTTTGTTTTTGTGATAAATAATAAAATATTTTACATAACTGATATTTTATATAATCTCTTAATTCATGTGACATATTTTAGAGACAGTCCAGTGGTGTTCCCCGTGTAAATCAAGATAACCATATGAATGAAAACATAAAAATTTAAGAAAAGGAAGTGATTATGACTTAAAAGATGTAAAATTAATGTAAATGATTTTTTTTAACAAAGAATGTTTTCTTGCAGTAATTTACTTCCTTACTGGTTCTGTGTAAATTTATAGAAGATAATTGGATTCTGGATCAATATAAATAAGTACTCATGAGGATCCACAGATACTAAGACTGGGATCTATTAATCCTGTTTTAATCAGAGCATGATTAAATGTGAGAATTACATGTAGTATATGACTGTGATCAACAACAAACAAAGGAGAAGGAGAGTTTAGACAAATGGGAAGCAAGGAAGACCTTGGGGGATAATTATTTGAAATGTAAACTTATTTTGAACAAGCAACAACATAAACATTTTAGAAAGAATTGCAAATTTTATCACTGACTGGATGAAATGTTAGAAAAATGACAGCTGCCCTTTGAACCAAATGCACATGGGCTAAACCCAGATCTAAACAAACCCATGGCAGCATTTGGATGATGAAATGAATTTCATTGAATTACTGGTTGAAGTTTAACCGGTAGCCCTGTGAAACTACATTTTAGACTTTCATAATTGAAAAATAATGTAATGAATGGCAGATTAAATGAAAATGGATTCAAGTAATTCAATCCATTGTTTCCCAACGTAGGACTCTCTGCAATAATTAAACCTGCTGTTACTGACCAGAGATGGAAGACCAAAATGAAGGTTAACAATAAATGCTGGAAGATCACTCTGAGGGCTGAGTATATGTAGGCTGCTGCAGAGATGTTTTATCATGTCTACTGCTTGGAAAGTAGTCGAAAATTGTTTCAGTTTTAGCAGTGGAGAAATGGAAAATTTGAGCAAATTGGACAGTGTTATTAAGGGCATGCATGTCTGCCTGAATCAAAATTCAGAAATTTTCATTTAGTTTATTCTTGGACTGTTCCTGGATTTTGAATAATGCTGTGTGCAGTTCCCTTCAGCTGCTGTTGTAGCTGTGTACATGAAAGGTCCCTGCCCTCAGCAAACCCAGGTTGCAGTGGGTTTTTTGCATCTATGTGCCACAGGTGAGCAGCAGTGGCCATACCAGCTCCCTCTTCTGTGTGATAGTCCAAATCTGTCTTTCTGAATAATGTTTGGTACTTTGTTCTTCTTGTGAATGCTTTAGAGATAAGTGCAATGAAAGGATTTCCATTTGCCCTTTCTAAACTTAATGCTGCAAATGTATTCCCAGAATTCCCAGGACAAAAGTAAATAAAATGGTAATGTAGAACATTGCTGCTTTGCAGAATAACCCATTTCCTAGCTTGATGCCTTCATTTTACTGAGTCAGATTTCGAGGCACTGAGCATATGCTGCAGTTGCTGTTTCATCATGCAAGTGAAATTCAGCATAAAATTCAAATTTCATTTGAAAAGATTTAGCATAAACTGTAGGTAGGCATCTTTTATTAAATCTACTTTCTCCTCAGTGCTGTGTCAATTAAGAGATAAAAAGAAGGAAACTGCCAAAGAAAATTTAACTTGTGGAATACTAAAACTCAAAGTATCCTTTTCCCTGCAGAAGCATAAATAACTTTACAAACTTGAAAAAAAAAACCCCACAAACTCTTGCAGTAGTAACAGTATGTCAGCCAGTGTGGAAGTCATTCATCCACCACTTAAAAGAATCTGTGTGTAGGAGGGCTAAAATGTAGAAGTAGCATTTCCTAACAGTTTAGGACATGAAGGGATAAGTGTCTTTCCCACAGTGAAACTGCCAGGTTACATCCACGTTAAGAAGTTACTCATACTGACATATTTCCAGGACCCCGAAATGAACACCCAATACAGAAGTGACCATCACAGAGCTCCTTTTCTCAGTCTCATGTAAGAAAATGCTCTCTCAGGAGGTGTGGTACCACCCTGGGATGGTACCACCCCTCCATGGGGTCAGAGACTGGAACAGTGTCTGCTCAGACTTCCCTGTTACAGCACACCCCAGAGCCTTGCTGCTTTGGAGACTGAAAATGACTGATTACAGTCATATACAGGTATATGTCTGTAAATCACCAATTCCAGGAACCGCTCCTGAAAACTTCACTGGCTTCCTTTCATTTTTATATATAAAGCTTTTAGAGTTAGTATTCTAAGTACTGTGAAATACTTCAAACAGATTCTTATCTGCTCTAAGTCAGTACAAAATCGTGAATCTGGCGCTCATTCCCTTTAACTGAGATCTGATCCTCTCTGACATTAGAAGTCAAATGCCTGGGATCAATGGTATGAAAATCATCAGGGTATTCTTGTTACCTTTCAGTAGAACTGAGAGCCATCTAAATAGTAAATGATTTTGACAAGAACAGTATGATTTGAACAAAGGTAGAATGATAAGTGAAACACTCAATTTACATGGAACAGATTTTATTAAAAAATCATAACCAAAATATTGGCACATTGAAAATAAATGAATTTATTAATCATGGTACAGAAATAATATAATTGCAAGGTGTTGTGAGTGGACCTTTAAATCCTCAAGCATCTGCATTAGACTTGGGGTTATATGATCCTATCATCTACATTTGGCAGTTAATGCTGCCCCTGAAATTTCCAGGTTTTTTGTGACCTCGACTTTGTCTGGGCCAAATACTCCCTCATTCCTAAACTGTCTGGAAGACAATGTCTTGTGATCTCTTGCTTAGATCTTAAAGTTTGAGGAGTATTTTATACAGAAGAAGATTTCCCTTTGTCTTCCTCTATAAAGATAGTTCTCCATAATGATAATGTTAAATTTAGAGTGCTTGAGAAAAATTCACAAAATCCAAATATCAGAAAAAGAGAACTATTGGTAACAGGAATCGGGAGATCAGCCAAAACAGTGCCTGATTGTAGTCGCCTTTTGAAAAATGCAGATGGGTGGAGTTAGCCTTCTAAGCAGTTATTTGGCTGTGAGTCTGTAACAGCAGATCTCTGGTTTGAGGGCAAAAGATGACCTCCATCTTCCCATCTTTAAACCAGCTGGAACATATTAACAGAATCAGATGCACAAGAAAATTCCCTGAGAGCTGTGCAGAATGCTTAGCAAGGGAGGAGGAGATTTCCAATAGGTGTGATTGTGGTATTCCAGCCTGGAAGTTCACCTGTGTGACTACTGCCCTAAGCGTGGCTTCCTTTCCCTACTGAAGTTAGATGGGACTTTTGACAGATTAGATTTGGGAAAATGTAATAACATTCCTGGCATGATTTATACAAGGCAAAGCAATCTGCAGAGCTATCCATGGAGATTTTCATCACTTCTGTACAAGAATATATGAAGAGAAATTTTACCTGTGAAGGCCCTCTGCACCTTAGATGGTGCTCTGCACAGCTAAGTCTGTTCAGGTATTTGTTACTCAAGAAGAAAATATGAGAAGGAGACCAGTGCAAAAGTGTTACAAACTTCATTGGAACCTCATTATAAATCTCCACTGAGTACAAGCAAATCTTGAGTATACTTAAAAACTGGTGGGATACATTTATTCACAAGCTGGTTTGGCGAATCTCGCCTGTTATTTGTGCTAAACATCTTGCTCTGTAAAAGCGTTTTTTAAAAAAAAGAGGGAAAAAAGTACATTAAAGTATTTGTTTTCTGTGTTGTGCTACTCTTGAAATAATCTTCCTGTCTGCTGAAGATCTTTTCTACCCTGACAGGAAAAGTGAAACCATCTTCACAGTATCATCCCTTAGTAATTCCATATTCTTTTGAACTGGTATTTTAGACAAGGTGTTCTCTATTACTGCCCTGCCTCTAGTAGTAATTTATTTGATGCCACAGAGAGATTGCTCCTGAAAAGGACATTAATAGAAAAATATGTTTTTAATGCAGGTGTGTTCTTGTTCAGATGAGCTTATGTCTTGTGAAGCCTGAGAGCAAACGCTGACCTTATTTTTGCTGTGTTCCTATTAGACAACTTGCACGCCCAATTGCTTTGTGTGGTGACTCAGCGACACCATAATTCCAAGACTTAAAGGCATTTCTTATATTTAGCTGTGGAAGGGCTTAGCACCCAAATAAATACAGCAATACTTGCACCTTCCTCAGCAGGAGTTTCCAGCCCTTTCATCTCTTGTACCCTGTTAATGCAGGCTGTGTCTTTTGACTGTGGAAAGTGTTTCAACCTAGTTCAGGTCAACATATATGAGACCTTCCACCCCAATCAAAGTTGTTCCTTTACATGACATTTAATAGGAGGAGGTATTCTCAGTGCTAGGACAGCTGGATGACTCATGCTCTGTCAATGCCATGTATTTGTGGTAATTTGTCATTAGTAGGCATTTTAGCAACTTGTAGCTCTTTTAAAGCAACTTGAAAGGAGAATCACAGATCTTCTTCAAAGAGCGTAAAATAGTAGATTAAAGCGATCAGGAGAACAATTCAGTACACTCATGTTAAGATAAACGTTCCAGAACAGAGGAATAGCTTTTGGTGGCATAGCCATGCCAGCAGCAGTTAAAATTAAGCCAATGTTCAACTTCAATAGGGAGATATAAACACGAAGTGTAATATAGTACCATTAAATGTTAGCTGCAATTTAGTAGGCTGGAGTCATGCTGGGCTAACAGGGCTGAGAAAGCTTTCTGCCTCTCTCTGCTCAGCTGATTTGTTTGGAGTTTGATCTAATTCCCCCGAAAAAACGGCAAGCATTACTGATGCGAAATATCCACATTATTCATGTGGGGCTGCACTCTAGCTAAAACACTAAACATTGCACTACTTAGGATTTTAACTTATTTTCCTTAAATAGAAAGCTTTAAGCCTGGAGAAGATCCTGGAGTGATTTGATTGAAACTGTATGAAAGTGCTTTTTTTGTCTTTTTCATTTGCATTTCCCCCATTCTCCATATCAAGAAGTTCTTGATTACAATGATTATACATGTAAATTTCTTTTCCTTGCATAAAACTGTACCAATCACTTCATGGAACAAAGACAAATAAAAGGAGGGACCTTGACAGGCTGGAGAGATGGGCAGAGAGAAACCATCCGAAATTCAACAAGGGCAAATGCAGGGTCCTGCACCTGGGGAGGAACAACCCCGTGTACCAGCCCAGGCTGGGGCTGATCTGCTGGAAAGCAGCTCTGCAGATAAGGACCTGGGGGTCCTGGTGGACACAAGCTGTCCATGAGCCAGCAGTGTGTCCTTGTGGCCAAGAGGGCCAATGGAGTCCTGGGGCGCTTGAGGAAGAGCAGAGCCAGCAGGTTGGGGGAGGTGATCCTGCCCCTCTGCTCAGCCCTGGTGAGCATCATCTGGAGTGCTGTGCCCTGTTCTGGGTTCCTCAGGACAAGAGAGACATGGAGATCCTGGAGTGGGTCCTGTGGAGAACTACTAAGCTGGTGAAGGGTCTGGAGAATCTCTTTTAGGAGGAAGAATCAGGAAACTGGGCCTGTTCAGCCTAGAGAAGATAACTGATAGGAGACCTCAGCAATGTTTATAAATATCTAAAGGGAGGGTGACAGAGTATGGAGCCAGGCTCTGCTCAGTGGTGCTGAGCAACAGAACNAAGAGAGACATGGAGATCCTGGAGTGGGTCCTGTGGAGAACTACTAAGCTGGTGAAGGGTCTGGAGAATCTCTTTTAGGAGGAAGAATCAGGAAACTGGGCCTGTTCAGCCTAGAGAAGATAACTGATAGGAGACCTCAGCAATGTTTATAAATATCTAAAGGGAGGGTGACAGAGGATGGAGCCAGGCTCTGCTCAGTGGTGCTGAGCAACAGAACACGAGGCAATGGGCAGAAACTGATGCACAGGAAGTTCCACCTGAATATGAGGAAGAGCTTCTTTACTGTTCTGAGCTCTGGGACAGGCTGCCCAGAGAGGGTGTGGGGTCTTCCTCACTGGAGATATTCAAGAACCATCTGGACACAATCCTGGGCCATGTGCTCTTGGTTGATCCTGCTTGAGCAGGGGGTGGGACTAGATGAGCACTGTGATGCCTTCCAACCCGACCCATCCTCTGATTCGGTGATTCTGTGAAGTTGTTTCTTTTATTCTTGTCCTGTAAGCTGTGGCCCATAATTGCTCTATTGCAGTTCAGGACAGTGAACTGCAACTTCAAATAATCCCTAGTCTGCTAGAGAATTACGCTCTAGCCAAGTAAAAATACTATCTCAGCAGGGTCTTGAAGGCCAGTTCAGCTGAAGGAACATCTCCCATTCTGCCCCAGTAGAAGGTCTATATTCTCCTCCTTCACCTTTGGGTTTGCTGGTGTGAGAATTTTTTGTTCTAGACATGTACAAAATTATACAAAGTAGTTATTTTTTAATGGAGTCTTTTTAAAAACTCTGAAAATGCTACGTTAAGACAGATACATATTACTATTTCACCTTTATCTTTGAGGTCTAATGTTTAGTTACTACCTGGTAGTCTCTTTGGCTGATGAATGTCCCAGCTGACTACCATTAGGACCTCAGAGGAGGTTGCAATATTGAAATTTGCTAAAACCAGAAGATACGTAACTGTCCTATTTTGTGTTTTTTGTTTTTAATTCTTCTGTTAGGTGCAAACAGAAAGAAAAAAGATTCACAAGGGACTTCAGGAAACTCTCGTGAGCAGACGTCTCACAAAGCAAAGCCCATCAGAAGCTTTAATCCTCCTGGTGTGAGAGGGACCCCTGGAACGGAGCTCCCTGTAAACAGGATAATCGATGTGGATGGGGTCAAACTGGAGGACTCTGGCACACGCTCCTGTGACGATTCTGAAGGGAACCTCAGCTTTGAAGGTTACATTTCTGAACTGAGATCTTGCCAAGGGAGGATGAGGACTGGAGTTTACAGGACCTCAGACCTTCCATCTCTGATTGCTGTCAAGAGTGAGAAGAATAAGGCCACTGAGAATCAGTATAAAGCTACTTTTGTTTAAATCTCCGCTTTTAATTAAATTGTCTGGTATTTTTGCTTGGCATCAGCAGCAATGAAGATATGCCTTAGAGACATGTTTCTGCAAGATAAAGTGGTTTTCAATATCCACTTGCCTTCAAAGAGCCTGCTAGAAACCATCACTTCTGAGTTGGAAGCCCTAAAACAAAAAAATAGTGTTCCAATGAAAGTAATGAGCTATTTGGTTTTGCTTCTTATGCATTTCTGTATTATTTTCCCTGCAATGATTCCACTGAACAGTGCAATTAAAATTATGATTTCCATCCCTACCCTTCTTGTCTTTATTCAAGGCAAACTTACTTTAAATTCCCCTGCCCAAACTTTTTATTTAAGATAATTTCAGTTTAATATTCTAATGGTTTTCCCTTGTCTTCAGGATTCCCTGTGTTTTACTAGATTTTTGAAGTGTAAGTAAAATCAGTTACTGGTGTAAAAAGATTAGGAATATTTTCTTAATATCTTCCTGTCTGTCTCATAACATTTGGGAAGAGGTCCAAGTAGATTTCAGTCTTGTCTAATGCATTGCCTGGATATATGCAATAAGACCATTGTTATACAAGCAGCAAGGAGCAAAAAAAACCCCCAAAACCCCAAAGTGTGCATTTCCTGTGCTGGGAATATTAGCTGCTTTTGTAGCCAACACTGGTGATGTTTCCATACCAGAAATACATATCTAATGACACAGTGGTGTGATGGTCATTGGGTCCCTCCTCATCACTGCTCTCAGTGCCTTTTAACTTTGGGGAAAGGCAATTTGGTTATTGCTTTTTGATAAGGGTTCAATGCCCCTCATTCTTCTTGTTCATTTCAGTTTCAGTTAATTTTCTAGCCTTAGGTGGAGTTTTGAGAAAGAAAAGGTATTTAAGACTGCTGAACATGTTGTTTTTGCCACCTGCTCCTTTTCCTCCATTACCATTTCTTCAGAACAGGTTATAAGCCTGGACATGCAAAAGGGTACACAAAGAACTGAGAGTGTTGGACATCTGCTCATCATACTGAGTGGATATAGAGAGACTTCCAGGGGTTCACCACTTTGAAATTATTGTGAGACTTAAAAAGTCATGCTGTGTATCTCCTGGACTGCAGATCCACACAGGCAGTCGGTCTAAAGCATCAAGGTAAATACTGATTAACTCATCTTTCTCTGCTCCTAAAGCATACCAAGAATCATGAATTTTCTGAATAGCTGAGAGTACTGGATGCTGTCAGTCAGTGTCTTAAACTCAAAAGTGTAAGGTGAGAAAGAAAGTACATATGATTTTGTAATAATAAATTGAGATTCTTGAAGCTTGATCTTTATGCTTAAGTGTTACATCAAATTCTCCAGTGAGATAAAAGGATGCAACACCCATTAGCTTTAATACTTTAGGTTTTTTCTACTGGTAAGTGATTTTGCTTTTGATATTGAGGAGAATCCTTGTTAACATTAGGCTCAACTTGGAGTGGGCCTGAATGAGGGTATATGCTGTGAAAATAGCTTTACTTTTTAAAACTTTCAAGCTTTAAACTAATTTGAGAATCATGATAATATCATAATGGTGTAACGGCACTAGAGATTTGGGAAACAAAGCAGGCAGAACATAGCCCAGTGATGTGAAAATATTTAAATATTTATGTATTTTCAAAGACTTTATTTCTTCTTCTTCTTTTTTTTTGGTAGTATTTTGCTAATAGTTGCCCTTGAGTGGATATTTCTTTGCACAGATAAATGGCCACAATTTTTTCTTATCTTCTGGAAAATTAATAGCTTTGTTCTAATCAAAACTAAAATTACAGCAGTCAAACTCAAGAGAGGGATATGCTTTGCACTGTTATTGTGTCTTGAGAAATAAAATCCTAACATCTGTCAGATAAAACCTTGAAATTCAAATGCAGTCATTGCAGTCTTTATTAATCTCTGATCAATATTTTAGATGAAACAAGGTTGCTTATCTTATATTGTGCAAGGGCACTCAAGTAACTGGGAGTGAGCAATACAGGATTCTCCTGGAAAAAGAGGCAGCTGAGGGGAGATGCAATAACACCTGAAAAACCTTGAGTGCCATGCAAAGGGGGATTGACTTTCACACTCCTTCCTAATGCAAGGATTAGGGGCCATCAGATGAAGTTAATAGAAGCCAGGTGTAAAACCTGTTTTCTATCCCCAGCGTGCTGTGCTCAGAAAAACAAGCAAACAAAAGTGCTGTTCATAAATTCTGGGTTCAACAAACTGGATTTGACTGTATCGAGGATTCAAAGGGAATTTGTCAGCATGGGAGTCAAGCTGTGTGCAGGAAAATGAAGGATGTGAAAGAATGGAGTTTTCTTTAACATAGAGAAAAGTCTTGGCATAATGCCTGGAAATCCTGTAAACAAAGGGACATGGGAAAAACTGTTCCTCCCCATGCCACACTGTCATGCCAGTTAATGGCAGGTTGTTTAAAAGAATGACTTCTTAGCTAGAACTAATGGAAATTAATTCCTTAGACTTTGAAATAATTAATAATATTAGCTTTCCTATTCAATATCTGGCAGAATATAAAAGCTAAACCTGCTGGAATCAGGAGTTAATAAAAAGGAATATGGGCAGCTTGTCTCTGGCTGATGGTTTCCAGTGTTTATTACTAGAGATGTGGTCTAGTTTTAATTACTGTGTGACTTCAACATTATAATATGATTTTAAGTTGCCTCCTCATACTGTGATTTACACTACTAATCAAATACATTTACAATTAAAAATCAGCCTAATTGAGGCCCTGCTTGATAGCTTGATCCTTTATCTTGCCAGCTAGTTCCTAAAGATAATTGAATTCTAGCTGGCTTTATTTCTCTTTTACTTTTCCCAGGTTTCCTGTATTGAAACTCCACTTGTGCAGAGTTACCCTTATGTCTTCCTAATCCCATGATAATAAATAAAAGGGGTCTTTCCATCCTTTTAGGTGGAAGAGGGAGATCTACTGACTTGTGTCAGTACTCAAACCTGAAACTGTAACAACCAGTGACATAAAAAAACTCCAACCCCAACATTTAGAAAATCCTGCAGCATTCCAAATCTTATTTAATGTAGCAGTTGTCTTATACTTCACTTGTTGTCATGGTATCTGATTTTCAATTGTAGTTGTTTCAGCCTCATTGGTTCCACAAGTCACAGTTTTGTTGTGGTTTAATTTTAAAGGCTTTGTGAAGAATAGAAAATTTACATATAGGCAAACTTGCAATGAGTCTTCCCCCATAGGATTACTGTAGTTTTTGTGCCTTGTCAACAAGTTTGTGATATAACACATGCAAAATAAATCACTGCACAGTTTCGCTCCGGGGACTGTGTGACAAGGAACTAATGGGTTGTGAAGACACGTAAACAGGCTTCGCAAAGAGGCTTTGCAAGAGCTTTGCTGCTCCGTGGGAAGGAGCCAATACCTGGCTGTATTGTCCTTTCTCATGCCCCTGGAAGTCTTCTGGGGGCTATTTAATGTCCTTCAAAGATGCTGTGTCCTTCTGGCAGTACTCTGTCTGCAAGTTTTGGCTTCTTTGTGCCTTTGCTGTAGTATGAATCGCTTTATTCCTGCTTCTCTTCTGATGCTGGAATTTAATGTTCTTAACAGAAAACTTCTAGAAGATGTGGCTCAGCTGGCAGCTTCTTTGTCTCGTTGTAGCAGAGATAACCAGGACTTATGAGCATATTTTGACTTTTTGGAAGTAGCTTGATTTTTGCCACAAAACTGAAATCCTTGCCAGTAGTTGTTTCTCAGCAGCAGTGCTGCTACTCATCCCAGCCCTCTTCAACACAGATTCGACAGCAAATACTGAAATACTGTCATTTAAAATGGTCTCTCCTAAGGTACTTGGTAGCTGGGAGACAGGGAGAGTTTGTGGTAGTGTGATGCAAACACCTGGAGGCATCTTTTCACAATTTCTCAAAGATTTTGAAAAGTTTCCAAAGACTCAGTTAGACAAAGGCCTAGTTAGACAACAGCAGGTCCTTATCAAAGGGTATGAGAAGTCAAAACCTTTGCAGGTCTGAGGCACCTCCCAACTCCCAACCACAGCTCAGTGACTTGGGGTTAGAAATGACCCTATTTTCTGCATGAACAGGCAGATTTCCAGGTTTTGTGGGATTGTAGCAAACCTGTGTGACAACAGTGTTGCTCTGTGGATGGTGTGGGTGTTTACCCTGCAGCAAAAACAAGTGGCATATCCAAGTGTTTCTCTCTGTGCTCTTGGAATAGCATCCCAAGCTTAGCATTGTGAGGTGATGAAGAACTGTGAGATTTGTGACCCCTAATCCTATGCCATTTAAAAGAGAGGAAAAACTTTCCTTGGTCTTACTGAAATATTTCCTTTCTGTAGACCAACTGTCACTTTTAGCCGGGTTACTCTTGAATTTTTTCAGAAAAAATATCTGCTGAGAAGTGCTGGATGATCACGTGTCTGCAAATCTTGCCTGCATTACTCAAAATGTTAGCAAATCCAAGACGTTGCACATGAACGAAGATGCTTTCTGAACTGTTTGTGTGAAAGATAAGAAAATAGTTTATATTTTTTGTCCCAACTGATAATTCTGTTGTACAGTCTAAAACGCTGCTGTACAGGATTTGATTCGTGTCCTTCTTTTATTTGTGGTTTTGTCTTTAAATATCTATATGGCCACTTTCTAATATGAAAATGCACATTGGCTTTCTTTCTCATCCATTGCTTCCCCAAAGTATTAAGAAATCCTGTACTGCACAATAATGTTTATAGAATCTTAAGTGTTTCAATCTCATTAAAATGTTAATTGTGTTTGTAGTAAGTAAATAATTTATACCAATAGAGCTGATAATGTTTCATTGATATTTAATTTCAATGTAGGGAAAATATGTGAAAAATATTTTTTCAGTTGTTCTGGGACCTGCTGCCATTTAGACATTGCAGTTTAAATAGAAGTATGAGACAACAAAAAAATCACCTGCATTTTATTAGAGTCTGCAAAGATATCTTCTTAAGCCTAGCCTACATAGAGAAATTCTTTTAAAAGAGAATTGTTAAGAATTCTTGCCAAATATTTATATGCCTTAAAAATAGCTCATCCTCTGGAATTTAATAATAGTAGGGTATGTTTTTAGCCTTTAATTATTTTGTTTCGCTCCATTCTAGCAACACAAATGGATTGCAAGCCTGAATGGCCGAATGTTTTCCAGGTACAGTGTAATCCTCCTCTGGCTTCTTGTCTGCATAGTCTTGGTGCATTGCCTAGCTCTGTGTGGTGGTCTGAGGGGACCAGTGCATCAGAACTGCTCTGCCCTTGCTGCTAGCACTACTAAAATAGACAGATTCTCTATCTACAAAAGAAAGAAAGAAAGAGAGAGGAGTGACGGGGTTCAGTGCCTGTGTAAATGAAGCTGGATCAGAGACACAATGGTCCTTCAATCTTTCAATGGTTCCCTTCTCATCCACACCCCTCTCTGTGCTTTGAACAATCTATGCCAGAGCAAGGAGGAATACAGAAGTTTAAGTACCAATAGTGGAAAATAATGACTGATGGGAGTGGGATGAAACCTGTCTTCCAAGTCCATGCCAACTGTGTTTTTGCCCATGATAATCTCATCCAAGTCTCCAGTGATAAATCTGAATCCCACCCCGGCAGGTACACAGAGCTGCAAAGCCACTGGAGCGTTTCCATAGGTGCCCATAGCCTGCAGCAAGTGTCAGGGTGGCTGCTGTAAGGGCACTCACCCATGTCCCTGAAGAAGGTCCTGGAGTCCATGTTTGGGAAGTGTGTTCTTAAATACCTCGTGTCTGCCTTGCCAGGGAGCACCAGCCTATTCCTCATTTGCATTTTTTGCCTGCAAAGATGTGACTACAAGTTCAAAATAGTCTAGAACTCAGTTGTTGTGCAGATTCCCACCTCAGTTCCAGAGCAAGCTGATAAACAAATGAAAGGCCAGCTAGAAGTTCATCTGAATAAAGCTAATCCCTCTTGGAGTGGCACGTTCTTAGGCCAGGGCACAAAAATGAAATCAACGCTTCTCTTCATTTCTGAAAGAGGTAACTGAGGACTTTCTTAATGATTTGAGTCTTTTCTGGAAAGATGAAACCATGCGATGAGGAGAAATTTAATTACTATTACTTTAATTACTATTCCCCCTCATTTATAGACTTGCACATCCATCCTTTTCAGTTGCTATTTGCCATTATTTACCAGTATACTAACAGCATGAAGTCCCTCACCACCAGCAGCTACATAACCTCAACCTCTTCCATGATTTAAAAATTTCCAGAGTCAGTGCTCTGGTCAGGATGAAGCAATGCCTGGCTGAGATCAGCCCTCTGTGTGCCGAGCAGTTAGCTGAAACTTGTTTGCAAGCAGGAGATAATCTGTGGTGGTGGGAACATATCTCTGATCTTACCCTTGCTAAAGTTTGTGTTAGAAAATCCAGAGCAACACATGCTGCAACTTCTTCCCCTGGTGAGATTGTGAAGGGAGGCAGATGTTCATCTCCTGTGGGAAGGTGCTGGATGGTGAAGCTCTGCTGGTCTTGCACTGCCTCCATCTCCTGGAAAAAGCTGGTTCTCCCATTGCATCTTGCCTGTTTGTTTTATGCTCTTGTGAGAAAGAAGTATGAGATTCTGCTGCCATTCATTGCAATGACATCCGCTTGTACCACTAAAACACCCACTCTGTGATGTCATAAGAGGTAATTTTGCTTGCTAGACACTCTGTTGTCAACAGGATTTGGCCTCCTGTTTGCAAAAGAAAGTCCAGTTTAGTTCAAAATACACTTAGCAGAGCTGACCCGAAAGTCACGATTTCTCTTTTAGGAGAACCCAGTTGGGATCTTGCCTAACTTTGGGTGTCTACTCCAAAGCTGCCTTTGTGTCCTAAACACAGATGTTATTTTATGTATTTGTTAGGGATGTAATACTGTCTGTGGATATAAAGAATTGTTTGTTTAATACCATCCATGGATATAAAGAATGATTTGTTTCATCCTTGAGTTGAAACATACTTTTGGACAAGTGACTCATACCTTAAATTTAACACTTCTATATTTTTGAGGTCTCCACTGCTTAATCTGTGAGCCTTGATACCTACCTCAGATGTAAATACATATGCAGGAGGCCCCTGAAGCTAGGTGGGGTGACTCTCATCTGCCAGTTCCTCCTGATCTGTGAACAATGTAAGTCAATGACAGCTCAGATTGTTTCAGCAGCAATTACACAGAGCAGCAATTACATTTCTGCAGCAATTACGTTTCGCTCCACTGGAGGTACAGTGAAAAATGTAAAAAAAAATGAGGGGGAAAAAAGAGAGAGAAGGAAATACAGCAGGGATATTGACCATGTTGTGAAATCTTTAGCCTAAGCCTGTTCTTGAGGCTGTGAGTGGTACACTGTCACTTCTGAAGTCAGGATTTGTGCAGTGGGGAGAGGGCTGCTCACCAGAAGGGAACCCAGTTTCCAGTTTCTTCCTGGGACATCTCTGCCTGCCTTAGGAGTGCAGGAAAAATAGCCTTGGAGTTCTGCCAGGGACAGAATCCCTATTGATTTGGTGAAAAAAATGTGCAGCAGTCCCCAGTAGGATGAGACCATGGACAGGAAAGAGCAGAGGGGGATAACAGAGGCATCAGTAGTGGTGCTTTTGTGTGCAGTGAGAGGGCAGCCCTGCTAAGGGACACTGTGTCCCTCCTTCCAGGAGGCAGCCTTATCTCTCTGCCTACCTGATACATCACCAGCTGTCCCAAATGCACCCCAAGGCATGGGACTGAGGTCCAGGGGTCGTTTCCCTGCATTGGAACAAGACCTTGGCAGCAGGGAGTCTGAAGGGAGAAGCTTGAGGAGTCCCTTACAGATTTGCCACTACATTTGGGATGCAAAAACCCAAGGGAAAGCCGAGGCAAACACTCTGCTAGATCAACAGACTGACAAATGTAGGGTGAGTATCCTCATGATGATATTGCAAAATGCACTGTCCAAGCAGCCCTGCTGGCCCTGGTCACAGCTGCCTCAGTGACCCTGAGGGATGGGAGCACTCCCTGCACAGGGCACAGGTTTAGCAGAGGGCACCTCTTTGTCTGGCTTGCCCTGGTCACTGTGGCCAAAAGGCTGATCAGCTGATGTCTGCTGGCTCTTCAGCCCTCGGCATAGGACCTACCTGCAGTGCAGCAAAAACATCTGGTTTACATATATATATACATATATACATATACACACACACACGCACACACACACACACACATATGAAAATCATAGAAAATGTAGATATATACATATATATACAGCTTTCCATACAGGAGATTATTAGGCCTGCAATCAGAATAATTGGAGCATTATTTGTGAACTCTGCTCTCCATCCTACCATAGGAGATCACCCCAAAGCCAAGGCAGGCTCTGGGGCTGGCATCCTTCCTATGATGTTGTCCCTTTCTTGTTAGTGCTCTTTCCCCTTCAAAAGGGAAGGCTTCAGCTGCAGAAGTGGAGCCACTTCCCTCACACATGCCTGACTTAGACCATTTTAAAGTATGCCATGGGGGCGTCTAATATGCTAATGAAGAAAGTGGGTGGAATTGCAGGAATTTGAGCACAGCTAAAAATGTACGTGCCTAACAATTGCAAATCAGCCTGTGCTCAAGTTACCTAAATGTGTTGGCATCGGTGGAAGGTGGGTGCCTCCACACCTCTTCTTGTCAGTTTTCAGTGAGTACACAGCTAAAAAAAACCCCACACGCCTCTGTATATGGGCCTACTGTTTGAGCCAGGGTTATCAGCAAAGGTTTGTACCAAAGTCCTTGAAAAATAGTTACCTACTTTCCACTCCTATTCATACAGTAGGAGGAAGAGTCTCTCCATGCAAACACACCCTAGGCTGGTTGCAGGCATAGTATTTTAGATATATCATGACATCTGGGTGTATGAACAGAACTAAGTGTTATCCTGAAATGGACTTCTAAAAGCTTGGTTAGATCTGGGTCTGAGATGTATTAATTAAGATTCTGCATATTGTGACTTGTAGCAGAGCTTTAAATCACTCACAGATTTGTGTGATTAGGAGTGTAAAAGCACAGCTTGGTTTTATTTCTGCAGCTCAAGCCCAGCTCTTCCATTGCTATATTTATATGGTTTGTTTTTTCAGAGCAGAACTAAAGCTTTTTTGGATGCATCAAAAAAACATCCATAAGCACAGCTGCAGGTAAAGGCATTAAACATATGGACCTGCAATATATAGATGCAACTGCAGTGGCTGTATCTGGCCAAAAATGAGATTTCACAGAGAAGTACACATGAAGTCATTACAAAAATGGCCCAGGGTGCTGGGCTGTGGAGGGTCCTGTGCCTGGTCCTGTGGGATGCAGGCAATGAGGACAGGCTGTGCAGGTCTGGTCTGGGGGATGGAGGTGAGTACAACACCCTTTGACTGGAGAGGGACTCAGGAGGTCTGATACTTTTAGCTGAAGGCTGGGACAGCTCTGAATGCAGGCCCAGTAGTGTGGGAAGAAAAGCTGCTAGGGCAGAGCAAGATCAAAGAGGTCATGTCTGAGGGGCAGCAGAGACATAAGAGGGTAGAAGTGTGAGATAAACACCAGGGTGTGGGGTTTGCTGAAACGTGACATTTAACAGAAACATGCCAAGGCCAACTGGAGCAACCATGTGGAGAAAATCCAGGAGCAGATCTATCTCCATGGGGAGATGTGGTGGTAATGTGAAGACCTGCAGAGCTGCCAGAGGAGGCCCCAAGCCCTGCAGAAGGCAGTGGCAGGAGGAATACCCAATCACACCCTGAGACCATCTTGTGCACAGAAGGATGGCATTCCCTCTGCTGCTGTGCTCCCTGAGGTGTTGGAGGCTGCTGGCAAAGGTCATGGGCCAAGATGGGACATCCACAGCCAGCGTGTCAGAGGGGATGAGGGTGAAGAGTGAGTGAGATGAAGAAAATAGCATGATAGATCTGAGAACTGCTTCAGTCCCTGGAGAGGAGAGAAAGCAGATCAGTGCAGAAAACCCCAGAGCTGAGAGCTTTTGGGTGAGGGAAGCCAGGAGAGCTGCTAGAGGTGCTGGGGGAGTGTGGGAGGTGAGAGGAGTGAGGAGGAGTAAAGATTTGGGTGAAGGCATCTCCTTCTGTCCCAGGATTCTCTGCTAAGTGCTGCAGCACCCAATCCATGTTTGCTGGATCCCAGCTGCTCAGCAACCAGACTCCGGCAGCTGCGCTTTTCGCAGCCTTGCTGCCTCGAGGAGTGGGGAGGGGGGGTTGTAAAAGGGTTTGTTTAGCAGAGGTTATCACCAGTTTGGGGACTGCAAATATTAACAGCAAAGTCTGGTGCAGGAGAGGATAGACTAGGACTCCAGTTCTTTCTGAAAGCCAAAACCATGTCATTTTTTTTCCCCTGGGATTTCTAAAGCTCCCAGGGAAACAAGAGGGATGACACACAGGTGTTCATGGTTGCAAGGTAGCTGGATTTTACGCTGTTTAAGGCCCATATGAATAACTCCACTTTTCAGTTTGATTTGAGCCAAAACTTTTCTTTTTTCTTGCTGAAATAAGCAAACAAGCAAAATGATTTCAGCTTTGTCTTTGCTTTAGCGAAAGAAACAGAATGGCTTTTCTCAAGGCACCACTCCAGAACACATAAGAGAAGGTGGAGGTTCACTTGCTGCCCAGTGGTGAAGATGCTGGTTTTGGGTGTGAGTGACAAGACTGAGGTTGCACCATTTGCTAAGATAGGTGTGACCGGTGCCCTCCCGTGTTGGGACAAGTGAGGAGGTTGGAGCAGAGAAGAGTAAGGGTTCCTCATGCACTCCTTGTGTTGCTGTGTTGCCTTATTTATTAAAAAAAAATGTCACTATGCTTTTAGCCCATGAGTGTTAGCCTCAGTTCTGGTGATTTGGGTCGTCGCTAATTTTCAGGGACAGTTGAGTTTTGGTAAGGCTGCCGGGATGATGGGAATGTTATGAAGCAACAGAGATGAAGGAAATCCCATCTGACAGTGACAACAAGGTCTCTAGTGTGGTTTGCAGGCCCCCCAGAGGAAAAAAGAAGAGAGTTGGTTGGATTTGTACATCAGTGTCATGTCAGCATTGAGTCCCTTGCTAGTACACCAGGAGCAGAATTGTCACATGCGATCACTTGCATCTTACCCATTCCTGAAAGAAAAATCAAAAGCTGTATTTTTAATGCCAGAAATTGTTCTAATTACTCCCTGTTCACATGTACTCATGAGTTCGTACAAATGTCTTGGACACTGCACACTTGCAGAGGCTTTAGATCCTGCACGAGTTCCTCGTGCCAACAATGCTCCTGCAACTGTCTCCTTGTCTGGGAAGCTGGGTCTGGGCTTTGAAGCAATAATGTCAACTAAAGGCATGAAATCAGATCATCTCAGGGGGCAACAGTACCCCGTTAGTTGGGGTTACCTTATCACTATGAAAAAGCTTAGAAATTTGCAAAAATACAGGGGGAATCAGTCATTAGAAAAGTTTATAGTTTTTCTTCAGTTTTGGAGTAGCTGAGTGTAAGTTTCCTCAGAAACATTTACAATGGTCAGAAAAGAATGTAAAAATGGAGAACACATGAACTTGCAGCCACTGTGCAGTCCTCTCACTACCTTGGTAGCTGGTACATAGGAATGAATGCAAATGGATGTGTGTGTGTGTGTCTAGACTTGTCTTTTCCACTTATGTCTAGTCAACTAATTGATGAAAAAAACCCCTGCAGTTTTATTATTTCATATTGATGGCTGACTCAGTTAATTTACGTTTTGTTGATATTTAATGATTTAGGATGGTTGTTAATATTGTTTCATTATTACTAAGTAGTTCAAAGGCTGGGCTCAGCCTGAGCTTTTATTAATTATTGTTAAATTTAAAGAAATAAAAGACACTGCAGTGTGGGAAGTGAGGAAAAGGCAAATGTATGAGGCAGCATTATCAGTGTGTGTTATACAGCCACAGCAAGACTTCTGCCTTTTTCTCCTCATTTATTGTGTGTTTATTTGCCTTTTCTTTTTCCCATGATGTCAGTAAAAAGGGGGAAATGACTGCTGAAACTAATGGATTTTAGCCTTTGATACAGAAGGATTACAGCCTGCAAACATGAAAAAGCATTCCTTGTCTTATTTTGAAACATTTCATTGTCTTTAGTAGCAGCAGAATCTGGCTCCAAGTGCATTTGGATTCTGTGTTCTGTAAGAAATGTTCAATATTATGTGCAGAAAAATAAGGAATCAGAATGTGCCTTTCTTTAAAAGAAAAATAGAATTTTCTTTGAAAACAAGAACTGGGCTCTATCTGGAATTTCACTGGTGGGATGAGTTGCAATGCAGGCTCCAGGCCTTAGAGCTGCCAAATATTCTGTCACTCCAAAGCCAGGTTTTCCTCTAACTCTTATTTCCAGATTTTCTCTCTCATATTTATATTTACATTTACATTTATATTTATATTTATGTATACACACGTGTATTTATATCAATTTAGTATTTTACAGAGCCTCATCTGAAATGGGCACTAGGTGAAGCCTAAAACCTAATATTACAGAATTCATCTTGAACACCACATGGATTGTTTCCATATCTTGGTTATTTTTCTCATTGCTGTTAAGTTATTAGCTCCATAGACACCTGATTGTTATTTCCCTCTATACAAAGTTTCCACCTCTAGGCTGGAAGTAGTGAGTCACAGACGAATAGCCTTGGGAAGGTGATGGAGAGCAGCTCTGCAGGCTCACAGCCTGACCCATGGGACGATGGTTTTGGCACAGATCGCACTCTTCGCACTTATGAGCTCCCAAATGCCTCAAGTGAAGTTGATAAGAATTCAGTATCAAATTCTGAGTAGTTTCTTGCTAATGAGATAAAATGTTTCTCAAAAAAAACCCCAAAATGAAAGAGATGTGGCATACTTCATGTTAACAATTCTACGAAAGTCCTGAAGGAGGCAGGCAGAGTTTCTTCTGCTTATAAGTAGCTGAAAGATCCACTGATTGTTTAACATAATTTACCAAAAAAACCACACCTCAAATTCTGCCCTTTTGCTATGGCTGTGAGACCTGTTCAGACACCTCTCTGCTGAACAAAGGCAGGCAGTGTACATGGAACACTTGGGGTTTTTAGTGATTCAGATCTGTCTGAACCCTGAAATCACTGTTCAGACCTTACTCAGGGGTAATTCCCATTTTATGGTGGTGCTTCTCTGGCAGCTGTTGCAACTCCTGGCTTTGATGTCTTTTCCTTTCACTTTGTGCCAGCACTGTCCTATCATCTGAAGTGGCTCCTGATGTTGGTGTTTATTCCTTTTCCTCATGTTAAGGAATCAGTTTGAGCTAAAAGCTTGGAGTTGTGACTCCCCAGAAGGACACACTGCAGCTCTTGATGGAGATCTACAATGTGAACTACAACAACTGGGAGTGGACACACGGACAATAGATTGAGTTCTTGCTTTTCTTCTCTGTTACTTTTAGGCATGGAAAAATGCTTCCCTACAACATGCATTGGTCACCATAGAAACAGTGTTTCTGGTCCTGGAAGTAGTTGATTTTTATTCTGGAAATGGGTGGAAGAGGGTATTCCCACTCCCCTTGTTCCCCTGCTCCTTCCTTTCTACAAAACTTTTGGGAACTCTGAGTGGAATAGCAGGTAATGGCTTTTAGTTTTTTTCCCTTTCTTTGCACAATTTCAGTAACCTGGATGGTAAGCAGATGTCTAAAAGCCATTGAACAGGCATTACTGCTTTGAAACCTGATGGCCAAACTGAAGAATGAGGAGAGGAAGTGGAAATCTGTGTTCCAGCTTTGCTAGGTGTTCTCAGGCAGATCAGACTGATTGTACTTCCTGTTTCCAGGTTTGAAATGAGTGAAAATAAAACAGATCTAGTCCACAAGTCTAGTCTGAAGCTTTACTTCAGGACTTCTGGCAACCAGCAATGCATAGAGGCAAAGATTTTTTTTCTGCCTGTTTGCTAGATTTTGGGAAGGAAATTCTAACTTTGCCTGCTTCCTGTTGTTCCAAGCCTTGCTTACAGTAGTGAAGTTTAGTCCATAAACCTATATGCACCTAGTTGAACTAACAGGAGTTATTACTGTGATGAAAGACACAGCAGTGTGATAGTATCCCTGCACCATGATAAACCATCATGTCACAATTGTGCAGGGATAGCTCTGCTTCACCGCTGGGCCCTACTGCCATGGCCTTGTTGGGTCAAAAAAATTAAAGAGAATCATGTCCCTTCCATAGCTGTGCCGGTGAAACTTCAAAGCACACAGCTTAAGCAAGGACTATGGTATTCTTTCTGTTGTTGTGGCTCTGGGGATTTTGGGTGTGAAGAGGTGCGGTCTCTGATTGACAGGACATGGCAAAAGCCTCGAGCACAGTCACTGTTGTACCAGCCAAACCTGTGGATTTTGGTTGTGGGGCAGGGAGGAGCTGAAATAGACTGCACTGGTGAAATCTCAGTTTTAGCAATACTCTCTGCATCCGTATTAGAAATGATTCTGCAGTGCAGCTATCTCAGACAGGTACTTAGGAGACAGAGATGGCTTTGCTCAGGTGGTGGCAAAAGAGAGCTTTTTGGTGTGTTATAACAAAATGTGGTATCAGAGTAATGTGTATTTTCTTTCTTTTTTTCCTTTCCCAGTCTGTTGCGGGAAGGCTGCTGTTGCAAGTCGCGGCTGGGCAGGTAACCATCTGTTAATGAGTAATCCTTGGTATTGGCACTGATCTGGTCCATATTTTGCAATGTAATCCCAGCTCCTGAGTGGGCTTGCTTGGAGCTCCTTGTTGCTATACCATGCTTTTAATTAGCTCCTGAAGAGAAGGGAAACATCTGGATGATAAATCAGCTCTAGTTACAAGCAACATTGGATCAGCTCCTCTGGAGGTGCTCTTCAGTGCTTGCTGGTTACACTAGGGACCATCTCCAAGAGTCAGGCACTTTGTAAACTCTTTACTCCCCGTGGTTTAGGAAGAGCCTCTCCCTACATGGCATTCCCTTCTACCCACAAATACATTAATGATTAACAACAGTAGCAGCTCTGCTTACTTAGAAAACCAAAATGCCCTAAAGTCAAGTAAATCACAGTCCCTTGTGAAAGCCTGTTCCTGATTCACCCTCCTGCCTCAGCCCAGCTCTGGAAGTTTTCCTCTGACAGGCAAAACCTTCGTGAGAGGAGAGCAAAGATGAAAGTCTGTGCTCCTCTCACTGTTGTCTTGGCTCTGACTCTGAGCAGTGACTGTGCAAAGAAGGTAAGTGAATCTTCTGTTTCGGAGTGGTGGATCAGCTGTGTGATGCCTGGCAGGACCATGTTGCCTTGGGGTTGGATGAGTGAAGCCACTGAACAGACACAGAGAAAGAGACATTCAGAGGGAACACGAAAGGGATTTGCCAGATGAAGGTTGACACCAGTGTTCACTAAGTGGGGGCCTGTGGGATGGCTGGTACTATACCTTTCTCTGTTTAAAGCAATTGCTTGCATCCATGCCTTGCTATGGAGGAGGAATAGGAGGGTAGGAAGGACCACAAAAATTGAAATCCTTTAAAAACGTGTCTCAGAAATGTGTTGACACAAACAGGAACCTGCAATAGCATGGAAGGAGAGTGCTCCACTGCCAGACATTAATGCTGCCTGGTAACTGAACAGGCCAGCTACGTGGCCATCATGTTCTTTTCAGACTTCTCCCTGCTTCCATGCCAAACCCCTCAGTGTTTTTGCATCATGTGCCTTGTGTCTTTTTTGGGGGTATGTCTGCCAAGCACATGAAGCAGTGCTTAGCAAGCTGTGATAGTTCGAATTTGCTACTTTGCTTAAACACCACCGTGGCCTGGCATCTACCATGGACTAGCAGGGCAGTCAGTCCACTGCTGCCTTATGATCAGCACTGTGGCCTTATGACCAGCCTTATTTCACTAGCTAGGTTAAAAATAGCTCAGATATACTTATATGGTGCTAAAATTCTAATTGTCTCAGTGAATTACAAAAATATGTCCTCAGATATTATGTGTGGGAGCAGAGAGGAATGCTCATGTTTGAGGTAAAGATCATCCCTGGCTGAAGCCATTGCAGACTGCTCAGTGGTGGCAGAGCCTGTGTAGAGTGCAAAAACTGTTCTTTCCTCAGAACTGTTCATGCCCTCTATATATATCTTAGCAACAGCTTTTTCTTAACTCTCACTTTTTATGTCCCCTCTCCAGTTCTATGTTCATGATGTCCTGATTCTTCTTTGACTGCTTTTGTGATATTTTTATTTTGCTATAGTTCAATTGCCAGCACTTTTGGTGGCAGCAGCACTTTATGTCTATTATCATTTTTTTGTTATTTCCTGTGGCTTAAAATCAGCTCAGCCTTGTGCTCTTTGCTCGCTGATTGGCAAACCCAAATACTGTCAGAAGTTGCTTTTGTAACTAATGCCCTGCGGCATACAGCTAAATGGCAGGAAAAGGCAAATGTTGGGATATTATTTGTAACTGTGAACTGGCCCCAGAGTGCATGTACGCTTCCTGCTGAGAGAAATAGGAGATGCGTCCCTTGGCCATAGAAAGATAAAATGGAGCAGAGCTTTGGCCTTTGTTGTGTTGTGCTGGGTTTTCCTGGTGTAGCTGACACCCTTCAAGAGCTTATGTGTATTTACCCTCTTTCACCAGACTGTGCCCCACCAAAAATCACGAGCAAATTATAAGATTTTTTTCAGAAGCATTGGGAGAAACAGTTTCAGGGCACCCCGGAAAGTACATTTTTACCAGTAGTATGGTTCCCAGAGTGAATTTGTGTCTCCAATCCACATTCTCTTTTTCTCTTTATAGCACTACAAGTCTGGGCCAGGAAGAGGCTCAAAGCATGGGTTCACTCGCCCACAAGGTACCAAGTCAAATCCAGTAGGTTTCATGACAGTACGAATGGTCTGCCTGTCTGTATCTGTGCTGTGCAAGTCAGTAGGAAGCCTGTCTTTGTTTCAACATGAATAAGGATTATAGAATGGTTATGCCAATATTAATTTCTGTGTAAATGGGAATTTGAGATTCACTCAGGAATCTCAGGTAATTTTCCTTCAGGTGCAGATTAATGGGAAGGTGCTGATGGGATTTTAGTTTGTTTGAGCTGGTGTTGCTTTATATTAGTTCACAACATGGTGTGGCCTTGTATTAGCTCACAACGTGGTGTGGCTTAAGATGTGCTACAACCTTTAATCGGAGCTACAGCTCCCTGTAACTTTCAAGCACATGAACTCTGTATGTACAGGTTTAGTTTCTACCCTGGCCCTTGATCTCTCTTGTGGGAGAAGGGTTTGAGTCGCATGCAGCTTTCTGGGTTGCATTTGTTCTGGCGTCACCCCGATGACCAGACATCCTGGCTGTGGGAAAGCATTGCAGTTTCCATTTTTAAAGCTTTTATTGTCCTATGCTTTTGCTGTTAAAGGTTACCTGCATTGGGCCGTTAGTGGTGCCTTTACACGTTATGACAGTCTTCAGTGGCCTTTGGGATGTAATATATCTTCTGAATGGGGATGTATTTTCACAGCTGTCCTGCCTGCTTCTGCTGGGAGGTATCAGACAGAGAAAGCTGATATTGGAACATTTGCTTAATTAGTCCAGGGAATGAAAACAGGGATTGACAAGGGGGTGGCAGAGGGGATGGCAGTGGCTGTTTCCCATTGATAGAGAAGGAGGCAGTGAGAGCAGAGGGAGTGACCATAATTCCAGCTGATTATGAAGGGGTTGGACCACAGGGATAGGTGATTTTTTCTGTAATGCTAATGACCAACTCAGCAGCTCTTTGAGATGTCTGGGCTCATGAGGGTGAACAGATACTACAAGAGTGTGCAGGAACCCCAGCCATCATGGGAGGGGTAAGGTCAGGACAAGGAGCAGTTGTACATCATCTCTGAGAAATGGAAATGTGCTGTGCTGCCAGTTTGGTTGAATGCCCCATTTCTCTCTTATGGCAGAGGTTAGCTTCCCATTCAGACTTTGGGATTTCAAAACAGATTGCTTTTAGTTTAATGGTTAAATAAGCTCTGACAGTTTTTCATTGTCTTTTTTGTCTTCAGCCTCTCTCATTCTCAAGACTCATCTTGAAGGATTTTTTCTCATAGACTCCCACTAGCCTTCCTTAAACTCCCACCACCCTTCCTTAGACTGCCATCACTGATGTGGCAAACATAAAACTTGCCCTTTTTAGACACTGGTCCCATCAGTTTCTCCTCACTTGTAAGGAAACTGCTTATCCCAAAGGGAAGGTGGTATGATCAAAATTATCGCTCTACCCCCAACCTTTAAAACCTTCAAAACCCTCTTCCTCCTGACTCTTTCTATTTCAGTTTGTACTGTCTGGTTCCTTAATTATTTTAAGCAGATATTACAATGTGATATAGAGCCTGAAAGGATACAACTTCAGAAATTATTTTAACATACAATTACAATACTACATAATTAGAAATGATAATTGCAATTAATGAATATAATTGGCATCTGCTGTACCAGAAATTGCAGTATATTTTGAACTGAAATGATCTGAGATCTTTGTTCCACTGCAGAGCCCATTAATCTCTGTTGATTCAGTCATTATGTAGGATTTTAAGCCTCTTCTTATGCACTAGACATTGCAGAGACACAGAGTCCAGAGCACAGCTGAAAAATTTGCAGATACCTATCTTCATGATTTCATATAATAGTATATTATATAATTTTTGGGTTAGTTTTCAGCTGCATTATGAGTTTTTTATATTTGTATTTCAGTGTTTACAGAGGATGGACGTTTATGCAAATTTCCTTTCCGGTTTGGTGGAAGGTTTTATCACACGTGTTTATCAAATATGTTTTCCAGTAAGAAATGGTAAGCTGACATTGCTCATAAATGAAAACAGCATTCAAATGAAAATGACATCCTTTTAGTGCTTTAATCTTCTGAAATAATTAACATGAGCTTGATGTTGTGCCCAAGGAGTCTGGTGCAGTTCTCCTGCTGACAGTCATGGCCCTCGGGTCAAGACTTGTGGTCAGGGGGAAGGAAGCCCTGGCACTGAGTTTCCAAGGCCCCAGGAAGCTCAGGAACTGCAGAAATGTTTCCTTGCTGCCCTTCCTATTGGAACTGCCACTTACATGAGTGACAAGACCTTGTACAGAAGAAGCAGGACTGAAAAACAGCCTGATAGAAACCCTCTGCTGAGGGAGAAAGGAGAGATACAGACACTGGCAAGAGGGGACACTTGGTTAAGGGACTGTTTGATTTGTGCAGGCTGTACTTGTACTGCAGCAGAAACCACCTGATTTTTGAGGAAAGCTGTTTTCTCCCCACCCCCATGTCTCTGATTTCTATTCAGACTGGCACCAGAACCCCTTTGGACAGTGCAGTACACAGAAGTGAGGTGTTACTCCTGTTGGGTAATGATTTATTCTACTAGTGTGTTTCAGGCCAGGTCTCCTCCTTTTGGGCAAAGGTTACTCTTTTACTTTTGCAGAAGCTGTTAGAAGTATTCATGATTCATTTTTGGGGTAGGGGCAGTCAGGTGGGAACCCTACTGAATTAAAGCACTGAATAAAAAAGATAAACTTTGCAGACAAACTCGTATGATAGGCATATATTAACTGAAATCAAAGGCAACAAAGCAGAGAATATGTGGGTACCAGTAATGTCAAAATTATGCCCAGATGAGCCATTTGAAAGGCAAACACTTACATGTTTTCAGGGTAGAGGTAATACTTTAGAGTTTATTTTACTCGCCCAGGCAGGGCAGAACTCTCATTTTTTACACTGGACTGTCTAATTTTTTTCATGATCTGTTGGCGTTTTTCTGATGACACATCTGTTTCAAGTGTAAGTGCTGGTGTAATGTAAACAACACAACACAAATCTGTTTACACAAATAGACACCAAGCTTCAGGCTGGGAAACCACTTCAGAATTTCCCCAATATCCACAGATACAACCCAGCAAAGAAAAGCCTCCAGGAAACAAGAATTTCAGATTATCTTAACTAAAGAAAGGGAACTGGAATGATTTTCCTGTTTGAATCCTGTTTTTGATGAACTGTAGCCACAAAGAGTTTGACCTTTGGACCCACTTAATTTCATGCAATGCTTAAGAGGGATCCTGTTAATACATGACACTGTGTATTTGTTTTTAGCCAGTTAGGCCACAGAAATGGAAAAACCTGTGAATGGATGGGATCCAAGATTAGAGCACACTTTAGAGCTGACCTTGAACAACTTGCTCTATGCTCCCGACTTTCTAAAAGCCATTTGCAAGCGGGGAGACGAGGAGGAGGACAGCTGGAGTTATTTGGTTTTGACAGACCATTTCACCCCATGGGTGACCTTCTGACCAATGTTTACTCATCACTCATAAGCTAAAAGCAACTTAATGTGTGACTTCAGGCACAGAGATGCCGGGAAAAGAGCCCTGGACAGCAGTTGGGAAACCTGCTCTGTGCGTTTTTGTGTGACTTGGCACTAACCCAGGCTGGACTTACACCAAATAACTGATCCCAGGGGACCTGGTAGGCAGCAGATGAGGGCAAGGCTTGTGCCCTTCCTGCTCCTGCTAGCTGCTGGTAAGGGATGATGGGAGGCTGGGTCCAAACTGCCTCTTTGTGGGTGAATGCAAGGAAATCAGACCAAGAGAGCACTGCCTTACGTATTTAAGTTCATGTCCACAGTCCTCAAGTCATACTTTAAGTCACGAGTAGAGGCAGGACTTTACAATGCAGGCCAAACCCCACTCATATTTGCTTTAATTTTATGTTTTCTCATACCACATATGACACAGATACTGTGTTTCAACATAAATCTGCTCCTGACCACAGAAAGCTCTCCCTACTTTCTTTGAGAGCAGCAAACAAGTTGTATCTTTATAAATATTTATTGAAAATACAGGAAAGAAGACAAAATAATTACAGTATTTAAATAACAGACTTCCTTTAACAGCATCCTGTATTGCATTTCCCCTTAATTATAATCTGTTTTCACAGATAAATTTCTATTTAGTGGCCTATTACCAAGTCTTACATGATATCTTTCTAAAGATAGAGTGTAAATTTTCCTTTTGTGCTGAGGAGAAAAAGACTCAGCTAGAATTGCTACTGAATTTCATTGGTACCTCCAGAAAGACAGAGCAGTGCAGGGACAGACAAAACGGGGGTGCAGTGAACACTTGTGAGATCAAAAGGGGAGGGTGGTCTGAACTGGACCAAGCTGTGGCTGCAGGGAAGCTGCCAGCACCCTGTCCCTGTGTCCCAGGGTGGGATGGGTTCCTCAGATTCTGCTCAAGGGGCATGGCAGGAGCAGACCTTTCCCGAGATTTTGGCTATAAATTCTGCTCATGGCCTGCAGAACCCTTATCCTGTGCTTCAGTTCTTAATGTCTGGGTTCCCTGTGCAAGAGTGAGCTTAGGTCTGTGTAGGAAGGGCATGATCTTGTCATCTTCCCTGGAAACAAGAAGATAACTTTTGATACTTTGGCCACAGACTGAAAACAGTGCCGAGAAGGGCTTTTGGCCAGCTGGATTACAAGGTGGGAAGTTTATGACAGTCCTGGGAAGGATAAGTACCTGTGGGTTGAGCTGGGAGATGTCAGGCATCAGGCTCTGAATTTTCCTGGAGCTGGTGGTGGTTGGTCTGGTGTTGTCAAGCAAAGTCTGGCTATGTCTCATGGTCAGGACAACACCTGAAAAGGTCTCACAGGCAACCTCCAAATCTCAAACACAGTGACCACACCAGGTGTGATGGCAGAGCTCTTCTCTTACACCTGTCTGCCTCTGGCCTGGGGCTTTGCTTGTTCTCCGAAACATGCTATTGTTAAGGCTCCCTATGCTCCTGATGGGAAAAACAGCCTACTCCCCATTTATCCTGCCTGCCAGTTAGGCCCAAGACAGCCTCAGCTGTGGCACACCCTTTTGTTTGTCCATCCCCATGTTCTTTATCATGCATGGGTTTAAAATGTTATTTAAATCAATCCCTCGTAGTGGACTTTTCTGGTGTACTTAGTTCAGTATCTGGGTCTTCATGTTTTCATGTTCGTGTTAACAATTTTGTATGACAGGCTGATGTAAAGACATATGCTATCCCATAAATTTCAAGTGTGGGCTCATTTGCAAATAGCATAAAGAAATAACAAGGCCATTGGGTTGGTTTTGCTGCTGGAGGTAACATTCCACAAGACTGAAATGTCACCACATTTTTGGTAAGCCTCCAATCAAAGAAAACATTTTTAAAAGAAAAGGAGGGAGAAAAGTGAAATAGCTTTGAGGGTGAGCTGACATTCTCCCAGAGAGTGAGAGATCTGTGGTGGAAAATATAAAAGGATTATGTGACTGTGCAAGAAGCTTGGCACCAAGGAGGCAGCTTGACATCACAAGGGAGGACCCACCCCGTTGTAGTCACTGCAAGGCGATAGGGAAGGACTGGCTGTGGAGAGCATTGAGTGGGAGGACCAGTGGTTTGTGGTGAGCTGGTAGAAGAAGCCTCTGTCAGGGTCTCTGACAACAAAAAACGTTTTAAGATGGAAAAAATTGAGATTCGCCTTTGTTTAGAACTTGGCTGCTGCTGGACAGTGACACAAGCAGTGCTGAGGACACTTTTAACTCACTCCTCATCTTCATCTTCATGCATACTAGGCCACCCTTTAAAGAAAGCACAATCCATTTCCCACTGAAGGATCACTGAGGAATTTCCATCAACTCCCGGCAGCTGCACCAACCTTAATTCCTGTGAGAGAACAGCCTCTTCAAGTATGTGCCAAGTAAATCTGCACCAGACTACCAAGCACCTCTTTTAGTGCACCTTACATAATTGAGGTCACCAAACTTAATATACATGGCCTATTCAGATGCTCCATAGGAATTATGCATCTTAAATACCACATAGCATCTAATTAAGAGGGAAAGTAGGGCGGTTACAATGTAGACATGCGCTACAATAAAATTTCAATCTAACTTGTGACATCCTAGGGTGAAGAAATTGATCACACAACTGCTCAGGGTACGATAAAACCATGCACAATGAATATAGACCATCAGGCATATTAAATAAAGTCCAATTTCTTCTAATGGCAGGTAGCTGATATCTATTATTCTGCCTTAAAACTGGTTAGGAAGGATCTTTTGGTGGATGGTGCATAGGGGCAGGACGTGGACCTCCAAGGTTCAGCTTCGGTTCAGACATGTGCTCCCTGTGCGGCCTTGGGGAAGCCTACAAATCTACTTCTGCAAATGAGGAATAGCAGCTCAGTGCTCCTTGGAGTGCTCTGAGCCTCAGAGATAATAGACTGAGATAACAGACCGCCGGTGAGCGTCTGCAGGGCTCAGTCCCATGCTGAAAAAAGGAGAGGTTTTGTCTGTGCATTTGGAAATCACCACCGTCTCAGTTATTTCCTCATTTTGCCTTGCAAGTTCCAAAATAAGAATGCTTTAAAGGAACTGAGTGTGAAAAGGGTGAAATATGCTTGTCACTGAAAGTCAGGGAAAAGTCCGTCTGTGGACGGTCTCCTGTCTCCACAGATTATTACAGTAACTGTCAGGCATCAAAAATGGGCTGGGTCCTATTTTGCTGTTTTATTATGAGTAAAGAAGACATAATTTATTTGCTTTGGTTTTGTTTCTTATTTCTGTCTTTCATTTTCTAATCCCAGAAATAGAAGGAATGTTGGGTTTTTCTGGAGGATTCATTGAAAATCTCAGTCCTGCATTTACACCTCATTTTTAATCTGTTTTTAATTTGAGAGAAGTGTAGCAGAGCAACTTTAACGAAAGAAAGCATATTTTTTTCTCTGCTCTTAAGAGAATTTGAATGAAACTGATGCTAATTAGAAAAAACCAAGCATGAATTTCCAGGTTGTCAGAGTGTGAAGGCCCTGTAGTTTCAGTGCAAACATCCAGGTTGTTTAAAGCTGCACTAAGCTGTACCTTTGACTCTTTTCAGGTGTTCAACAACACATAACTTTGACCGGGACAGGAGCTGGGGACACTGTGCTTTGTTGCCCAGAGACCACTCAGGTAAGGCGAGCCATTGCTGAGCTGCTCCAGATATCTGGCTCCTACATTGCCACCTGCAGGAAGCAGGGGCAGTGCCTTCAGTGCAACTTTTATTTGTGTACACAGAGCCAGCCTTCACATCAGCTCTTTCCATAATCTCTCTGTGACGCTGCACAACCATAGCATTAGACTGGGGATATCACACAGCCTTTAATTCACTCTCTGTTGACTAACTCAAAGTCATGGAGAGAAATTATGGTAATGCCGGCATGGAAATCTGAACTCCCACTGGAGCTGAACACAAAAGTGATCATTTTCTCCTCCCTCATGGCTTGGATGTGCCTTTTAGCTTTTCCTTCCCTTAAGCGGCTGCATTTTCTGTCTGTTTGACCAGCTAATTTTTCAGAAGGCACAGAAACATTTGACACCCTGTACAACACACAGCTATCACTTCCAGCTGTCCTTTCTTGAGAACTCATGTCCCAAACCCAGACTTCCTTGAGCTTTGGGCTGTGTCAGAGAAGGCAAGAGGCCATGTTCATTGCAGGAGTCCTGAGGGATAATGAAAGGATTACTTAGCTGAACAGCTCTGTGGCTTCATGTGGTCACCATACTCCAGTGCTACAATTACCTCATTGTGAAAGTCTGTCTAAAAGGGGAAGTCAAGGTCTGCGGCAAAGTCTTCTTTATATATAAAAGTCACTTTAATTGACATGCTGGGTGGAAGTTCACCTGGGAGTATGCATCCCTGTCCTCAGCAGTCCCTCAGTGACTGGCCTTTGCTTATCTCTGTCTCCCCAGATCCATGTTTCATGAGCTGGATGCTGAGTAATCCCATTTTATAAGGAACATATATATCTAATTCTCAATTCTTACAGCCACAGACCAGCTTGAAAAATCGGGTGTTGCACTGGTCGAATTTGATGCCCCTGAGGCTTTTTTTGGATCTGTGTTTAAATGCTGATCATGTTCCTCTTTTTGCCATCTCACTATTTTCAAATGTGACCTATCTTATTTAGTCTGCAGGATATGAAGAATAGCCTTAGATATTCACTTCCCACTTTCAAACGAAGGGCATTTTCCACTACCCCCTTTCAGGGAGTTCTCCAGAGTGTCAGGAGTCTTATTGCCAAGCTGATTGCAATCTACCAGAGCACTTGAAAAGCCAAGTTAGCTGAATCATGCTGACAGTCTAAAATTAAGCAGTGCACAGCATCACTTTTTAAAATGTAACTACTTTTAATTATTTTCCAGCCTGGCTTTAAAACAGATTAGCAGTAGATCAGAGGCAAGTGACCTAGCCCCAAAACAAGCAGCAACGTATACGACTTTGTAATGCAAGTGTGTCAGACATGAACATAGACTTTATGGGCAGTTCATGCTTACAACAGTCAGGTTATGAGGGCTGCACTTAGTTATTCATGAGTGACTTCCCAGAGCTTAAAATGTTGGTACCTTTGACTTGTGACTGCTTTAATCCTCCAGTGAAATGCTCACTGTGATGGTGACAGCTGGCTCACTCAAGGAGACTCTTCCAGGAGCTGAAGGAGCTCTCCAAGCCTAGTGCTGCATATCTGGGGGTGCATTGTGCCACTTCTGTCCCTCTGTCTGCACATCACCATTATCCTTCCAGACATCTGTCTGCTGTTGGGCTTCTTGGCTCATTTTTGCCTGTTACCCACAACAGTGTTGGATAGGGTGGGTTGGAACAAGAAAGCCACCCTGTCTGCCTGCCAGGGTATCTCTGTCCATGTACCCTAACATCACTGAGGGCTTTTCCCGGCTACTGATTTTCCTCAGGAAAAAAAAAAAGGTTATATATGTAAGAGAGGAAAGGAAAGAGAAAAAAGGATGGGGTAGCTGGAAAAGATCAGTGCTGGCTGTTGCAAAAAAAAAAAAAAAGAAAGAAAAACGCTTTATTTCTGGAAGCATTTAGAATTTTTAAAAATTAAATAAAATGTTTTTAGCTGTTATTTTATTTATAAACTTAAGTCTACTTTTGTTTTTTTTAAGCAGCAAACACTGTATTTCAACTTGGGAAATGTTTAACAGATCACTAACCATAGCTCAAAGAGAAAAGATTTATGGTGAGGCTGAAAGGAAAAGCAACATAATGGATGAAGACAATTTCAAGCAAAAGGAGGAAAATTTGCCTGCTGTGGAGGAAATAAACAGCCAAATTGAACAATGCTGATCTTCAAAATGTGTACAATGATACAATTTTTTTGGGAAAAAAATCCACTAAAGTATTAAATCTTTGGGTGAATTTTTCTTGAAAAACAACAAAACATGGAATTTCAGGGAGAGAGTATCCTTTGGCCGTGAGAGGTTGGTAAGCAGTGTATCCATCGGCATTGAAAAGGAGCTTCTTTAGAGCAAAGGTTGAAGCACAAACTCTCTCCAGGCCAAGAATACCACATGTATGTGACAAGCCAACTTCCAAATGTTGGAGGTGCTTACAAATCAATGTTAAGGAAGCGTTGGAGGCTTTGATCCAGAAAAATACATCTGCCAAATTCAAGGGAAAGTTTAACCAAGAAGCTTTTAGCTTTAGGATGAAGTGAAGCTTGGGTATGAAGTTTCTGCTGGAGGGAGGTGTTAGTACTGCATACACATGGGCCTGCTGGGCTGTGCATGCATAGCTCACAGATATGTTCACATATCCATAAATGTGCAATGCCCCTATAGGTGGGACTTCCAGGTCTTGGGCAGTCTGGCAGGACTACTGCTCTGAATGCCTGGAAATCTTGGACAAATGGCCAAAAGCCCAAGGAGACCCAAACATGGGGAAATAAGTGCCAGACAGTATTTTTGAGATTCCTCTAGACTGATTTGGAAAGAAGAAGTAGGGTGGCGTGGGTTGTGCAGGCAGGAGGAAGAGGCGTCATCTCAGGAGGAGCTCTGAGGAAGGTGGATGGCAGAAACAGAAAGTTTTTATTGGGAAATATGGATAGAAAGGTGAGACAAGGCTACTGCTCATTCAGCAGAGACTCGGAGAGGTGAAGCTGCAGTCAAGATGAGTGCTAGCAAGCCTGGAGTGTTTTATCTGTAAGGGTGCTTTAGACAGTGCTGAGAAAGTGCGGACTTGGCACTGCCCAGTTAATGGATAGTTAATGGTGGGCAGGATTCCCCACTGGAAACTGAGATGTGTCCGTATGCTTATGAGCAGAAGTTGTTCCTGGACTCCAGGAAAGAGGTGGAGAAACGCAGAACATGCCTGGAAGGTCAGACTGGAGTGGTGGGTGGGATGTAGCAAGGGACAGATTGAGAAATAAATGAATTACTGGAAGTGCTTATTGCAGATTTAACAAGGGTACAAAAAATTTCTTGAGCATTTGTTACAGCAGAAGATGGCTTGGAGATCAAGTCATGGTTTGGATGTAGTGGGAATAAGAAATACACGATTTTCCTGTGAGGAAATATTACGGCACTAGAAGTTTCATAACTATCAACACCAGGAAGAGCAGGAATGTCACTGACTTTACTTGCTTTCCCTTGATGTCATTCTGGATCGAATCTACCGGTGAATACACCCAGACCTGCTATCTGATAGGAATGACATCACTCTCTTCTGAAGTAAATATTTTGATCCATGCAGGGGAACCTCAGATTTACACTGCTGTAGCAAACTTCAGGATGCACCCTTTGTGCTTCACTTCAGCCCTGGTCATGTGTGCCTGTGCCTCTATATGCTGTACCCCATGCTCAGGACACACTGTCTGGCTGAAGAAGCACCTGGATTGAGTAACTCTGGAGTAGGCCTAGCAGAGTTTGACTAGCATCAAAAAGGAAAATTTGAATGCAGACAAGCTGTTGGGCCAGCTCTGAAGCAGGTGCAAACATGCTGTTGGTTAACTTCTGGGGAGATACATCCCTTGGCACTGCCTGGAATCAGAAACACTGCCTGACCAGCAAGACTCTTACTGCTTTTGCATTGCACATGGCCAAGTAAAGCTTCTATTGCAGGAGCTGTCCTGGCACACACCTCCTCTCCCACTATATTTTCACATAATTAAAAAAATTCCTTAGTAAATGGAGATATGCCACACTGGTCCAGTTTTAATCTTTCTTGGCCTGATGTACTTGGATGTGCTTTGTGGTTTGCTTTATAATTTTACCCTTGGTTCCAGCTGCCATTAGTTTTAGACATATTCCAAAATCCTATAGCAAACTCTTCTGTCAATGGTTGTCCTTTGTTTAGTTTGAAAGAGATGCTTGATCTGGTAGTGGATGTTGCAATGTGAAGGCTGCAGGGCAGAGGCAGAGCTGCAGCCTTCCTCCCTCCCCAGTGTAAAGGCACAGCTCCATCTCGTGGGCACCTGTCCCATCTTCTTCCTCACCACAGTGCCAGCTCGGGTGACTTCAGGTGGGCCTGGACCCACCCCCTTCAGACAACTTAGTCTGAGGGGAGAAGGTTCAGCTCAGTGATTTACCATATTTAAAAGCTCGATAAATATAGCTGTTTTATAGCTGAAAACAAACCCACTGTCAATTGGCTGGATTAGCTTTGTTTTAGGTTAATAGGTGGTATTAAACCCACCGTGCATCAAACCAAAAGGGTTCATGTAGCCAAAGGGACAAAACATGACTTAGACCTCATACTTATTAACAACAGCTTCTTATGTGGCCTCTCTAGATCACTGTGCAGAAAACCCCTGCCAGAACGGAGGGACCTGTTCTCTCACTCACAGCCATAGGATGTACCACTGTGCCTGTCCTGAGGAATTCACAGGCGAGGACTGTCAGCTGAGTAAGTACCTTCTTCCATGAGTGTTACAACATGAAATATGAATAGTAAGTAGAGCTCATTAATGTTTGCTTAATGAAAAGGTAGTGCTGTTGCGATAGGAGAGACCACTGGAGCATGAGTACTTGTGTAGGTGGATTTCCAAATGGTTATGACAGACAATCCATTCCTGACAGGACAACTGAAAATAGCTTGATTGTAAAATTATAAACCCAAGTATGCTCTGAGCATGGGAAACACAAAAAGCCTCTTTCCCTTCCTTTGCTGATTTTAAGATTTAAATATCCCTTACATGGTGAGAAATTACTAATATCTAGTAGGCAGGGCACAGAGACATGAAAAAGCAGCACAATTTCAGGTGATGCCTTATGCCTTATGTATATGCACATATTGGGTACAGTGATGCTGTCCGGCTTACAAGGCTTTTGGAGAAAGCTACCTCTGTCTTGAGGTTCCTGGAGCTGCTGCTCTAGTGGCTCAGTGCCTCCACACTACAAGGCTGGCTAGCTTGAGAAGCACTGTCAACAAACATGGATCTTCTCAACAAGAAAAAAGGGATGAACAGGGAATGATGGAGATTGTGGTGCCGTTTCTTGCAAGAAATAACATCTGAAAGCTTGTGTTGTTTATAAAACTTCATTTCAGAGAAATGTTTTGACAACAGTCTCTACGAGTACTTTGATGCGGGTGCGAGCTGGTCAAGAGTCCAACAAGGAGTAGTGCAGCAGTGCCTGTGTGTGAACGGCCAGATCGAGTGTGGGCGTGTGGAACACAAAAGTAAGGCACTATTTTGTCACACAGCTGTAGGTCTGCGTGGACTGGGGATAAAGGACAGTGGGGGTATCAAAGCCTGAGTGGTGGTAACAAACCCTAATGCTGCCCTTGCAGCTCATGTACCCTCTCTAAAAGACAATATTTCTCTTTCCAAGTGTGAACAGTTATACTGACCCAGGAAATCCCTTCATCCTTATTCGAGGAAGCAATTATATGCATTATAATAAACTTTAGGGACACAACTCAGTGTTTTCTTTTGGAGAGATGAAAACCTGATCTGCAGCATGTAAAAATATAACACAGGTTATGTAGTAGAAGTGGTAAAATTTCTTCTCCAAAACTATAACCTGCCTGAGAGGCACATCCTGCACCCCAACAATCACTTCATATTGCTGTTTCACCTCTGTGTTTCTTCCCAAGCACATCCCACTCTTGAATTGACAGCATGTAAACTCTACCCATCTCCAGTATCCCATAGGGCCTGCATTGGCCCCAGAGTCCCCATGGTTTTTGGCCCATTCCTGTTGGGGGTGATGCTTATGTTATGAAGCCTCCTCCTTGTTTTGGGGCAGCCAGGAACCCAACACCCTGGCCAGCCAGCACCGGACATACACTTTGGGTTCTTACCTATCTGATGAAGGCAGCACAGCACCTTTCATTTGGAAGGAAAGATGTTGGGAAGCAAACCATGCCTCACCTATACATGTGCTCTGGTATGACTATTCTGTTACTCAGTCTGGCTCGCTTTTACCCTGCCCAGATTCACAAGTAAATGACAGTACAAATACATTTCATCAAAGTCCTTTGAAATACATAGGTGCTTTTATTCCCACCTTATGTAACTGGAAACTAAATTATGGAGAGTCAGTGGCTTTCTAGGACATTGGGAGTCCATGTGGGAGCTGGGAAATTCGGTAGGACTTTCCAATCACAGATCTTAAATATTTAACTGAGCTCCCTACTAGATATGTTATTATAAATTCTAATAGAGCTCAGTGGCAAGACTGGAACTGGCAGAACCCTCTGTAGAGAAAGAAGTGTTAATACCATCACCACTAGTAATAATAATCACCACCCCCATTTTACCTATTGTGCATTGATAACGTCTTTCAATAGCTGACATTATCCAATAGGAGTGAAAACAATGAGACAGACCTTAGTGGGCAGAAATCAGTTGAGTTTCCTTTTCTTTAATTTATCACAAGTGTAGGTCTAAGATAAGCAAAAAAGGAAAACTTCCCCCAAATGCATATGCACAGGGGAGATGTACTAGGGGAAGTTAAAATTGACTGATTCTTTTGAATAATTTGTACCTTTGGTTTGATCTTTTGTTGTGTTTTCTTGTAGGTTGTACTCATGATCCTTGCATGAATGGTGGAGAGTGCAAGATAGTTACCTCCACTGGGAAAACAGTATGTGATTGCAAAGAAAATTATGCAGGAAAGTATTGCAATATTGGTAAGTATAACAACCTACAGGCACACAGAAATTAGGAGTTTTCATCAGGGTGTGAAGCTGGTGGGTTTAGCTCTGTGTTGTATTCTGCATCTGAGGACATTTCTTGTAACAACTGAAGAGTCACACAGAACAAGGGTTTAATGTATCTCTCCAGTGTAAAACATAACACACACTTCACCACTGAGACTCTGATTCTAAAAATATATTTTCATGTCCTTTACTTTGTAGAAAATCAAACGCTGAAATTTTAATCCAATTCACATGCCTATAAAATAAGTGCATGCTTCCATTTTGCAGAATCAGTCACAAAGCTGACAGTCATAGAGCTGTGCTCTAGAGCTACTGTCTCCCTACAGATCCATGTATCCCCTCACAAAGCAGGGATTTACATCTGACAAAATCTAGCAGCCATTCTCTGGTAGCACTAAATTACTGTGGGACAAAGAAAATGCACACCCTTTGGGTTACCTTACACTTTCCTTTAATAGCACATTTAGCCCAGTACAGCTTACACAAACCCCTTTACTCTCTCTGGCAGGCCAGGGCAGAGCAATCTGCTCTTTGGTATCTATGTGTTAGCCTTGTTTTTGCATTTTAGATGCTACATAATTTTTGATACAACTTTCATCCAGAAGACTTAACATTTATCCCTGCAGGGGTTAAATCTGCTTGTAGAGCTTGCTTGCATGCTAAATCTTCAAGTTATGTCAGTGTTTACTTTTTAAATACAGAGGGTTTTAGGCATAAATTATATAGACCTTCACACCAGCCTGTGACCCCATCGAGTCACTGTCTGTGTCTTTCTGAGTGCATAAATCCTATGGCTGATCAAGATGGAGGACATGACTCCCAGTAGCTCTGGTGGGTACTTTCTTGGTCTGAATGGGTGGTGGGGTAAAAAAACATGTTAATGAACACTGCAATTGGTGTCTGGCATTCTTTTTGTTACTCTGATAGTTAACAAATGGTGTATGTAACTATTCCAGCTGAGAGAAAGAAAATCCATTTGGGAGACCAGCAGTACAGCTGGAGTAGCAAATAGCAGGAGTGAATGGGCAAATTGGATCGTGTATGAGCCAGTCCTGAACATTCCCTCACCAGGTACCAGATGAATCATGCAAAATGGTTTTGTGACTCTTTTAAGTCCTTCATAAGGAAAATTTTTTCAGGTCTGTTGTTTTGTCCTTTAGTTACCCTGGGGAGATCGTCCCAGGCTTTGGGAATGCTGCTGCACGGATCTGAGTGAGGGGCTGCACAGCACACGTGTGACCTGGAGCTCGGGGCAGGGCTGCATTCTGCTCATTTTCACATGAAACTGCTTTTGCAGTTGCTGTTTGGTTATCAGCTTGCCCTGCCTGCAGCAGCAATGGTGCCCAGAGACATCCACCCAGCAGGGCCTGGATCATAAACATCAGGATGGCAGTGTTCTTTAGAGCTGTAATACCGGTTTCTGTCTGACTAGCTAAGAACAAGAAATAAGCAGGTGCCCTTTGATTACTTGAAAATAATAAAGCAAACATTTGGTTTGCTAAACAAGTGGCTTTGGATGCTTACAATCCATCTGCCTTCAGCTGCCTAACACCCCCACACAGAATGGGAATTGAAGGATTGTGTTTATGTGTCAGGACCTTGCAAAGAGTCTTAAAAAAGAAAAAAACTCTTTGTCAAGATTTAGTCATTCTAAATTAATGCAAATAAATAAGTCTTCAGGTCCATAGACCTGGTACTACCACCACATTAGGGCAATGGCATTCTGGTGAAAGTGCTACCGTCTTGTATTATCCGAGCACTCAGAACTGATTTTAAAATATTTGTTGGATTAATTTTTTCTTTGAGCATTCAGTTCGATGCTGTGAACAGAAATGGCTTTTTTCTTTGTTTCCTTTTTACTGTCTTGTATAGTTTCCCTTGTGTGACAGGATGTAATTGTGAGGTTACCCTTTAGCTGGAATAGCTGGTGGCTATAATGCTTGATTTAGAGAAAGTGTTACAGTATTTCCCCTCCCAAGTGTACTTTATTCTGAATTATCAATTATGGAGGCAACCTTAAAGCCAAGGTCTGATGCAAAAATGTCTTCTTATATTTCCTTTTTTTTTTTGAAGCAGAAATTGATCAATTTAATAAACAGTAATTCTCCCAGACTGTTGTTGAGCTGTGATGTGTTTGAGGTGTCTTCTGATGTCCTCTGCCCTTGACTTACACAAAGAATAACCAACCTTCATATGTTTCTAATGGGAAACCAGCTAATTTATCTTAATGTTATACTCAACAAATATTAATAAATGAAGTACCATCCTTCATCCATCAGATCACAAGCCTAAATAGTACCGTGACTCAAGCACTGGCACAATAGACTAAGGAGCAAAAACAGCTGGAAAGTACTGAGTACCATTTCTCTTGGTTAAGGATTTACTTAGCAGATGCTTGGACCATCATATCTGTCAGACCTGTTTTCCACGAATTTGTCTAAACTCTTTAGCACTCCTTTATGCTTTTCCCTTTCACAGCATTCCATGTCAAGAAGTTCCAGAATTTAAATAGATGTGATGAAAAGAAGTATTTTCTATTGTTAACAAAAAACCTACTGCCTGGTAATTTTATTCTTCCCCTTTGAACAGTGAGTAACAGAATAATCATAACTTTTGTGATTTTAAAGATACCTATTTATCTGTCCGTTACTTTTTGGACTACAGTGTCCCTGTCAGTACTCAAAACTCATCTTTTCTCTGATCTTAAAATTCTCTTGCAAAGCGTCATTATATATGTGTGTGTGTATGTATATGTATATATTGTCAGGCCATTATCATAAATGACCATGTAGCTACTGGAAAATTATGAGCTGACTTAAAAAAAAAAAAATTGAGAGGTGATAAAAGTAACAGAGGAGATATCCATAACAAAGGAGATTGATATACAGAAGACAGTTTCTAATATAGATTTCTATTCTTTGTAGTAATACATTATTTTCTTCTTAAAGAAGAAACTTTCAGTTATAAAGAAAGAACTGGCATTTAAAAAAGTGTACTGAAACAGTTTATATTCATAAGATTTCAGTGAAGTTTAATTTTGAAGGAAATTAGATACATCACCAATAAATCTCTCCCCAAACAGATGCTGTTTAAAATTGTTCAAGGACCCATATTTAATTAAGTTCAATTCAGAATAATTGCCCTTAAATATGCACCTATTTCGAGAAATAAGGATTTTGTGCTAAAAGAGTGCTGCATTCTCTTTGGAAACAGCTCTTGCTAAGACAGCTCTGAATCCAGACTCTAGGTGAAGATTCAGAATCAATTGTCCAGCCATGGGTAGCGATGGTTGTCTCACTGAACAGGGAAAGTTATAAAAAGGGCCCAAACCCATCCACTTTAGGAGTGGTAAATGTGGGCAAGAAGTGAAACCTTAAAAGATGTGAGTGGAATATTTTGTCTCTAGCCCAGGTTGGCATAGGGAATGGAGAGCAAATTTATTTGGTAGGTAATTAACTTCAGAAATATTTAGCTTCACTAGATGATAACTGATGACAAACAGTTATAAATATGCAATTGTAAAATTACTTTGACATTTTATGTTTCTTTGAACAGATAGGAGCCATGGTGGAGATGTTGGATGAACACAAAGGGACACACATCTAAAGAGAGAGGAGGAGTTATCTGACCAGAGGACAGATAACTCATTCTAATATGCATTTAGGCAGAAATTAAAAGGGATTGAAGGGTAAAGGAAGGTGATGCAGAATTTTTTCCAGGGGCTTAGTGCCTTTTGGTTTCTGTGGTTGAAACCCCACCATTGCATTCACACTATTTGTATTAGTTGATAATATGTGAGTGGAAATTAATATATATTTTGCCAGATTTCCATTTAGAAGCACTTCCTTTTTCTTACCACTGCTTTGTTACTGTTGGTTGGGGGTTGGTTGTTAGTAAATTTCTGGTACTTATTTGTATTTTAAATTTATTCTTGATTTATTGGCGGATATGTTAATGGGGTATCTTTCTTCTGTTTACTTTGTCACCAAGTCTTTCCTGGAACATTTGCTCACTGTGGTTGTGGGTTGCAGTAGGTTTGAGCGTACTGTGAGGACTGCACAGAGGATTATATGTTACGAGGTTTTTTTGGATTAAGGCTTAGATAGCCACAATGGTTTTGATAATATTTTAGTCATGACAAAATGTGAAGTTGGTGAACGTATTTTTGAAAACACTCTTTTCTAGTGTTTGGGGTATTTTCCTCATTAGGCTATGGATAATGGAATTAGAGGGATACCATAGCTTTAAAGAAAGCATGAGTTGGAATGCTAATTGTGGAAGGCTTCTGGTTATGTAAGGAGATGTGGTGTATGTCAGAAGGAGGTTGAGGATTTCAGAAAAGAAAGATGACAGAATAGCTGAATATATAATTACATACAGGAAAAAAAAACCTTCTTGGCCACATATTTGGGGGTTAAACTGGGGGAGTTTGAGGTAATAGAATTAGCAGAAATGACAGCAAACCCACCTTTTTAGTGGTTCTTTTACTGAAACAGGGTGTTTGCAGTTTTTTACTAAAAAAGATACTTTAGTAAAGGAAATTCAGCTCTGGAGGCTGGAAGGAAAGTTTTAAATCTTTTTCTTTTGAAGAAGACAGAAGATAATGAATTTTAGCATTCTGGTTTATATTTACCCTCTACTAGAATGTTTTTGGATTAGTGTTTAATTATTTACTTTCTAGAAACACAGGGGAAAATAGGGTGAAGTATAATAACAATGTCAGTTGGCTGAAAAGGATAAATGGGTGCTCAACCAGTCAGTCCCCCACTGGACTTGGACAAGTAGGTCTGTAAGTAAGACTTGAAGAGGATTTCTAAGTGGGGCTGAGAAGATGCTTGTTGCTTGTACATATGAAGCACTGGGCTTAGTAATGGAACTAGGCTGAAAAAGAATAAAGTTATTATTTCTCCATGGTTGTAGAAAAATAGATGTAACAGCAGATAAAAAAGCAACATAATGTATTAATATGGCTTGGAGAGGTGATTATGTTATTTGCAGAGGACAAGTTTTATAGGTCACCATAGAATTTGAATGAGGGGAAGGCATGAGTTAATAATGCAAGGATAATGAAGAGAAAGCCTAGGGCACCATTGCAGAAATAGTAATGGTGGGTTGGATTCTTATCAGATTTTGAATTATTAAAAAAAAATTCAAATAATGCTGGAGTTATGTGGATAAAAACGATGCCCAGTAGACGGCTGCCTGCAATGATCAATGATAGAGGGCATTGGAAGATGAAGAAATGGGTGAGCATGGCATTGTCCACTAAGTCCCCACCTCTGATTCATTGCACTGAGACAGTGCCACATTAGGGGATGGTGAACAGGAGACCAGAGACAGCTGTGGCTTTGCAAAACAACTATTCAGTGTCATTTATGGAGGTGGCAGATGTGAGCAATAATAGAGAGGCTCTTCTGATCTCCCAGCATTTTTTATAACTTTAGGACCATAATAAAGCTTTTTTTAATATAGAGAAAAACAAAAATTAAGAATGAAGTACTGTGCATGGAGGTTATGGATTAGTCATTTACATTTGACACCTTGGCAAATGTGGGCTAGAGAGGAGCACTAATGAGCTATGCTGGTAGCAGCATGGCATACTGCAAGGACTACCTCTGTAAGGATTGAGAGACAAGGCAGATACCAAAGAGGAGGAAAAAAATTTCTCAAGTCAGAGACAGGAGTAGGTTCAAGATCCACAGAGGACTTCTTAATTTTTACATAGACATGAATTTTCCAGATGTTGGTGGGCACTGAGCTTTCTGTGTTTTGGTCTGTATTCCTACAGCACTGCCTTGTTAAATGACAAGCCTTTGTTGTAATCCTAGTATAAACGAATATGATTAATATTAGCAGCTGCTAATATGAAGCAGCTGCTTAGTTCTTGCTCTTGTGAGAGTGCCTGACTTGGCAGCAGTGCTACTGGGTGCTGGTTCATTGAAAGCCATAAAGGTGTTCTTAATCTTATTTTTGATTTATTTGAGACGTGACAGTGGTTTCAGTCATTGTGTTTTATAGAGGACACATCTCTTGAAGTGTGAGGAGACTGATATCTCTTAATCCATGCAATCTGTTTTCCTGTATAATTGTCAGTTAGGAAGGTGGTTGAAGGGAAGATGTGGAAGATGTGATGCAGCTCATCCTTGGATTATTGTATTGCTTGTCTCTCCCATGTCCTGCTTTCTCCCCTCAGCCCACTCTGGATGCTTTGGGGGCTCAAGAGACCACTTCCTCTCATTACTGTCTCTCTACAGAGCAGCTGCTCATCTGCTGACCATCATTAATTGCTATACAGTCTGTTTCTTCTCCTGTCCAGAGAGTTATTTTGGCCCATACTCTAAGCACATCAGAACCTACTGGTATATTCAAAAGAATGAAAGCTTTCACTATGAATTAGGCACTCAGATACTCTTGAAAATCCTGGTAGTCTGTGCAACTGTCAAAGTAATACAGCCTTGATATTGGCTCGTTGTTGCTGGAGTTTCTTTCTCCTAGCTCTTGACAACCTATTTCCTAAATACACTGCTCCTATTAGCTTTATATACCCATCTATTGGATTGCATTTATGGCTCTGTAAGTCGTAACTATCGTACTAGAATTGAAAATAGTAAATAGAAAAATGAAATGGAAAAAGAGCCAGTCCTTTCTCTTATCTAGGATATTACTTTTCTAAGCTATAAGAAAATACTGGCAGAGTTTATAGATTTCTGGATTTAAACTTTTATATTAAAGAAATTCAATTTATTCAGAAGGTGTCTTTGTACATTAGCTTTTATAACAGACATAAATCTCTTCAATTTTACCCCAGATGATCTAAGTATTTGCAAGTATGAAGGTACAAAGACACTTTGAAGAAGAAATATATTAAAAAATAGGTCTAGTTTCAGTAAATGGAGTGTGCCATCCTTATGTCAGCATGCAACTTAAAGAGATTTTTTTGTGCTTGTAAATCACTTCCACAGTCTTGAATCCATCCTTGTTTTACATGGTAATTTTCTGTTAGATTTAATTGATTACAAAAAAGATGCCAATTTTTCCACCTTTCTGCCTAGCTTTTAGCTCAGACAGATTGTTTGTGTCACAATCAGGTAGCAGTTTCAATGGGGATCCAGCATTAGGTGCTGAAAGTCCAGAAATCTTACTGCTATTCAACAAACCAGAAAGTGGCACAACTATTTGAATCAATTTTTAAAAAAAAACGTGTAGAATCTGCTGTTCATGACCCCTAACAGAAATACTGAAATCTAGGTAAATATTTTAAACATATGATTGAGTTATATTGAAATCGAGATATATAGCTTCCCTTAGATTTCACTTGTGGTATGTGTTCATTATTTTTAAACTCTGAAAGCTGCAGCTGGTGCTGTTACTCCTCACATTTGCAGATGGCAGGAAAAAGTGAAGCAATTTTCTTCAAGCCAGGAACAGTCCAGTCCTGGTGCTGCTGCCATGCAATCCTCTGCCCCCCATCACACTTCACATTCTCATCATCAAAGGTGAAAAAATGGCAACTGGTTTCTTCAGTGGAGCCTGGTGCCCACTCAGGCACCTTCCTAGATATTTACAGAGGTTTTCAGTGGCATAGGGACATGCTGGAAGATAACCCAAATCTTCCTTTGGAAACATGGCTAGGTTAATGTGAACGTCTTTCAAAGCTCTCTGCACGGTGTTTGTTTCATTTATCACAGAAATATTTGCCTTATTGCATTCAGAACACCTGGCGGGGTGTGTGTGTCTGTGTGTGTTACGTTTCAGTGCATTATCTGATGAAATGAGATGCCTGTAAGAGCAATCTCCATGAATACTGGAGACTCCTTTCTGTCACACATTTACTGCTAGCCCAGAGTAGTGGTGGGCTGCATATGCAGCAGGGGAAGTGCAGCTCCCTGAAATCAAAGGCTTTCACACCTTTGTGTACTGAGGGGGATCTCACAGCTACCCAGGGAAGGAGATCAGGAAACTTCTGGCTGAATGAAGAAAACACAAACCCTTCTGCAGGCATCCAGTGATTCTGAGCTCATGCAGAAAGGAAATTTGGCTTACACCCTTGGAAAGCATGGCTTGAAGAACAACACATCCTGTAATGCTGAGGCCATGAAAGCAGTAAACTTAGCAGAGGCATAAAATGTCATTGTTCATTGCTGTTCATCTCGAGAAAACAGCATGAAGCTGAGTCAGGGGAGGTTTAGGTTGGATACATCCTTTTCCTCTTCCCTCCTCTCTGTTCCTGCCATCAGCTTATATAGAGCAATACAAAATATTAATCTAACATTTTATTTAATAAAAGCATTACATGCTGATCAGGGTTAAGTCAAAGCATTGCTGAATGAAAGGGTTGCTTCAGACCATCCTGTCCCAGAATTAGAACCATTGGGGGGAAAACATATTTTTATAAATAGAATGAAACAGCCTATGTGTGTCTGTAAGGAAGATACATTCAAAGCTCAAAAATATCAGGGAAATTGATGATGAGGTGTTTCGGGGGACAGAAAATGTGAAAGATTCATTGTTTTCTGCAGACAGACTTTCAAAAGAAACCCCTAAAAATGTTCAGGTATGTAACTACAGGAATTGAAACAAGATCTGGAAACAAAAAGCCTCGTGAAATGCTCTCAGGAAGTTAGCAATTAGAACTGGTTGGATAACTGCTATTTCAGGTTGTTGTTATTTTTAAGACCCAAAACTTTTTTTTGGAAAAATTAAAAGGCAAAGATTTGTGGTGACTTGCTTATAAAATATAAAATCTAAACACAAATGGAATGTTTTATATGAGCTATTGAAATACAATTGATTTTAAAAATAAAATACAACAAGAAATAATTTCTAGTTTTAAATCTTAATAATATTTTTTCTGAAAATAAACAAACAGGGGTGATAGTGGTATAGAACTGCAGAGTAAGTTGAATCTGCATTTGCATCAAAACTTTCATAATCTGAAAGTTTAGGCCATTACTCTTAGCAGTGCGTGGTGGTAGTATAGGGAAGTGAATGAACAAGAAAAGCCCATATTATGTCCTCCATTACTTTCTTCCACATAAGAAATAAATATGTTTCAGAGTTATGAGACATTGTGGAAGCTATATGGATTTGAGACTGAACAATTTCCAGTCAGAGCAATCCATTAAGAACTGCTGAAAGCAGACCACCTACACACTGTTTCTGACAAAGAGGGGAAAAGAGAGTTTTTCAGTGCTGTAACAGTTCAAAAAAAGAGAATTAGAGGCAAAAGATCAATATGACTGCAATAATTGCAGAGGGTTTTTTTTGAAAACTGCTTGTTCTGGATTATAGGCAATAAAACGTATAAAGCTTTGCATATACTTCTCATGGCCTTAGTGGGTACCATGGCGCTGCTGCCAGGTAAAGCTTTCTGGAGCGGAGCACAGACAAATAGGAAGCTACTAATTAAACAACTGTTTTACCTCAGAAGTTTCTCCAAAAGACAGGAGATTAATTCACGTTAAGCCTGTGCCCCAAATACTCCTTATAAAACCAAAAAGAAACAAAAAATTCTTGAGAGATATTACTGTTACCCTCAACAAGTGCAAGATGTAATCTAAACTTCGTAGCTACAGAAGGAGAATGTGAGGGATGATTTAGAAAGGAGCCAAGTTCTTCCAGTTAAAATATGCTGGCAGCTTTAGCAATAGCTGGCAGACCTGATGAAACAGAGATGCATTGGATTTTAAGCCTGACAAGGATAAGCATAACTTGTAAACACCATCTGCAAGATGTCCAAACCATTGGTATTGCAGAATATGGCCCTGGGTCTGCACTGAAATGGAATCTCTTGTTTCATTCTCATAAAAGTAGTCACTCTAAATTGTTTCAGAATGCAATAAATACAGTACAAGTAAACACAGCACCTGGCATTTCCCTGGATAAATGAAAAAAAATTAGCATACAGCATAATGGTGGTATTTTCATGACACTGTTTCAGGCAAACAAAACAGTGTAACTTTCAACTTGCTCAGAAAATAAATGGCAGGTTTGCCAAGACATGGTTACTCTTGCTAACAATACAAATGATAGGCAATTTATTTTCTGTGAGGTCCTAGGTTATGGTTGTTAAAATCTGAGTTTGATTTAATGTTATATTCATAGTCATGGAATAAAGAGAATTTGATTCAGGTTGCTGGTGGGAGAAAACATGGTCTCAGCATGTCAGAAGTGTCTGCCAGACCAAGCTAGGAAGTGGATTTCCCTAAGTGTTTGTGTGCTGAAAAACTGATGTTCTTCCACCAAACTTCTTGATCTTTGTCTCCCAAATTTATGCCATATGCTTACTTGCGGTTTTGGGTCTGTCACTACACTGATGACCTGGAAGGGTAATTAACAGCAGCAGTTCAGTGCTGTGGTTCATTATTTCAGTGCTAATTGTGTGCCCTGGTTCATGTGTCACCTCATTCTGTCAAAATAAACAGATCTTTGGCAATAGCTGTCTGCACTGCGTGGTGTGATGGATCATCCTCAGCGGGTGTTTTTCAACAGTTGGTCAATATCATGATGTTATATCTTTAAGTATGTCTATAAGTTTAGAAGAAGATTCCACCAGTCTTGTGACATGTCAAGGACATGTCACGTTGACATGGCTGGGACAAGAAACCCTCTGAGGCTTGGTCACAATTAATCCTCTTTGTGCATTAGATGGTTTTGTGTTTCCTTTGGGATACTCTTAGCTGTGTTTTGAGGTGTAGGCTTTCTGCTCAGTGTAGCTATTTGTATACAAATGCATCCCCATATGTTTTTCAGCCATAATGCTGGTATGTGTTGTTGATAGATCTTGGCAGCTGAGTATACAGGTCATAGAATATGTCTGTGTCAGACTTATCTGAAGAAATAGCCCATATGCAGGTGACAAAGACGGGGTTTCGAATAAGAAAATTAAACCTACTAGTTAGAATTTGGCAAAATTGATGTGTCTGAAATATGCAATTACATATTTGTAATATATACAGGTATAGTGTATATATATGGGTACATACGAGGCCATTAAAAGAAGTATTTTCAAACATCAGGCCTTTGAAGCACTTGCAGGGCAAGACTGTTTTCAGTACTTTACAGCACATGTATCTCTGTTTGAGCTGGTTGCCTTAAGCACCCTGTATTTTCAATGGAGATTCAGTCAATGTGGACAGGAGTGTATGGGATCCACCTCATCTCAAAAAAGTTACCTCAAATAGGCTGGATCAGTTTGGCACTAGAAATCTCTGTTTCTCTTAATTAACTAAAAGGGGAACCTCCAGAGATGAGCTCAGTTGTGTCTAAAATTAGACCAGAGGAATCCCAGCCATATTGCTGACTTTGCTGCAGATTGCTGACTGAAATCTTCCATACACAGTACAAAGGATAGGTCTAATTTTCTGCTGTTCTGTGTCTTGAGTAGTTCCTTGCTCATGTGTAAAATGAGGTTAACTTACTACTAATTTTAAGCAGGGGTTTTAACTTCTTGGGTTCCTTTTTCCTATATTAAAAAAATCCCCATTTGATGCATTCAAGTCCTGTGCAAGGTGAAAGGCACTACAGAGTTGGGCCCTCTGTCTCTCATCTGGGACCTCAGCTGTGAAGTGAGTATTTAACATGCAATTAACATTGATTCCTGACCAGTCTCTTCCTCTGCCAGTCCCGAGCCAACGGTGCTACACTGGCAATGGCACAGATTACAGAGGTACAGCCAACACAACCATTTCTGGACAGAGCTGCTTGCCTTGGAATTCAGACCTGCTTTACCAAGAGCTTCATGTCGACAGCATTGAGAAAGCAGTACAGCTTGGCTTGGGGCCATTCCCTTACTGCAGGTGAGGAAAGTTCTTGTTTGTCCTGTATTTGTACATCAAGAGATGGATGTATCATGGAAACAGAAAGGCCCAGGGATCTCAAAGCAGATGTTACCCCTGCCTCAGAAAAGCTAGGCTGACTTTAGTAGTCAGTCAGCCTGAGAAGAGGGACTGTACAGAAGACAAGGTCTGGTAGATAGGCTAAATCAATAGCTGGGTCTCCTCAGAGAAGCTCAGACACAAAGTAATGTTGGAACTTCCTTTTTTCCCCCTGGCTTATGTTGTTTCTTTGTTGTTTTTTTTTTTTTTTTTCCAAATGAGACCATAATGCAAAAGTTTTGAAATTGCTCATTAATGACTATCCAAAAGGAGAAATCAATGCAGCAGCTAAGTTGAAATGGCTAAATTTAATTTCTTATTCTTTGCTTGTGAAAGACATCTCATAAAGAAATATTTTCAAAAGAGAAAAGTTATTTGAAAATGAAAAATCAAAGCACTATATTTAAATAAGCTTGAAATGGGATGCCAAATTTATTTCTTGGATGTCTTACAAAGGAAAACTATTGCCAAACAAGATTTCAGTGTTTCAGTTTTGATTGAACCAGATAGCAATAAACTACATTTCTGCTGAAGTTTTCTGTTGAGCTTTAATGAAAATAGCTTGTGCTATATAGGTTTGTGCCTTCTCCTCAGTCACCTTATGTTCCCCCTCTTTCTGAGGTCTCCATGAGCTCGATGGATATCCACAAATAAAGGAAATGTTTCTATTTAGAGAGAACATTTCTCATCCTGGAGATGAGCAAATGCTAAACCTGCCAAACTGTAGATGATTCTCCAGAAATTACTGGTTGATGCCTAAGATTTTGTTTGTTTGCTTGATTGCTTATTTTTGTGTGTGAGTTTTGTTGTTTGTTTTTTTTTTTTTTTTAAATGAAACTTAGACCAGTATTTCAGGAAAATCAGAATGTACTGCACTTCCTGATCTGTCTGATGATAAAAAGCATGCACGCAATGCTGAAAGTAGCTCTTCTCTCTCTAACACAAACTAACAATAAACAGCTCCTACCCTCTCCTTTAAACCCTCCTGCCTTGCTTTTCAGGGCTTGGTCCTCACGCAAAAACTTCAGGATTTGATTTATGGTGTCCCAGCACAGTGGCAATTTATCTGGCACATATTTTATACTTCGATAAAACTTGAGCCCTTTGATTTACATCGTTTATGCCCAATATTCACTTTCAGATTTGCAATGCAGAGAACAAAATGGTGTAGGAGCTGATGTGTTCATGTTCTGTAGAGCTGAGAAAAAAGCTTTTCACTTTTTTGTCAGCTTGTTACAATTTCTGGGGATATCTCTGCTGTACTATATAATCCTGCAGATATCTTCTTCTTCAAATAGTCTAATTTAGAAACATTGTTGGCGGAAGATGACTCAACCTATGTTGCTTCTTCAGTTCTGAGAATTTGAAAGTGCTCTAATCTTTTTCTGAAGAGCAGTCAGATCGAAAAAGAAAAAAATCATAGAAGAACCTTACAATAACAGCTAGTGCTTGTGATAAATCCAACTGAAATTAGAATTACCGCCTATCTGGAGCCCTGAATTACCTTGTCTATTTTTCTTGGTCTAATAAAGATCTTTCAGGGTCTTCAAAGTCTCCCTATATTCTTGGAGGAGTAAACTGGGCAGATTTCTGGTTACTTATAAGGCATTCATAAAGGCAGTTAGGCTGTACCACAGAGAAACCCTAATGGAATCAACCCCAAATCTGTTTAACACCAAGGTAACAAAGGGCTAAATGGTCTCCACTACTCTTTTTTTTTTTTTTCCTGTTTTTGAGGAATACAGTATTTTCTTGAGGCAGTCTTTCGTTTCCTTAGACTCTCCAGGGAATGTGCACCTGAGATTTGCAAATTCATTTTTGCTAGCTATTCTTGTTATGGATTTTCTATGAATCTACCTGTGCTGGGATCTCCTTGCCTAAAAAATAACTGAAAACAGGAATCTCTCCCATGGGATTTAGTTCTGAAAATAGCTGAGCTGATACCTGTTAAAGCACTTCAGTGTGGGCTGTAGTTTAATGCTGCGAACGTGCTCATGAATCCAAATACTTGTAGGCAAGTTTTACAGGTGTTCAGTCGTGTCTGTATCTCAGGTCCTAGAGAACCTTAGTCTTGGTTAGTTTTAAGATGAAGAATTCTATTGAAAGGCTGCTCACCCTTGTAGGTGAGCACTTTGTCAGTGCTTTGTCAGATGGCCCAAAATCTGAGTTCTGTCAGTCCTCCGCATGGTGCAAGAGGAAAAAGCAGAAAACCTTTGGGAAACTTGCAACAACACTGTGATTAATGCTTTTAATTCCCTCTTCCCCTGAATTAACTAGAAATCCAGATGATGATGAGAAACCCTGGTGTTACATCATGAAGGACAACAGTTTGTCTTGGGCGTATTGTGACATTCCAATTTGTGGTATGTAAAGACTTTCTTAAAATCCATGTTATGAATGAATTAAGATTTATTGATACTACAACAAGCTTTCACTGTATAATTTTGAATGTTCTACTGTTCCCAGGAGTGTTGAATATTTTACTGTTTCCAGTAAACAACAGGCTTCTTTTGCATTTTTTGGAGTTGTGATACAATCTGTGACTCTTGTCCTGAAAAAGCAACAGTGTCATACTACTGTTTTGGTCACAATCATGCCAACATCTCCAAATTTTCTGCTAGAACATGCAAGGTGCCAGAAATGACTGATGCTTTGGTACAAATTGTCATCACCCTGGGAGTTACAGGCCTAGAGAAGGGAGTGGGTCTCTGTGAGCAAAGAGAGGTCTACATCCTGATGTATGAGACATGGTATTTAATTTGAAAACATAAAGATTCTGCTAGTCTGATGCCATATCCCTTTTTATCTCAGCAAGAAGGGAAAGGACACCACCAGTTCCAGACAAAGTAGATAGTTCTGCAGCTACCAAAAGACCATGTGGAAGAAGACATAAAAAAAGAAGTTTTGTGAGACCTAGGATTGTTGGGGGATCTTCATCTTTGCCTGGATCTCATCCCTGGACAGCAGCTATATATATTGGAGAGAGTTTCTGCGGTGGAAGCCTGGTTCAGACTTGCTGGGTAGTGTCAGCAGCACACTGCTTTGCTAACAGGTAAACTCACCCCTTAGTGTGACAGTGGGTCCTCAAAACAAACCTGAACTGAAAAAGAAAGAAGATGGGATTATAAAAGACCAATGTGTCAAAAGGAATTTCTGGAAATTTGAACACTCTTCATAATCTAAAAAATGGCATGGAGTACTATAATCTCATAAGCCCTTATCTTGTTCCTTAAGGAGACTCAAAGAATCCAGACACACTGACTGAAGGAATAAGGTAGGGTGAAGCAGCACATAGAACAGGGCATTGCACGTGCAAGAATCTGCAGGGGAATAGAAGTATTTCTGTTCTTCTTGGTTACCTTTTTGAATGTTTATGCCTGTTTTGAGATATACCAGAGATGACTATGCTCACTGCTGGGATTTGTTCAAAAAGGCTGAGACAGCCAAGCAATGATTTATTGGAGACAATAAATTACTGTTGGTTGACACAAATAGAGTGGGCTGAGCTTTACAAAAAGCCACATTGAAGAACTAAACTGTCAAACTTCTGAAGCTGATTTTCTTGAGAGAATTTTTTTTCTCCTGCAGGACACTGGAGAAAATACTGATTATAGGATGCGCTTACTTTATTCTAAATACTTAATTTTCTACAAATGTTCAACACTTTCCCTGATTTCAGTTAGATCACATTGAAGGGAAAAATATTACATCATTTGATACCCATTGTTCCTTTGCATAGTAAAGAAGCCAAGAGAAACAGAGAACCTTGTGCCAGAATATAGACACTGATAGCTTGTAGAGCTAATAATACCCCTGAATGCTGTACTGAAGCATTTGTAGCTCAAGCCACAATGCATTTGTTTTTCAAATGTTGTGAAATAGCTACTAACTTTGGCAGCTGTTCAGGACATTTCCACCCACTTCCAGCTGGTCGTTTGGTACGTACAGATTTTCCATAATTACTGCATTGTAATTTGTGCTCTTCTGTTTGTTTAGTACCTCTGGTAGTCACAATTCCAACTGTTTTCCACTAGGCGACAATAGATACCTGTGCAGCTCAATTATTTCTTTTTTCTTTTCTGTAATCCCTCCTGTTTTATTTCCTTTCCTGAATGAACCATCTGTAAGTCATAGTAGAACCATTCAGTGCTTCTAAAATGATTCCAAATACTGTTCCAGAAAGTGCATTTCTACTGTCTTACAGGCCCAAATTTTGATTTCAAGGAGGTTGATTTACAACTGCAAAAACACTGAGAAAATCATGGCCTTACATATTGATTGAAGAGCATTTCCTTTCCTTCTTGTATTCCAGTAATACAGAAAAAACTTTGCCCTTTCCTTTGTTAACCTTAAACATAGTTCTTGTAGCAGGGTTGCTGCTGTCTCTCTGGATTGCAATTGGCCAGAATCTCTTTTCTCTGAGTCCATGGCTGCTGGTCATTTTTGTGAACTCAGTACTGGGGGAGGCTCCATGGTGGTTTTGTACCCAATGGGCACAGAAATGCAACCAGGGAAACTGCAGTGATGCAAACCACTCTGCATCTGTGCATGATCTGTGACATCAGATATTTACTTCTCCTGCACTCAATAACAAAACATAGGAGTCCTCCAATGCTGAAGACACTTGCTAACTAAATTCATTGTAGACTTATGCAGATGCAGATTGAATTGGTTTTAGAACAAGTGTGAAATGTGAATTCTGTTGCTTTCAAAGCTAGAGAATATATTGCCTTTTCTAAACACTTCCTGATCATTCGCAAGTGTCCCTTACTTCCCAGTTGCTGTACTGGTTCTTATTAGTTTTCTTCCCTAGGACACCGGATATCAGAGGACTGTCGTCTTAAAGTAAAAAAATGAGAGTTGGAAAAGATGGTGTTATTTGCAAATACTGTGCTCTCCTCTGGCTGTGGAGTTTCCCTTGAAATCCATGTGCTGTTGGGACTTCAAGTTTCTTTTGATTCTGGACAACAGACTTAACATAGATCAAACTAATCTCAGAGCAGAACTGGTGATATCTTTTAGGTGGAAACTGCCCAGATGCTCCTGAGTTGTCAATGTACCAGCACCTTTAAATCCTGGCCCATGCCTGTAATTTGTTTCAGGAGACTGGTGTCCCAGAGAAAGGAGATATCCACCACTGACTCATCTTTTGATATATATACATATATATACACAATATATTTGACCTTGTGATCCCTCATTTCTTTCTGAGCAGTTTTGGTACTCTTTGGCAAAGCCAAGTTTAAGTTGACTCAGTAAGTTTCTAGAAGAGGTGTTTATACCCCCCAAAGATGCTTGTTAGCCAAACAGCAGCTGGGCAGCAGTGCCTGTGCTGGCCTTTTCCTTTTTTCAAGAAGCAGCAGCCTTTAATTAGGCTAATCAGGACCCACAGAGCTCGGGGCTCACTGTAACATTTGTTATCTTTTTCCTTGCCCTCAATAGGCAGGAAGCCTAGGAAAGAGGTAAAGGCATTATGAGAGGGTAAACAATGGACATGGTGGGAGGCTGGGGTTATAATGGTTCACAGGATAGCCAGCCATTGGAAAATCAGCTGCATTTGTCCTGCTAATCACTGAACTGCTTGTTCTCTCTTTTGTATTACAGTCCACTAAAATCCACCATTAGAGTCGTTTTGGGTCAACAAATATTTAATAAAACGACTGATGTAACACAGACTTTTGAAATAGAGAAATACATCTTGCATCCTCAGTATTCAGTGTTCAATCCTACTGAACATGATATTGGTGAGTATTTTTGTTCAGACAGTTTTATTTTCCATTTATTCAACCTAGTTTCAAGTTTATTTGGTCTGTTAAAAAGTGCCTTCATAGTGGAAAAATCATAGATACTAGGAGAGGCTTTTGAATGCAGAAGGTTCTTAGTTCTACCAGAGTTATAACAGCATCTGAAAGCCAGACAAATTCAGATGAAAAATAAATTGCAAATTTTAAATAATTATGATAATTAGCCTTTGGAGCAATTTACCTAGATGTGTGGCAGATTCATCATCACTTCAAGTCTTTGTGAGATTAGGCATTTTTTCAACTGAACCAGAAGCTGTAGGCTTGATGCAGGAATTACTTGGTAAAATTCTATTGTCTGTATTGTATAAAGGATCTGACTAGATGAATATAATAACCCCATCTGCTCTGAAAATCTGTGGTACTAAGAATCATTTTTTACACTGAGATTTAAAAATCAGCTGTCTTATCAGTCAGAAGTTAAATGCCCTTCTGATTGACCTTATAATATTAGTCAGAATGACAATGGAACAGCAACTTCTTATTTTCTGATCTGCTCTTGTGAAAGTTGTCACGTCACCCCAGGACATCAAGCTGTGTGAACACTTTGTCTGTGAGACTATTTAATAGCCTGACATTGAGAATATTTTAGGTCAGGCTTTTTTTGCTCCCAGATGGTGAGTATTTTCTACTCTATAGCAAAAAGCATTCCAGTTCTGTGTTGGTGGCTGCTCTGTCACAGTATACCAGGAGACAAACTAGATTCAAGGCATTACTCTGCTCTGAAATACTCTGGTGAAAACCACTCATGATGCTTTGAGATCTCATAGCTTTTTTAATTACTCTGAAATTAGGTAGGCATGCCTCACCAGTGCGCTATGTCCAAAGCTAGGGAGAGCTGAACATGGAGTGCCTAAGACGAGCTCAATTGCAAGAATAAACGAGAAGGCAGAAATTGTGCTGGGGGAGGAAGATGCAGGGGCTTGTTCTGTCCAGTCAGTGATTTCTACCAGTGCAACAGAAGAGTTGTTTCCTGCTGAAAATAATTTTCTAAAGGAAACAACTATCACATGAGTGTTTGCTAGAGAATTTGAGGGATTCAGAAGCAGGCAGAGTTAGTGGGGAAGAGGAGCAAGGTGAGGAAGAGCAAGCTGCTGAGTGTGGGAGCAAGGTTTATGTGGGCTTCTTAGGCTGTGAGATACTGCTTCTATGTTCCACTAAGGCCAAAAACTGTAGCTGACAGAGAAATAAGACTATCCAGTGACATCACTTGCTTTCCACACAGCTGTGCTCACAAAACCTTAAGCTTCCAAAAGGTCTGATGAGAAGGTCTAATAAGTGTGTCCACATTACCTCAGCTCTGTTCTTTTTGCGTGGTGTGGCAAAACCAACATGCTGCCCTTGTTCCACCCAGCACAAAGCTCCCTTTGCTGCTTTACAGCCAAATGAAAGGGATTTGCTACACGGGAACACATTTTTGAAATCTTTCAGTATCAATATCATGATGCTGCACAGCTTTGTATTTACACTGTTTTCAACCCCATGACTGGTTAGTAAAGATTGTGTAGGTTATGTAATACTTTGTAGCTTCAAGAAGCTTGGTTTTGAAGTGTCCTGAGGTTTTATTCCTTAATTTTAAAGATCTTGAATTTCGCTGAACTCAGTGATAACAGGACACAAAATACACCAGCTCTTGGAGTAATTAATTTTTTTAATGGAGTTGGAATTAGGCCAGTGGCCAGGCTTTCAGAAGCAGTGAGTATTTGCATATCCCACTTATTTCAGCTGAAAGTTGGGGATATGTCACTGTTATTTAACTATAAGGTGGGAGGAGACACATGTATTTTTTATCTTCCCTCCTCTCTACAGAGGCAGTGAAGTAAAATCTGCTCAGTGAGCATAGCATAAAATAAATATTCCCACAAGGGGAGTAGCTGAATGCTTCAGCCTTCAATTTGCTGTGAAATCAGGTGCTGTTGAGATGAGTCTGTCTGTCTTTGATTGAAATATCTTAATTAAGAGAGGCTTAGGGGATAATTAAATTTGTATCTGAGACCCATTACTGCCAATCCCATTAAAGAAAGGGAACAGTCACATTCTTCCTCTAGTATTTTCTGTTTTTCTGTTCTGCAGCTTTGATTAAGCTGAAGAAGAATGGCCAACGCTGTGCTGTCAAGTCCCAGTTTGTTCAGCCCATCTGCCTGCCAGAAAGTAATACTGTTTTCCCTGACCAGTTGAAATGCCAGATTTCTGGATGGGGACACAAGCATGAGAGTGAGTGAAATGAGAGCTGGTGTCTGTAGAAAAAAAATGATGATAGTAAAACCATAATGCTCAGGTATATGTTATATAGCTGAGAGTTTGGTAAAATATTTTGCAAGGGACTTCTGGTGGGATTCTTTTTACCTACCTTTAGTGTTTACAACATTTACATCTGAAATAGTCGTCCTGAACTTCCTTTTTAGTCTTTGGAATTTGGAGTGTGGTTCCCTTTACCAAATGTTTGCACCAATTTTTGGATGGGATGAGCTATGAGCTAGATAGATTCCATGGACTGGGAGGGGAGAAAGTAACTTGCTGTAGTGCCAAAACCTGGGACTTTAATACAATTAATCCTACCCCTGATTTCTCCAGGTAGGCAACCAAGACTGAAAACCAAATACAATCAATTTACTAGTCAGTGATGGACAGGATTTTTTAACTTCATCATCAAGAAACTCTTAAAATGTCGATAGGAGAGGGCCAGATAGACTTTGGGCTAAGAAGTGCTTACACTCAGCTTGAGAAAGGTGGAAAAAATCATCCCATCCTTTCACAGGAGGAATTTAGGATTATGAGGCTGGACCACGCTGCTTCAATGTTGAGATAGCAAAGACATATGTAGGTAGATGAGAAGGACTGAGGAGCTGGCTGCCACATTTTCATGAGATATGTAGTATAAGCAAATGTCCTGGTCTAAATGTGTAGTCTAAAGACAAAAAGAAGTAATGGAGTGTTCAATAAATGGATGATTTATTATCAGTCTGGAAAGAGGTTAGGACAGGAGTGCTGGGCTACTGTTCCTGAGCCTCTAGAAAATGAGAGAACCCAAAGTGGATTAATGGCTGGACATTGCAATACTGTTATTTTAAAAGGCATGGAGTCTGACTGGAGGATCAGAAAGTGATCACTATAAAAATTCTTATATTTTAAAGATGTCCAAAACATGAGTCTTACTGAGAGGTGTTAAATGTGTTTATTGTGTGTTAAATGTGTTGTATTGTGCTTTGTGTTTTCATGTTATGCTCATGACATTCTAAAAAATTACTTTCTTTTCCTGTCTTGGAATTTTATAAAGATATATCTGGTTATTCGGATGTCCTGCAAGAAACACTGGTTCCACTTATTTCTGATGAGAAGTGCAGAAGTCCTGAAATTTATGGAAATGAACTCACAGAAAATATGTTCTGTGCTGGCTACTTCGATAGCAAATCTGATGCTTGTCAGGTAATGCTGGGTGTCATGTCTAGGCAGGTGATAGAAATGTATTTTGTTCAGAAATGTTGCAGTGTTACAATTCTTACTTTTGATTTTATAGTGTCCCTAAAGTAAAGAACCTTATGTGACTGCTTCCACCTTCATTTTTTATCATGTTCAATGTCAATTAAGATCTACAGAAGGGCTGCAGGGTATTATATTCCTCCTAGCTTCACATAAGGCAGTGGCTGTGCACTGGAGGGTGTGTTGTTCTAGCTCCTGGCTGAGCCTGCAGGTGGTGGCAATGGATTGCTGCCCAGCTGGCAGGGATGTGCTGGCAGGAAAACCAGCATGAACCTGTGTGGGGCCAAATCCCAGAGCTGCTGCCTCTTGCCTGAGGGAAAATAAGGACACCTGGGTAGGAGGTGAGGAGCAGTGCTGAGGTTTGGAGGAAGGAGCTGAGGTTTCTATAGTGGATGTGACTGAATGGTGTAGAATGTCAGTCAGTTGGAAACTGTGTTATGTAACCTCAGTCTATCATGGAATGACCTCATGCTCTTACTACTTTGAATTATGTCACACCTCGGCTCTGAATAAGGATGCAGAATTGTTGAGGTGATAGATGAGACTTCTTAGAATGAAGGATCAGATTATTCCTTACATAAAACTTCAGATTTTATCTACAGTTCATTTTGGAGGAGGAGGGTTTTGCTCTATTAGCATAAAGTCGTGAAAAGGCAGCACATAGCTAATAGCTGGCAGTGTAAGTGGAGCAAGGAATATCATGTATACTGTGTGCTGGAAGCCCTGTAGAGGTCACAAACATATCCAAAGAAAGGTGTCAAGAGTGAAATGGCAGCAGCCAGCAGTGGCTCAAGGCCAGGGCTGAGACTGAGGCTGCAAGGGTTCACACTAGCCAGAGGGATGGAAACCACCCTGCCTGCCCAGCTTCCTTTGGCTTTCCCAGGAAGTGCAAATACAAGAGATAGCACTACAGCTGTTTGTCCATCCCTGCCTCGGAAAAAGAGATCAGGGATGAGAGGGAGAAAAGAAAGTGGAGGGAAGGAGAGAGGAGCTGCACAAAGACAAGTGGTCTGGAGAGAATTGCAGTCTGAGAAACGGCGATTCAAAGTCACAGATGTTGCTGAAGAACAGTGCTCATGACATGAAATCATTATTAGTGAATCAATTCATTTTTCCCTATTGTCAGACTTGTAGCGTAGTCTGAGGAGAAATAATGTAGACCTCTTAATGTAACAACAGATGCATCTGACCTTGGGGTTTTCTGAATGTACACTTAGGATATTAACCTGTAAACTGTTATGTATAAAAATATTCCAAGACTAAAAATCTTCAAACAGATGATGTGTTTTCCTTGATTATTTTTAAAAGATTTTCTTGGAAACTTTTTTTCATTTAATCAGTGCACTGGTGCCAAAATTGCAATCAATTACACTAGCTGTGAAAAATAAGCAAACAAGCAAGACTTCATCTGATGTCCTTCACTTATCACAGAAATCTCCTTGTATAAAGGCAACACAATTTTCCTATGTATTTTGGTCTCAAGGAATTTTCTTTTGAGATAAGAAAAAATATATTTCTCCTTGGTTTCAACTTGGAGTGATGGCTGCTTTCACCAGTACCATTTACTAAATCACATTTTTGGTTTCTAAAATTTTAATTTCTCTAGAAAGTCAATCTAAGGGTATTAATAATAAACCCCCTGTGCTGAATGTTTTCAAGGTTTGAAGTAAGTAGAAGTGTTCCAAATTAATCCTTGCTGTAGTGTAGTTTGGGCTGCTTTTCGGTTTATGGTTTAATGACAGGGTAAATACTTGCAGCAAATTCAAACACATGCAAAACCCCATATGCCACATAAAATTGCAGCATCCCACAGTCCCAAAGTGTGTCTGTACGCAACACCTTTATTTGAAAACTCTCATGTTGTCTGAAAGTTGCAATAAACTGCATCAAGAAACTCTCCAAACGCACCCATGTAACCTCTCTATGCAGTGCTGATATTACAACACAGTGCCAAGCCTCAAAGCTCATTCACTTCCATTGAAAATGATCTAAATTAACCATGCTTTTCAGTAGATGTCTGAAGCTGAAAGAATTTATTATTTTTAAAAAAATTGATATTTTGATACTTTTGTTTAATGTGTAATTAAAAAAATCCACCATTATATTAGAGTGTGACTAAAAACGCTTTCTATAATGCAATTTCAGTAAAATGTTGCTTCCTTTTTTTTTCTTCCCAAAGTCTAAATCTCATGTTTTAGTATTTTCCCAAACTGACCTTTTTCTGACTGCTTTCTACCAAATTAGATAACCTTTACTTACTTTTAATGCAGGGAGATTCTGGTGGACCTCTGGCCTGTGAGAAAAATGACATCTCTCACCTCTATGGAATTATCAGCTGGGGAGATGGCTGTGGCAGAGTCAACAAACCTGGAGTATATACACGAGTGACAAACTATGTAAAGTGGATTAATGAGAAAATAGCCCCCCAAAAAACTAGTTGAACAGTTAAATATGCTAACATTTGAAGCAAGGTTCAGGAGTCTTTTGGTTTTACTAAAGTAGCATAAATATTTTATTATAAGCTGGTATGAAAACTGTCATGGTAATTCTCAGCAATTCCAAGCTAGACCACCAAAAGCAGGCCTGCTCCGTCTGATGTCAGCAGCCTTGATCTAGCATTCTAGGGCTGTGGATTGCTCAACATACACAACTGTCTTTATTTATCATAATAAAAAACCTCAAACATGTCGACACAGTGCACAAAAATCTACAACTATCTGTCTGCTTGGTGGATTACATAAAAAGTGATTTGATGTATTTTGCGGTTTCTGGTGGAGCTGTCATCTCCCAAACCAACCTGCAACAACATTGTCCTTGCATTCTCAGTTGAAATAAAAAAAATAAACAGGAGGATCAAAAATGAAATTCCCTCTCCCTGAGAAACGATCTCTTGAAGCTCAGGTCAGGAGACACCAAGAGAACAACATAGGTAAAGCTGCTCATCAGTTAACTGCAACAAAACAGTTCCGGAGAAAGAAACCAGAGGGTTTAGGTTTTGTTTCAACCAAACACGTAAGCATATTTTTATATAAACATATTTCTATGTTCCACTGACGTAAAATCAGGAATGTGCCTCAGAGCTCTGCTGAATCTGGTATGCAATTTTCCAGCAAGGTTAATGCAACACCTCCTATGAGCTCAAAGTTTTTCCCTGAAAAATGCTGGAAGTTGGAGCAGCTGATTGAGGTTGATGCAGCCAGGACCTTTTGCAGACTGTGATCTGCTCCTTGCCCCTAGGATAGCAATGGAAATACTTCACCTTGATGATAAATCCCTAAATGTTTCTTTAATTTGACAGTGTTTTGAAGATGTCTTAGATTTTGTACTAACAACTTGTTCAACTATTTAGATAATTCAGAAAAGAGGTTTCCTGTAACAGATTTTTCAACTGGGTGGCTGGGGTGCAGCTTGACATTTTCCTTGGGGATTTGGTGATATCATATACCACAGGCTTTACTGTCACGGTCTATGGAATTGTTATGGGAACAATTAAATAAATTATTACAATATATAGCTGTTTAGAGGCTGTGGATTCAGCTGTATTAGCAAAAACAGGCAGAAAATGATTCAACAGAAAAAAAAAACTCTGACAAAGAATGGAAAATTCTTTTTTTTTCCTATTACAGGGAACCTTTAGCCATGTCAGATATTTGAAGTGTTGATGTGAAATGTATTTCTTCCCTGGCAGTGAACATTTATGAACTCTCAAGTGTGTCAAGCAAAGCTGTGTTTTAAGATAATAAAATTTTAAAGCGGTGCCTAGATATTCAGATGTGTGTTTTGTTTTACAGTACCGGCAGTGTCCTCACAGGTTTCTTAATAGTGGTGAATGTTATCTGCAGTTAAAAGAGACTTTTTAAGGAAAAATAACCAAAACCTGAATCTGTGTAAGCACAAATATACAACAGTGCTAATCTAGATAAATGATGTGAACTGTTCAATAAAAACATTTACCTCTGTTTCTTGGACTTAGTCTGTTTTGTATAAAAGAACAGTAAAATCTTTGAATCCCTCTGTAGGTTGTTCTACAGGTTGAGAGCTGGTAGAAAAAATGAAATAACACTGTGCTGGAAGGCATCTGAAAATCTCTCTGTAAGGGTTGATTTCAGCTGGTGGTGCTCCCCATATAATGCAAATGTCACATGCATCTCCAGTAGACAGATGCAAGCACCTGGATTTGGTTTTCAGCTATTGATACTGTGAGTCCCAAGATCAAAGCCTTAAGTTTGTTTTTCTGAGGCACTAAACTCTAGCTTGAAAAACTGATATCCACCTCTGGGATCTTGATTTGAAAACAAGCTGAAGACTCTTGTCTGTCTCTGCCTCCCTGGCCATTTGCAGTATGGGTTATCTTATGGCTATCTTAGTGCCCTGAAATGAATGTGACTGTGTAACAACACTAACTGTACCTGCTGCTCAAAGACAAGTCCTGCATCAGCAGGAGAGAACTATTTGCTCTTCTTTGGTAGGGATTCATCAGGAACAGGCTTCCACTCCAAGATGAAGCCATTCTGACTGACTGTATCTGTGACCTCAGTTTCACTTTGAAATTAGTATCCATCCACACTGTGCACACTTTTGATCTTGCAGTTTTGTGTTCTTTATATTCTCCTGGTCTTCTCTTGCAGTAAAGAAAGTGGTAGTTTGATAAGAAAGGTGTTAGACTGGTGTTTCTGACAATTTGCGTAGAGTTTTATTTAGCTGTCCTTTTTTCAAAATCTATGCTGCTTGTATCAGTACACAGCAACACCAGTAGAAACAATAACACACTTTAAAAGAATATATTAAATGGTCTGTTTTCTGCTCTCAAAGGTCTAAACGACAAATCTCTAGCTAATACTAATTTGAATACTTTGAATGCAGTAAAATTGATTTGCGGCTTTCAAAGCAGCCTGTTTGTCCACTGTTCCTGCATTGACTCAGTGGAACTAAATGAAAATCATTTGAGCATCAGCTGTGTGGTGACTAGCACTGTATTACAAACGCAGAGGAGGGGTGGCAAGGAGATGTCCAGGTTATGTGCGATGTCCTGACCTCTCACACCCCTGACATCAGTCACATTCCTATGGGGCACTCCAGCATCTGCCTCCTGCCTTTCTGTTGAGCATTACACCATGGAAACTAATTCTCCATATTTTTCACCCTCTTTAAGTGATTATTGCTTTGGTGAAAACCCAACTCAAATGTACTAGTGAAATTTTATCTGATATTTTTCCTAACTCTCTATTGAAATCGAATTAGAATGCAAAGCCAGTTGAACAAACACTTAATTCATTATGAAACACACTTGAAAGATGGTTTTATTAAATTGTATGCTATTCCATGCAAACTCACCAATTCAAAAGGAAGAAATAAATGCAAACATCTAACCACCCCCCCCCCTTCTATTATGCTATTGAAAGAAAAATGTGCAGTAGTGCTGTTTAAAAAAAGCTGAAGAACTAATTACCATCAAATAAGATGCAGCAGGAGTATTTTTGGAATAATGGACTCTAATTAGTCCATTTCTCGTGGAAATAAATCTGAGGACATCATTAACACATCTTATTTTATTAATTGTAGCTGCTCTGGCTTTGGTGTAAGCGGGTTGTTATCTCGTGACAGTTGCATTGCAAAGAAGAAAAAAAAAAGCGAGAAGAGTATTTTTATCTAGGGTAGTTGGCAGTGTCTTCTGGGAGCCAAGAAGAGCTGTAATTATACTTCTGAAAAGTGAAAATTGGGCATTATAAAGAAGGTGCGGGAATGGGGGGTTTTGGCCGGCCAGAGGCTGGACCGCCTCCACGAAGGAAATCCGGTCCGGGCTTTGCGGGCGCCCGGGCGCGGGGCAGCCTCTGGGGCCAGCGGCAAAGCCTGGAGCCGCGCTGCTCCCGCGGTCGGCCGCAAAGCGCGGAGCCGGATCGGGGCGGGGGTCGCGCCCGGAGCGGATCCGCCGACGCGGCGCGCACAGGGCTGCAGCGCTCCGGGTGCCCCGGCCCGCACCTCGCGCTCTGAAACCCTGGAGAGAAAAAAAAAACAAACCAAAAAAACCCCCACAACAACAACAAAAACCCCAACCCAGAAGTCAAACACTTGAACAAAGAATGATTGAGACGGTGCGCGGACCCCCTTTCCCCAGGCGGCAGGTCGGGGGCCGGGCGGCGCCGCGCTGGCCGCCCGCCCGCGCGGGGCCCTAATAAAGCTATTTTGGAAGTGACCCCTCGGGCGGCCGGAGCGCGGGGCGGGCGCAGCGAGCCGGCGCAGCTGTCCGGAATCATGACTGAAGATGACGGATTCCGTGGTGGTGGAGGGTCACGTCAAGTTGAGAGACGGAAAAAAGGTCCCCGCTCCCGGCGCCCCTTCGGCCCGCGGGGGTCCCCGACCGCCGCCCCCTTGCACGGAGGGGAGAGAGCCCGCTCGCTCTCCCCTGCCCGGCCCCGGCTAACCCTGTCCCTTTGCCTCTCGTTGCAGTGGAAGAGCAGGTGGCTGGTGCTGCGCAAGCCCTCCCCGGTGGCAGGTAAGAGGGGCCCGACGGTGGGGACGGGGCTCAGGGCCCCGGAGCTTGCCCGGCTCCCCGGGGCGAGTGCCCGCAGGGTCCTCGGCGGGGCCATTCCAGAGCTGCGCTGCTCGAGAGCCGAGTCCGGCCTCGGGCGAGCTCTTGCGCTGACTGAAAACAACGAGAAAAGTGATTTTCCAAGGCACAGCCATTGGATTTGGTGCCCGTTCAAAATGAACTTTTTTTTTAAAAAAATGGTTTTTTGGGGGGGGAGGGGAACTTATTTCTTCAGGGTGATTGCTGGCTGTAAAAAAAAAAAAAAGCTGGCATTGTAAGCTCGGTAGTTATTTTTGATCAGTGTTTTGACAGAAAAAATCACTTCAATTTAAAAATAAAATGACATTTTGAATTAAGGAAGAAAAAAAAATAAGATCGTTTCCATGCTTCTGAAGGGGAAATGGAAAATGTTACACGGAGCTAATGTTTTACTGCTGCAGAGGGAAAAGTAGGCTTCAGGTTTCCCCATCTATTCCCAAAAGGGAAAACATTTGGGCCCAAAAGTATATCTTTCCAGGGCTAAATGTTGCCTACAGTTAGAAAACGTGAATCTGCATTGCTGAAGAATGGATTATGGCAGCTTTTCTAGGCTCTTGCTAGAAAGACTGAAGGCTTCCTAGTAATTCTTTGTCACCTGAGTTGTTACAGTAATATTTTAGTGTCTTAAGTATCTGTATCTCATCTGAATCTGTGATATATTCCTGTGTGAAAGGGCATCTCGGTCCTAGAGCTGGTATCTAGATCTGTGAATATGGGGCTGAGTTTCTAACATGAGTAACCCAAGTTTGAAGGTGTAGATGAGGGACTCTGACTGATAATGTAGCTTATTCCTCAAAAATACTATTTTTATTCTAACTAAATTAGCCAGGTTTACTAATAAAGCCCCTGGTGATTTGCTTCTCTTGGTATGCAAACCGTAGTCGTTCTTTCTTCACATGCACAACTGTATTGCAGAATGTTTAGATACCGTGGCTGCAGCTGTTTTTGCTAACAGGTGCGCAAAGACAATTGGGGGTCGATGCAAAGCTCTGCATTAGTTAGCAGACAGTTCAGTCTTTCAGTCATTTTTCATCTGTGTGGAGATTTGGCTGTCCCTTGGCCAGCTGAGAGCTGCAGGGCACCTCACTGGGGCTGGGAGCACCACCCCCCACTATTCATAAAATGGTACATGGGGGTCTTTCTGTTTTGTGGTTTGTAGCTCAGCTTAAGCTGTGCATGTTGCAGCTTTGATATTGACCATTTATTTCATCTACAGCTGAGTGCTGTGTGATAGGAAAGGAATGTGGGGAAAAGAGGGCTGTTTTATGTTGTAAATGCAAAAGGTGGGAGAGGTTGCTCCCGTTTTCTTGTCTTTTGGTTTTGCTTGTGGAATTCTTGCTTTTGCCGTGGTACCGTGGCACTTGAACTGCATTCTTCCACTGCGTTCTTACTGTGTAATAAACACCTCTGGGAAGGGGTTAAAAACAACTGGTGACACAAGCGAACACTAAAAAATAAATAAATAAAAGAAGGTGTGGCACATAATGATTTTTAGCAATGACTGCTGTGTAGCATTTAACTGGGAAACCTGAGCCGACAGTACAATTTCGCAGCGCAGTCTGCTCGCCATTTAGTGGTTGGGTAATCTGTGAGCTACTGTAAGAATTTCATTTGTGGTTCAGTATGTTCTAATGAAAATACAGACAACAATAGCCTCTTGGTCTTTAGAGTCTGTAATAAGAACAGCTATTCTAGCATAGCTCCTAATGTTCAGAATTAATGAGTCAGTCTCTGCCAGACTCAGGAGAGGGTCTGAAATGCCCCTGGACTTTGAGTAAAATAGGGAAGATTTATTACTGGCTTCCTTATTTCTGAGCCTGCAGGTTACCCTTGAAACACCCCTTCAATGTTTGCTTCCTGAAAACAAGGACTATAAGCTGCCTGGGGGTGGGCTGGGAAAAGAAATAGGAGTTTTATATTGACTTGATCAAGCTGATCCTGCAGTTGTCTAAAGCACCTTTGTATTGCAGCAGAGTGATGAGAAATTTGTTATGGTCTATGCTCTGCCTCATCATCTCTGACAGTTTTGCTTCTTTTAGACTGTTTGCTCATGCTGGTGTACAAGGATAAATCTGAACGAGCAAAAGGGCATAAGGAGAGGAGCAGCATGACCTTAGAAGACATCTGTGGCTTGGATCCTGGGCTGTCCTATGAGGGCTTGAATCACACCCTCGCAATCATCTGTCTCTCTCAAGTTGTGATGCTGGGATTTGAGAACAAGGAAGCAATGTACGCGTGGGATGTACGAATACGCTACAGTTTGGGGGAAGGTAACCTTTGTCTTCTCATACTTTTTTTTTCCCCCCACAGGGTAAAAAACCAAAGGAAAGTGAAGCTAAAATGCAAATTAAAAAGTACAGTTCAGGACAAGATTGTCACTCATTTGAGAGTGGAGAAACTGTTCTCCACCTTAAAGCAGGTATCCCTTATGATAGGTTTTGACTACAGTACCACTCAGTACTGATGGATAATAATGACAGCTCTTAACTTGGGTTTTGATTTTGACACTGACAGTGTGTAGCTTTGAAACAAAGTGCTCAAACTTCTGTTCCTACAATTGACTCAAGGATTCTGGCAACAGGACTCAGAGGGCACCTGAATTAAGAGATGTAGGGTCCTGAGTACAACTTTACCAGTTCATACCCAGTTTGCTGAGGTGCCTACTGGGTGTTGCATTGATAATGCTCATTGCTGCTTGTGTTCCATTTCAGAAGGAGACTTCTTGCAATAAGGAGTGTCATCAGACATACTCTTTCCAGCTAGCTTCACCTTTCTCCATCATTCCATTTTACTTTCTTGGTTAGCAGCTCTAAAGTGTACTGTGGTGAACAAAGAGTGATAGTGTTGGTAATCCGTAGTATCTGTCTTATGTTTGTTTAGTCATAACTAGGGAAGGAGGGTAGGTGTGTGGGAGACACACATTAGCAATCTTTTTCATTTGTTGCATATGCTCTGCCATCTGTTGGGTTTGTGGGCTTATTCCTTTGCAGTACATATGTAGAAAGATGGCCTGGGAATTTTACAGTAAAAAATATATGGAACTGTCAGAAGTGAGATGTGCGGATGTAACTCTCAGGGCTATTAAATATGAAGCCTTGCATATCAGGAAAGGTTAGAGGGAGTTCCTGAATAGTACAAGCATGAGTAGTTGGGGTAGTTGGTGCACTTTGGTGATACATCTCTATAGTCTTCCAGTGCTTTTTTTTTTGGTTTTACTAGGTTTGGGATCTATACATAGCATAGACTTGTCCTAAAAGCTGAAGGAGTATTTGAATATGACAGAGTAGGTCTGTTTTTTATGATCTTGCATGGATGCAGTGCTGGACTAATCTCAGTCTGGGTGTGAGGGTTATGGTTGTGATTGGAGGACATGCAAAAGCAGGGAAGAATTTTTTTCAAGGAAAGATGTGATGAGGTAGGAATAGAACCTACTGGGTTAAGACATGTGCAGCCATGGAGTAAAGGTGAAGAAGTTGTGTATGGAGGTGAAGAAATGCAGAAGAAAACAGGTATAATTGGTTGAACTGACAATAATTTGTTTAAAATTAATTGTGGAAAAGCTTAGGGGAAGGAGAATAAACCATAGCATAGAAAATATTTTCAGAGTTTTGTCTTTCAGTGCATGTTTAGTTAGGAGAATGAAGTCAAAGTGAGTCTAGTTTGAGTGGACAGAAGTAGAAAAGAGAGAAGATGTAGATGAAGAGACGATGGTGACTGGTGTTTTTTCCAGAAGTGTAGTAAGGGTGCCTTTGTGTGCCTTGAAAGTAAGGTGGCTGGATGATAAAAATAGGCTAGGGCGAGATGACCTCAGAGTCTGGGAAGCAAAAAAAAAAAAGTGGAAGGAGTTGACACTGTTCTTGAATGAAGATCACAGAATGGAGGCATTCACACTGGAGTTCTCAGTATTTTCTCTCAGTTTTTAGATGAGGTGGATGTGATTCCTGGAATGCGCTTGGGCCCACAACTCATTTTGAGAAGTTAGCGTACTGCAGCTCAGTGCATAGCTGTGAAAAGGAAAAGATGGGCTGAAGAAATGATGAATTTAAGTAGGACCTTTTGTTCAGGGAAACAACTGAGGCTGAGCAGTCGCTGCTCCCAGGGCACTCCCTGGGATTGAGGTGGAAAATGCATCAATGTGAATTACTCAGTTTTCTCAAGAAAGCAGAAAAGAAATGTAATTGCTTGCTTTTATGTATGCTTTTAAAGCATTACTTAGTTAAGCCCTACCTACTCATTCATCTCGATGTTTTGTCAAGGACCCTCAGACTGCTTCTTTCCCTTGCAATCTAGTTCTACCTACCAAAACAAGAAAGAAAATGTTTCCTATGAGTCAGTCAGCAGTTAAGGTGCTCATATGAATGATAGAATCTAGAAAGAAATTATTGTATGTTTATGTTGGATTTGTACCCACATGTACATGGACAAACACTGTTTGCACCGGTTGTATAAAGGTCATCACATTTGTTTTTGGGAAGACAGATACTCAGCTCTGTCTTCACAGAAATGTTTTTTTTAGATTAGGAGAATAGAGAATAATCTCCTAATAGATTAGGAGAAGTCAATGTCTGGGGAGAATTTTGAAAAAAACCCTCCAATTTACCAAAAAAGCAGTATATGGAAAACCTTCATGTTCAAATATGCTTTTTCCTCTACTTTGGCTTTGTTCAGATTTGAGTATGCTGTTTTTTGACAGTGGTCTAGAATTTGAGCTGGACCTCTTTGTTTTCAGCAGCTGTTCTGGCTTGCAACTGATCATGTGAAGAGTGGGCTCCATTCCTCATTTATGGAGCAGAAAGAATCCTGATGCTGCTTCTCCCATGGTTTGATTGCCAGCAAAATACTGGGCAGAGTTAACTGAGCAGAGGAGTCCAAATGACATTAAAGATTCCTTTCCGAGCGTTATCGATCATGACGGTTTTGCTGTCTCTTTCATAGCTGATGTTTAGGCCGGTTGCGTAACAACTGCGTGCCCTAAAGGGGACATGGTGTGACTATTGATTTGCTCCCTAGCAGTGCTACTGGCGGAGCTGTAAGTAGAGCTGTGGTTAGTTAGATCTATCTCTGTCTCTTTGCACATTTCACTCGAATGACTTTGTGGCTAATTCTGCTGGAGCCTTGGGGAACTTAACAAATGCATGTCATAGAGGAGGAGTTGGCTTACAGCTCGGATCGTGACTGAGAATATAGCAACTAGTTAGATGAGAAGCAAGACTCAGACCTAGATGAAATTTGTGATGCTTGAAGAAGCACGGGCAAGAAACAGGGAAGAATGGATATATGAACTGAGAGTACCTGGAAGTTACCCTGTAGATTTCATAGGCAGGCAGCTGTGTGTGTGATTTTTGATGTATAACTAAAAGCCAAATCTATATGTTTCTTGAGAAACACCACCAAAAAGCTCCTCCTGGAAATATAGTAGTCTCGATGCTTCTTCTACCAAGACAAGTGTCTTTTCGGGGTTTTTTAAAAATTTTTTGTGTGTTTTTTGTTTTTATTTTGTTTTGTTTTTTTTTTTTTTTTTTGTGTCTGATCACAATATGAAAGAAACTAGAGCAGTAGTGGAGGTCAAAACAATTGTTTGAGAATTATATGCTTGATCACTTAAATTTCTCCCTTTGAAACACTGAGATTTGAGGCCTTGAAGTGGTCCCAATAACTTATTATTCAGAGTGCAATAGCCCTGTAAGAGAAAATGGGAGACCAGCCTAGAAAAACTGCTACTTTAGGTAGGGGTACTGCAATATAGGTGGTACTGGAGTTGGGATTTGAACTGGGATTTTGTAAACTTGGATGAGATAGGTGTTCATTTTTCTTTCTCCACTCGTTTAAAATTCAGGATGTGAAATATGAAAAATCAGCTGACATCTAACTGTTTATTGCCTATAAATCACGTAGTTTCCTAGTAATTTTGAATGTCTGGGCATCTACCATCACCAAATCCTGAAAAAATCGCAAAGGTGGAAAAATGTAATTTTCCTCATTTAACTGCTAGGGAAGAAGTGAAGCAGTTTATTAAAGGTTGCAAATGAGTCAGTGACAGAGGCCTGGGTAGACTTTCTTAGTTCTTTGAGGCTTGGCTTTTGGGTTCCTTGAACACCATGTTATTTGTGGGCATGAGTGTGGGAAAGGAGAGACACAGGTTGGAGGAGGAGACAGAAAGCACCCCATGTAGTGTAGCAAGGATGGAAGAGGTAAGTGAAGTCTGGGCTGGATACCTGACTAATCTGAGACAGGGAGTAGCGTGGAAGACTAAGGAGAAATTAATGTAGCATTGCAGCTGTAATAATTTGTTGCATTAAGCCAAGATATGGTGATATTTTTTCCAATCCTGAACTGGCATAATAGGGAGTAATGGTCTTACAGCTACTTAGATGTGGCTGTCTGGCCTCCATGTCGATCTTTATGGCAAACTCTAATGGTGTGGGCAGGGGTTGGTCCAAGTCCAAGAATGACTTACATAACTCTTGTATATTCTGTAGTAATTCTTTTTTTCCTTATTTGAAAGTTCACAGATTTCAAGTCTTTGTAGCCCCTGGCACAAAACTAGAGAGTGGGCCTGCTACCCTGCATTTCTGCAATGACATCCTTGTCCTTGTCAAAGACGTTCCTCCCAGTGTCATGGGGCAGTGGAAGCTCTCAGATCTGCGTCGGTACGGAGCTGTCCCGAACGGATTCATCTTTGAAGGGGGTACCAGGTGCGGCTTCTGTAAGTACACAGGGAACCTGTCTTCTGAATGTTGCTTGATGCCTTTTGCAGAAGTGTAAATGCACTCTCGTTCCAAGTGGAGACTGCAGAACCAGCTGTGCTGCTTTGTCATACAGGCAGCCTCTTATCAGAGAGTCTGTTCTGAGTAGATTTCTGCAGGCTTCAACCCTGGTGTTCAGTAAAAATGTGACTGTGTGGAGTCCTGGCTGAAAATTGCCCTGTGGCTCTCCAGAAGATGTTTAGTGAAAAGTTGCTATTGAACACAGAGCAAAAATAAGGTAATGAAAGTTTATGGCTTGTGTCATGCAAGAGTAAGTTAAAATGGTTTAATGTTCAGATTATTAAATTATGATTAATTATTTTGTTGTTTGCAGAGGGAAAAGTGATATGGAGCTTTGATGTTACAGGCAGCATCAACATTCTCATTGTGTAAATGCTAATTTCTAAATCCTGTAGAGGACTTTTTGGTCCTAAAAGTTGGAAGCAGCTCTCTGATCCCTCCCCTGTTAGTAGCTTTGTAATTTTATGTGGTCAAAATGAAAGCAAGCAAGCTGAAGCTAATTTCTACATCCTAGTAACTAAGATACACCTTTAGATGTTGAGAAATCTCTTGTTCCTATGGCCAATTTAGTACTTCTCAAATTCTCACTTCGGATGAAATACAGAGTTTGTATGCAAGACCTGAAAAGGAAAGTTAATGCACAGGTATAATAACATATATCATTAGGCTTATATTAATAAGGTTTAAATTTCATAAGCAGAGTTTGAAGCCATGCTGAATTGATGATCTGTGAGTATAAGTTGGTATGCAGACTGTGAGTTTGGATGCAAAGTTGTTTGACTTGCATACTTTCTTCAGTTAACAAACTGAAAAATAAGAAGATTTCAGAGTTGATCCAAATTCAAGTATATTCTTCCTGGGACTTGCATACTGTTGCTCTGCATGTTAATTCATGGAGTGGGAAACCCAAGTTCCTGACCTCTTTCTGACCTGACAGGAGGGTGTGGCCAGGTGGGGATTGGTCTCTTCTCCTAGGCATCAAGGGACGTGAGGAGAGGAAATGGACTCAAGCTGTGCTAGGGGAGGTTGAGGATGGACTTTGAGCAAAATTTCTACTCAGAAAGGGTTGTCAAGCATTGAAATAAGTTGCCCAGAGAGGTGTTGAAGTCAGCACCACTGGTGGTGTTTAAGAAATGACTGGACATGGCATTTAGCTGACATACTGGTGTCCAGTCAAAGGCTGGACTCGATTATGTCAGGTGTCTTTTCCAGCCTAATTGGTTCTGTGAAATGAGTAAGTGTAGGTGATGGAACCTGAATTATCTGTGGTGGTTTTTCTTTTTTTTTTTTTTTTTTTTTTTTNTTTTTTTTTTTTTTTTGTCTCTTAAACTTACACTAGTTTCTGGTGTGGAACAGAACATCAGTAGCTCTCCTGTGTACATGCTTTTTAATTTTTTTTTTTTTTAAAGTTACAAGTGAACAGAATTAGAAAAGTGCTTTGGGAAAGGTCCCACTACCTTGTGGATCATCCTTAAGAAATGTGTGTGTTGATAGCTGAGACCCTTCTGTTGCCTCAAAAGGGTATTTTTGCCTTTCCCTTGCATGTGTGCGTTGAAAGAGAAGAACAGCATAGTCAGTTTGGTACAAAATAGCCTGCTAGAGTTGGAAACTCTTTACAAGTTCAAGCTGATCTTGTTAAAGGAGTTACTGCCCTTAACTAAGCAGTCAAACATATCCGCAGGCATAACAACGTTTAAATATGTATTTAGTCTAAACACTTGGTTTAATATTGCCACTATAAAAAAATGCTTTTTGAAAATATAACCTAAAGAAAAATATAATTCTGGTTATTCTTGACAGAGGTGTGTTGGTAAAGAGAAAGACCATCTTTCTTCAGGTATCTGACTCTTTTACCTCAGTCCTCTGGAATTCTTGAGGCAAACAAGTAGTGTTCAGGAAAAAATTGGAATGTTATAACAGAAGTTGTTTTAATTCCTAAACAAAGCTCTCTCCATTACCCTGTCATGTAAGTGTAATTTAATATTATGCAGACTCTATTATTAATGTTAGCTTTCCTACAGGTTAAACCATATCTTTGCACACATTCATCCTGTGGAGTTCTGAATGCAGAGGATTAGTGAATTTAAGGTTTAAATATCACTGTAACAAACACCTAATTAAAAGGAACCAATAATCTTGTGGTTTGATTGCCTCTGCTCTCCATAATAAAACACTTGAAGCCCCAAACTGAAGCAGAGCTTTTCTGGGTATGTCTGTGGTGGAACTGGGATCTAAAAGGAAATGAATTTGTTTTCTGTTTCTTGCTTCCTCACAAAAGTTTTCATAAATATAAAATACTTCATTGTGTTCTGTTGCTTAGTACATGTTTAGTTCAACTACAAAGGCTTTGGTACTCAATCCAGGTAGAGGGAAACCATCTGAGATAATGCTGAGATTTCGAACATTAAATCTAGGTGCATTTTCAAGATGGTTTACACAAGTTTATTCATAAATAGGAAGAAGAGCATTTGCATTCTGAACTTGTCTTGCTCTTAACATCACAATTTTACTGCTAGAGATTAAACAAATAATTTTTCTTGCTTCTGAAAGCTGCAAATAAGTTATTTTCTGGGCCTAAAAAATTTTATTCTCTCTATAGCTGAAGCTTAGTCATACATTCCATTTGCAAAAACGGAGATGTCTTGGCGTAGCAGTCAATTGAGAGGTTTACATAGAGGAACAGGCTGAAAAAAAGGAGCCTCTCACTTTCCCAAGTTCCCAGCTCAATTAGCGTGCACCAATTAAAATGACCAGTTGCCAGGAGAATCTTCACTTGGAGGTCAGTGTGAAAAAATTCAAGTAAGGTTATAAGAGTGCACGTTAACACTGTGAGAATTCAGGCTCTCCGATGTTCAAGTGCTTCAGGATTAGCTTCCAGAGCCTCGTTTAAAGCTGCCTCGTATTTTATGACAGCATCTCCTTGAAGAAAGGAACTTGTAGGACCCTTAGTGCCCTTTGAAAGAACAAATGCTAATCGCAGGAAAGGCAGGAGTATTTCTGTGATGGTTTTGGTGTTTTGATAAAATTTGGTACTTCTTTCCTTCTTTCCTTCTTTCCTTTCTTGTTTCCACTTCTGCATTTATTTGAAATTTAGAAGTAGTAGGAGTGGTTAAAGTGGGGCAAGATCTGTAAGTTTTTGAAAAGTCCTGGGTTGCATAGATTGAAACTTCTGTTTATATGGGGATATTCTGTGCTATCTCCTACTTAGGCCTACTGCAGACAACCAACATTGTTATCTCTATTTATCTATTTTTAGTAGTCATGCCCATATCTTAGTTGGTGATAATAGGAATACTGTTTGTCATTTTCCCCAGGGAGATGAGCAGTGTGAGATAAAGGAGGCTGCTCAAGGCCAGGTTTGGGATGTCCTGGTTGGACAGCTTTCTGATTGCCATGGAGTGAACTGCCTTGGTTCCTTTAGTTGTCCTGCAGCTAAAAGACTTCAGGCTCTAGTATTGTCTGGCACCTGCTAGGATTAGTAATTAATGGGAAGAGACTGACTCTTCCTCCCTGCTTTCACGCACACTACAGAAATTAAAGTTATTTTTGGCTGTTGCCCATTTTGAAAGTGTGTTTGCCCATGGGTTTGCTTTTTTAATATGGTAAGTTAAAATCAACATTGGCAAGATTAAGTAGTACTTGGAAGTTTTATGAAATTGGCAACTTGTCTTGAATGTTTGAGGGGACTGTATGATACTTTACTGCTGACTGCCACAGAGGACTGGCTGAGTGTTTCAGTCTTGTGCAGGTGGTTGGAGGCTGCTTTTCACCAAGTCTCTTACCCCATGGAGAGCGTAGAGTGAGCCCTTCAGTCTGGTGAACAGCTGCATGGTATTACAGTGATGCATACCACATATTCCTCGGCTTCTAAATGCCTGTGCACCAAACCAGTTCCAACACATGACTGAGATATGTAATTTCCAGCTGTGAATTACTCAGTTTTCTCAAGAAAGCAGAAAAGAAATGTAATTGCTTGCTTTTATGTATGCTTTTAAAGCATTACTTAGTTAAGCCCTACCTACTCATTCATCTCGATGTTTTGTCAAGGACCCTCAGACTGCTTCTTTCCCTTGCAATCTAGTTCTACCTACCAAAACAAGAAAGAAAATGTTTCCTATGAGTCAGTCAGCAGTTAAGGTGCTCATATGAATAATAGAATCTAGAAAGAAATTATTGTATGTTTATGTTGGATTTGTACCCACATGTACATGGACAAACACTGTTTGCACCGGTTGTATAAAGGTCATCACATTTGTTTTTGGGATTTCCAAATGACTGAAAAAAGTTATTTGCAGAAAAAATCCTTTGAGTTAAGCAGCCAGCTCGCGTGCACACATTTACTTTGTTTCCATTAAAGTCAAAGGCTTGTAGAGCCTCTTAGGAGTTTAAGTAATTCTTGACAAAGGTGATAAAAGAACAAAGTGGTCCAGATGTAGTCTTCATGTACAAAAATATTTGAGGAATGGTTTTTCTTGCCCTGAGTGGCAACAGGGAGGTGTAGGATTCTGATGAATTGTCAAGCCACATCATATATTATTGTGCTTGAGACGTGGATGTCCTCTGCTATGCTGTCTCTATATCCTGCTTGCTTATGGTACTCGGAATGCAGAGGTCATTTTTCTGTAGACTCCCTCTATTCTGTGTGGGGAGGAGAAGTCAGCTCAGAGAAAAAGCTGAATTTCAAATCATTCCTGAATACATTGCACTCAGGTTGTTTTTTTTTATCCTAATAAAATGTTCTCTGATTTTGGCATCTCTTGGGGAGGGGAAATGGGACAGGACTGCAAGTGAGTCACCAGCAGAAACCTTCATACCTGTCAGACTGTGTGATTAGTGTTGTAGTCTTCTGGATGGTCTCTGATCCTGAAGCCAGGGTGTGTTCATGTTTCTTTGGCTGAAGAATTGTTGATAGGCAAGATCTGAAGAGATGCAAATGTGGTGGAGTGACAAATCAAGTTATGAAGATGCCTCTAACAATGTTGTCTTGGATAGATTTAAGCAGAACTGGCAGAGACTCAGATGTGGCATAAACTGAGAATGACAAAAGAGTGCAGACCAGAATATGTTTTTCCTAGAGAGGTCAGTTTACAGCTTGCTGGTTATACCTAATTTACTGAAATAGTTACTATGGCTTGTGGTTCACTCTCTATTACCCGTTTTGTTTGAATCCCACAGCCATTTGTCAAGCTGTCAAAAATGTATCCGCTGCTTGAGTGAAATGTGAGTATCCTGTTGGATATGACAGGGTGTATGTTTGTAAAGTGATGGGGATGCAGTCATTCTGGTCAGTGACAGCTCTGCTGCTTTGAGTACAATGGGAAAAAATATGTGTGCAGCTTAGAATTGGCTAGAGATATGCAGAAGTCAAACATGGGTCCAAATTAGAGACCTGAGTCCCAAGGAAAGTAATGTGCAAAACCCTACTACAGGTCTAAGATTTGGTACTGGAGTTTTCTAGTATGCATGGCTCTGGTGAAGTGGCAGCACTTCTTCAAGGTCTATATACTAATTTAATTTCTTTTTTTTTTCCTGGGAATGAAGTATTATTTCCCTGAAATTGCTGGTTACTGGAGTGGTTTTTGCCTGATGTTTTTCAGATAATAGTTTTTTTTTCCTGATGAGATTTATATTTGGACTAACAATTTATAAAATTTTCTGTGGAGCCCTTCTAGTCTTTTGTGTTGTTCATGTAGCCATGTATCATGAAGCTCATAACTTGTTTGTTTATTTAGTGAGTCTCATTCTAATTTTGCTTGGGGCTATTCTTAATGAATGGAAAGCAAATATCAGAATAGAGCAAAGGGTAAAGATCTGATGACAACCTGTGGAGTTGTGTTACATTCTGTTAATAATAGACACATAGGACTTAGTCTAAGAGAATTTATACCATAATCCAGCAATATAACCAAATTCCTCTTGCTTAAAACTGGTTAAAAGTAGAATTAACTTGGTTCATTCTTTTGAAGACACTTTTAAGTATCCCTGTCAGTTCCTGCCTAGTTAAGTTTGACCTACAAAAGTTTAGGGGTAAATAAGAATAAAAGACCTGGACAGCTATTGAGAATAAGGTGTCTGTTTTGAGATTCAGGGGGGATTGGAACTAGATGATCTTTGAGGCCCCTTCCAACCCAAGCCGTTCTATGATTCTAGGACATTACTCTAAGTGCCTGAATGTCATAAAATTAATGTAAATTATTAGACAGCTATTGAATTTATATGTATGTTTGTGTTATTGTGTGCGTGTGCTGATTGGAATTTTTTGTTTCTTTTCCCAGGAGAGTATCTTGTTGACTTCTTTTCATGGCTTGCACTTAAAACTCTTTTGATAGCTATGTTATAAATAGCTTTAGCTAAATACATTTCTCGTGTTTCCAGGTGAAAACCACACATGTTTATGTTGTGCTTTCTTGCAGGGGCCGGTGTTTTTTTCCTCTCTTGCGCTGAAGGGGAGCAGATCAGCTTCCTGTTCGACTGCATCGTCCGCGGCATCTCCCCGACCAAAGGCCCTTTTGGTTTGCGTCCAGTGCTCCCAGGTTAATATAGGAAGTATAGAATATCCAAGTGAAGTAGGAACTTGTCATGTCTCGCACCCACTGCTGCTGGTGTAAGAACAGCTTGCAGACACCGAGGGTGTGCAGAGTGCTAAGTGATTTTCATTCTGAAATGTCACTGTACAGGTTTGTAAGCTGGATGTACCCAGTTTCCCCCTGCTGCTCCGGCTCATTCATGTTTCTGGTGGTATTGCTAGCTCTAGCTCTCTCTTACATTTAACAGTACTAAAAGATGGCCATTTGAGTTCAAGGGAACCCGAACTTTTAGTTTTAAATGTATACATTTAACTTGTACACATTAAACTTACACATTTAACCATGTCTGCATTGCTATTTTGAGAGTTTGATGGAAAACCAAATTCTGGAGCATTCTGAGTTTATCCAAAATACAATATTTATGTCTTGTCAGCCTTAGAAAACTTTGTCAAGCCTCCACATCACATTTTAGCTTTTCAACTTGAGCTTTTTCCTGATGTGTGGAGATGAAATTCCTTTTCCTGTTTCATGGTAAATGCTGCATGCACTGCCATGTTCAAAGAGAAATTTGGATAAACCTTATTGCCTTTTGATTTCAGCAGATGAATTCAGTATTGAGTCAGAATGACTCTGTCAAACAGGACAAAAGTGTAGAAATGAGATTGCAGAAAATTACCTGGTAGTGGTAGTGGAATACTGTGGGAATAGGCTGCAAGGATGGTGAAGGATGAGCTGGGATTTGTGAAAATACTTACAGTTTCTGTGTAAGTTAATAAGTGTTTGACAGGGTTTTATTGCTGTTATAAGATGAAGATAATTGCAGGAAGGAAATGTGATGGAAAAGATTAGATCCATATATGAAGCTTGTGAAAATAAATTATGAAAAATTAGTTATTAGTTAAAAATTAGAAAATGCAGTAAACACAAGGTTCAGTTCCTATCATATTTCTCATGGTTGTAAGGCAGAAGTAAATGAAATAATCAAGCAGAATAGTGGACAAAAAAAATCATTCTTGTGTGATGATATATGTTTGCATTTAATTAACTGTAGTGTTAAAAAAAGAAGCAAACAGAAAAAACCCAACAACAGTAACAGTGTTGATACTTAAAGGTTTGCTATTGAACACGTTTTTCTGCATATCTGAAACTATGTGTATAAATATATATATATACACACATATATATACGACTCCTGAATCCTTCATGTAACGAAAATTTATGTCCAGAAAAATTAAGCCTACAAACAACTATTCTGTTGTCTTTTTTTAAAAAATTATTATTTTAAATTTAAATTTTAAATGGCACAATCTTTGAATATTGTTTTTTTAAAAGCATGTAGGAGTAAATCTGCATTCACATGTTAGTTATCACTTCTTGTGTTTGTGGGTTGCTGTGCCACATACCACAATCCCTTCCCTCCTTCAGGAGCTCTGACCTCACTGAGGTGCATAAAGTGGATGTGGGACATCCTGGGGTGTATTTGGTGTTTTTTGTAAGAGAAGACCTCTTTTCTGAGGTCTTTTCATTTCTCTTCTGTGCTTGATGGACTTGCCATTAAAATCTCATCCACTTGATTTCATCTGTTTCCCTGGACAGGAGTAGTGTTTCGTAGAGAATTGTGCTCATGTTCTTGCAGACTTCTCTGCCTTTATTTATCCAAGCTGCCTCGAGCCCTCCAACTTTCATTCCTGTGTATTTTACCCTTGTCTCTTCCAGTTTGTTGTCTCTCCCTATATACACGTTCCTTCATGGAAAAAAAATGTTTTTTATGTTCTCCTTCATTTATTATCCCATGCAGAAGCTTGTACAGATCTGTTTAAGGCACACGCACATGTACAGTTCTGGTGATTCATCCATAGACTAATTTTCCTTATCAAGTATGTTGTTACACAGAATGTACTGTATTGCTTGAAAAGGTTAAGTCTACCAGCTGTGCACAGTGTCTGTCAAGTATTGAAATTCACTCAACCTTTTGAAAGCATCCACTTGTAAACAGATTAATTATCTGTACACTTCAGGTTACTTGATCAAAACTTCCATATTGGGGGTTCTACCAAGAAACCTCTTGTCTATGTAATTCATGTTTACTGTAGTGCAGAATGCTACACAGCCTCAACTGTACTCTGTGTATGCAATGTGCTGCTTTTGTGCAATTTAAAAGCTTTTAGAGAAACCTTCTCTTCACAATTTGCTACTTGAATTTGGCATCTTGCCTTTGCCTGTACCTTTCCAACTCAAACGTGAAATAGGCTTGAAGCGCTGTGCTATTTTCAAGCAAGGAAAACACACAAAGGGCAGATGTACAGGGAAAGAATGTAATATTGTAAAAAGTCACAGTGACAGTGTTGGACACCAACACTCATAGTACAAATATAATCCATAGATGTTATGCAATCAGTGTGTGTGTAGTCTGTCTTTGTAAAAAAGATGGATGAATGATGCCAGTTGCTTTATGTACAAACAGCTCAACCATATGGTTAAAAGGGGTGCTGAAATATTTATGTGTTAGCATGAAATTAATAGGAGATGGTAGAGAATGGTTTGAAGAGGGCTGAAAAATGACCAGTTTTCTTACTTGCCATGGTGATTCTTAAACAAATGTAAAATACCCAGTATCCAAATAGAATTTGTAAACTGGGTGTGCAAGGGGTGTTCGCTCAAGGACAATATTCACATCTTCTTTGCAAGATTGTAGTTTTAAAAACTATACCTTATTTCTGAAAGCATGATGTTCTTATAACATGGCTATGTGATTACTGTACATATTTTATGGTGTCATCCATAAAATATGCAATGAAAATCCAGGGCCCTGGAACTCATAAACTTGACTGGCTGTTGCCAGGTGTCACAATCTGGTCTAATCTCTCAGCGGACCAGCTTTGAGCAGCAGGTCAGACTAGAGAACTCCGAGATCTTCTCCAACCTGACTTACTCTGTGATGTTTTGGAAATGAATCTAATTACTATTCTCATGTTAAAAAATAATTCTGTTATGTGTACATCCAAAATAAAATGGAGAAGGAAAAGAGTATTAGATGTTTTATGGTTTATTACTTGTCGTACTTATTTTGGGAGTCCATTAATCCTTCAGAATTGTACCAAAATAGTCCAACTGATACCTTCATTAGTAGATTGGAGGTTTTGATTTCTTAAAAGCTGCATGATCAGGTCTCATAAAACCCCCCCGAAGACATAGATGATGGGAATGTGAAGGTCATGTGGGTATAGGTATCTAGATTTTTTAGCAAGTATAGTATTTTAAATAAAGGACTCGAGTGATGTAATGTCTTTGGGTGGCTTGTTTTCCCCAGCTACTGGTTGGAAGTGGGCTCCTGTAATTGGCTGCTAGCATGGTCTCTTTTTTTTTTTTTCCTTGATGAGATATTTAGAAAACAGTCCAGAGAATTTTACATTCTGTCTTGACTGAAGTCTAGATATGGACTTAGTAATGAATCACTGATTGCTTGGCTTGTAATCTGCACTGAATTTGCATGCTTCTTATTTGAGAAATGTTTGTTTATCAGGTGTATGCTGAGCTCCTATTTTTCACTAGGAAGATCAATGTTGAATGCCAGACCTGGATACAGCAAAGGCCCCACAGCCTGTCAGGGGTGTGTTTGATCAGTGGGCAGAGCAGTACTCTCTATGTTTGATTATGTGACAGTCTAGTCCTGCAGTCTGGAAAGACCCCAGGTGTAATGCTGATCGTCTGGATGCTCTCTTTTAATTTTGGAAGCTTTTTCAGGCTGCCTTGTGACTGGAAGGTGTACAGTGCTGCTTGCTGAAGATCCATCTGATGCCTTTTTTTTTTGTTGAAGCTTGATACACCTTTGGCCATTGCAAGACAGCTCTGTGGCTGCCTTCTGCAGTATCTGTACCAAGTGGATCCGTCTCAAACTTTTAGGACATCTTTTCATTCCTCCAGACATCTTACAAGGTGTGGAGATGTTAGCAAGAAGGTGAGGGTCCAGGCCTGATTTAAAAATGTGCCTACAGTTCACAGGAAGAAAGAGAAGAGAGATTTTCAGCCTTACTTACCTAATTTTGTTTAATGAAGCAATTAACCAGTGTTGCATTTTTAAAGATGCATTCAATCAATTAGGTAGCTGCTGACTGAACTGGATACAATACATTTTTTCCTGACAGGTGCTTATTGAACAACCCTGGAGCTTTGAATTACTGTGACACTATTCGTATGTTACCAAAGTATTCAAAATCTCCCACGATGAGCAGCTGATGTGGCTTTAATGAATACCCACCAACGTAATGTAAAAATAAAATCTCCAGCAGAGGCATTTTTAGTCCAGCTAAATTTGATGTAATCCTTCCCCTTTGCCCCAAAGCAGCGTTTTAGAAGATCTCAATGACTTCCTCACATAAAAGATTTTTTTCCTCATAGCAAGGGATCCCTTTTTGATTGGAAAGTGATAAAATATTTTATTAATTGAAGGACCTGAGTGAATCACGTGACAGGATACATTTGTTAAGAGTTTGGGAAATGAAGGTACTGATTGTTCTTGGAGCTGCTCTCGGATGTTGTGTGGGCAGAAGCCGTCGGAACTTCCTTGGACAGCTGTCACAGTACTGGTCTTGCTGCTTCTGTCCCACTGAGTTACTAATGTGGTTAATTGCCACACAGTTATTTAGATGTTATGTTTTGGGCATGCAAAAGGTAGAGGATGATGCTAACAAATCCAACTTTGTAGAGTTATGGCCTAAAAACTTCCAAAAAAAGGGTTATTTCAACAGCACTCATGGGAGGTCATAGATTATGCACTCCAGTAAGGACTGGTCCCTTAATTGTGGCTGCCACTGACTTCAGTCCATAGTCTGATCCTGTAGGAAAAGCTCCTGATTAGAGCTTGGTAGTCTGTAACCAAAAGTACTGGTATAAGAATCTGTTACTTCTGGGGAGCAGTGCTGGATGTGTTTTCTGTAAAAGTCTGTCTTACTAGCAGAGAAGATTAAAGGTGAAACAAAGACTTGGGTAAGAGTGATAGATAATTATTTTTAATATCTGCCGAAAACTTAGACTGTGTATGTTTGTCAGGTTTTGAGGCTATTTCTCTAGGTATTTCCTAGAACTTGCTGAGGAAGGTTCTTCTGCTCAATCTTCTGCAAAACTGAGCAATGAGAGGTCACAGCACATAACTATGAACCCAATTTTATACACACCTTTTATGCACAGGCAGTCCTTAAGGGGAAATTTAACCAAAAAATTATCATTTCATTTGGACAGACAGTATACCTATATATAGAGGTTTCATGGTGTTGGGTGAAACCTGGTGTGTTCTGTAGCTGTGCAGCTGATAGGGAATTTGGCTTCTGGAAGCAATTGAACATGTGAACATGTATTTTATTATAAGCCAGTTTTGCAAGATCAGTTTTTTGACCTTTTTTTTTTTTTTTAAATTGTATCTTTGCTGTCTGTAAGAGGGATATCAGTTACTTAAAAGAACTAGTTGTTGTTCAGGTGCCCTAGTAATGTTCTGAAAAATCTGCATTTGTCAAGTAATCGTATTCTGAGGAAAGTAAAAGGACCTTTCCTCCTGACAGTTCTTTGGTGTGGGAAAGGTTAGTGTCTGTTTGCATCTTGGTTTGACCAATTTTCTGATCTGTTATGACAACTTTATACTCAAAGTGCTTGTAGAACATATTTCTTGAACCTTTTTTGGACCCAGGGCATTTAAATACATGGAGCAGAGTAGCTGGAGTAGAGGACATTAACAAATAGACTCAGGCAGCAGCTTGTAACTCTCTATGCTCCTGAGCAGATCCTTGCATGGACCTGCCTGGGTTGCACCATAGGTGCTGGTGGCCAAATGTGTTTTCCTTTGGCAGAGGTCCATATGGAAGCGTTGGGGGTTTCATCTGAGTAAGCAGTTGCACAGGTTTGAACTAGTCAGTGCCTAATACAAGTTGTCTTGCTGTGTAAATAGGAATAGAGACCTAACAAAATAATCCACATCAAACAGTCCTATTTTCTGTTCTTAAGTTTGGAAGACTTTGAGCTGGGAAACAGGTCACAGACCCTGTTTATAATGGGCATTGTTGCCTTGTCCCCGTTAGAACACCTTTGATTTCCAGTGTGTGTTGTTATAGATGGACTGTTTGTATCTCGGTTTTTCTGCTCATTTTACCCAGATTGCAGAATGCCAAAGATGGAAACTCCCTCTACATGGGAAAAAAAGTTAGACAGGTCAGCCTTGTCACTTCTATTCCTACTTAGGGCAGGTCAGAAAGTGAGTATGGTTAGGGAGGAGAGATGTGGCCATTTGTTTCTCAGGGTAATCAGTAATGTAGGGAGCTCCCATGGAGCTTCAGCTGATCTGGTAGTGCTCCTTCCCCTGATCATGAACTTGCTTTGGCTGCTGTGTTGACAATATCAAAACCAAGTCTTTTAAAATCAAAAGACTTGGGGTGAAAATGAAACTTTTCTTTCGTCTTTACAACTGTTTTTTGTCTTACTAACTCAACCACAGGGATGTATAGCCTTTTTCATCCCTTTTCCCTCTCTTATTAAATGACTCAGTGTTTTTGTGGTGTGCTTCTACTACCCAGTTGATCAGATATACAAGAGCAGCAGTTGTGAGGAAGCAAATCTGTTTTCTCTGTCATTAATTACTTTCTCTATGTATTAGTAAGAACTAGTGATGTTTCTGATGATGAACAAGTTAGCAGACCATATCCTCTGCAACTGCTGAACATGGCACACTCATCAGTGCCATTTGAAGGAATCCATAAGGTTTCTCTAGGGATAATGGTTATGATTACTTCCAACATCTAGTTTTATTGTTGTGCCTGCTGGAAACAAAATTATTTAGAGGAAACTGGCCTGTTTTATAGATGAAACTTCTTCCACGTTCTTCTTCTACGTTTAACTTTTGGTCTTTCTACTTTTGTTGGAATGAAATGAGCCTTCTTCAGTGAAATAATTTCAGCTGGAATGGCAAACTCACTAAAATGTATGGGGAAAATCCATGACAGTACATTTTAGGAGTGGTTTTTATAATTCTAAGTTGTCTTGTCTTAAACATGAAGACGGAGAGCCACCAGGTTGCTTATTTTATCTGTGGTGTCTGAACTTAATCACCTGAACATCACACTTGAAAGCAAAGTCTTTGTGAATAGATGATCTGGATTGGAAGGTGTCGGTTTGATCACTGTGACTCTGACTTTATGATGTAGATTTGTAAATTTCTAGGATAAAAATTTTGGTCTTTCTTAATGTTAAAATTCCCAATGAATCCAGTGAATTCAGGACACACTTTACATGGGTCAAATTAGTTTTCAGGTCCTCTAGCCTTGGTGGATGCTAATTATTTCTGTAGCTATTGACTTTGGTGCTGTGCTCTTCAGTGTTTTGTTCCTGGTTGTAACTATTGCAGACATTGGTATAACCTCTGAAGATCTTTGACACTTGTAATTTTAATTTACTGTGTAGCACATGTCAGGATGTGCTTGAAGTCAGATTGTCCCATACATTTTTCCAATCAGCATTTCAAACACAGGAATTTACCATAAGAATGTCTTTTTTTTCTTTCCTTCTTTTTTATTTATTTTCCATGTTTCCGCCTTTATTTATTTGTTTATTTTCTGTTTCTTTTTAAAGATCCAAGTACAAATCCAGCCTATTCAGAAGAAAGATTGGCTCATGAAGCTTTGCAATTAGAAAAGCGCTTGAGCTTGCTGTCACATACAAGTCGCCAAGGTAGTGGAGGTAAGAAGTACCTTTAATCAAATAAAAATACATTATGTTCCTTCCTGCCCAGGCTTTGAAAGTTATATGGCCTATGTTACAAGATGTGGAGCTTACAAGAAAAAATATAGAGAAATGGTCAAGACATTTGATTTGTTAACCTGCTTGTGAGGCAGTTCTTTAACAGCATTGACCACCCTTTGATGTTGATTGGAGGTTTTCAACTTAGCAGACTGAGTTTGAGATCAAACACTATTAACACAGGAAAACCATTTAGTATGCTGAATCCTATTGAATCTGTGCATATAACGCTTAAAAAGAACTGTCTGCATCAAGTCTCATATCTACTTAAGTACTTGAGTCAGTCCAGGTGAGATGGACTCACTTGTATGGTTCACACATCAGGCTTACAGCAGATTTTGCAGTAGGACGTAGGACTTCTATGCTTTCCTCTGCTATCTGTGCCTGCCTTTTCTGGAGTTGTTAATGTGTCAAATCAGAATTGGTGTCTAGCACTGGATTTGTATAAGGGCCTGTGCCCTGAACTGCCTTTTGAACTGTTTAATAGCTGAAGTTGGATCGTCAGAACATCTGCTTTGTTCTTGACTCTAAAGCCTACATGCTGAATAATGTCCCTGTGAAGATCCTCAGGAGCTTAATTATGTGCTTATATACATGTCCATGGCTGCTTTGGCCTAGACACTGATAGGTAATGTGGTTTGTGACTGAATTCCAGTGAGCCTTCTTGAGGTTTTTTCTTAATCAGCATGCAATTCCTAGACTTTACTGAATTGATAGAAAACAAATGACACTTGATAGATAAGCATGCCTATTTTTTTTTTTATTACCTCCCTCTGGTCAGAAATCATGGCCCAACTTCATATACAGTTTCTGCCTTTGTTTTCACATTGGTTTTATTAAGAAAAAAGAAAATAACGATGTGGACTCTGTGTGCTGCAAGAAGGTGTTTTTGTATCTGTTTGGTTTTTTATTTTTTGTTAGTGTGGTGTTTGTATTTCATCCTTGTGCCTTTTCATGGCAATGTTTAAATTTTTTTCTTCCATATTCTGTCTTTGGTAGCAGTAATTACCCGTTAAAATGCCTTTCTTGCAAATATCATTGAGGAAAAAAAATCTTGTAATAAATGCATAAACGAATCACAGAAAATTTTACATATAAATACAAAAACATTTTTATAACAGTATTATTCTCATTTTTATTTGTACAGTGATGTATGGCTGTATTTTAGTACAGTAACCCAATTAACTGTATGACAGTAAATTATGTTTGAAAAGGGGAGAACTTGGTGCATAAACTCTAAAAATTTAGCCTTGGATGCATTGTGTTCCATAGTGTGATAGGGTTATGTCAAGGTAACATACCATTGCATTTTATTTTTGCCCTGGGGCTATGAGTTATTGCAGGAATTCTGGCTTTCTGACAGCAGTTCCACTTACAAAAAGCAGATGGAATCCGAGGGCCCTTCCTGTTTGTACATACTTGCCATGCTTCAGTCTGTTGATTGTATTTGAAACATAGGTTGATGTGTTTTCTTTTCTAGGAGATGATAGGAGCCTTTCGAGCTCGTCTTCGGATACCAGCCACTCGGATGTCAGTGTCGGGAGCAGGCTGACAGTGTGGCCTGAGCAGTCGTCAGCCAGCACCTCTCAGGAGAGCCATGGACTGGCAGCTGCAAAGGGCATTCACCTGGGAGAAGAAAAGACCCTTCCAGAAGGGGCACGTGGCACCACTAAACCCCCTCCGAAGCCCCTCCGATCCAGACAGCTGCAGGAAATAGGCCGTCAGAGTTCTTCTGACAGTGGAATAGCTACTGGTAGTCACTCTTCTTACTCTGGGAGCTTCTCTTCCTATGCAGGGAGCTTGGACATTTGCCATGGTGATGAGTTTGGATCGCTGCTAAGCTTGCCATTGAACTTTCCTTCAGATCAGAGTCTATGTACTTGTCCTCACAGTGAGTCCCAGAGAGGTGTGGGATCAGAGTATCAGGTTCCCAGCTCTCTCAGACACGTTTATGATATACCCAGGAGTGTGTTACAGGCAGCTTCCAAAGAAGGGCAGCTGAAGAGTGCAGATTCCACGCCACCCAAGGACCAGGCCCTGCCAGCTCAAGGTTCCAGTGACCCAAAACTGCTACTACCATACTTGGAAGCACGGAGGGGGCCTGAGCACAGCCAGCACAGAGGGAGGCCTTCATCCTTACTCACAGAAAGCAGCAAGGACTCAAGTGATGAAACATATGTGGATTTTGTTTCAAGGTGGTCAGACACAAAACCACAAGGACAGGTGTCAGACTCCAAAAGTAGTGAGCTGTCACCACCTGGTGGGGCCTCAGCTGACCCCTGTGACACATGTAGACCCCACCTTGGGATGACAAGAGCTCTTTTTTCATCTTGTCCAATCTGTGGTGGACTAAAGGTAAATACCTAACACTGAGCAGATGCCTTAGTTAATACAGCATGATAAATTTAAAGTTTCTTAAGTTGTAGGTCATAAGTAATATTGTTTCCTTTATACTTTGAACAGGTAATAACTTTTTGGGTTATTTATGCTCAAATGGAGATGCTTAGCACATGGTTTCCTCAAAATCTGTGCCTAGTCAAGGAAACATTGAACAATACAGACCACAATCATTACTTTTAAATTGGCCAGTTTTGGCTTTGGGCACATGTAAGTGGAAGAGAGGTTTTGCAGGCACTGAATTTGCATGCAAGCAGGCATGGAAGACACTGACCTGTCTTGCTGCTGCTATTTACAAAGAAAGAAGGGAGGTCAAATAGTATGTGCTGCTCTTAGGGTGATCAGAGTGCATATTTGCTTTTTATTGATGTTTTTCTTTTCTTTGTCACTATAGTTTGAGCATGCCTTGCACAAGGAGCCAGGTTACACCAGTTTTTCACTGGGGAAGTACGAGATAGTCAAGTCAGCATGGCAATCCAGTAATGTGACTGGCCAGTGACAGGTACTGTAGAGCAGGTACACAAAAACTCATTGGCAGTCTACAAACAGGACAGTTTATTTGCAGGGAAATTTATTTTTGATCACTAGTCACATAAAGACTTAATACCTAAACTGTGGAGGTTCGCTTGCCTTTCCAAACATATTTGCCAGTATCTGTTAACTAAGACTTTGATATTCTTAAAAATTGTTTTTGGACTTGCTACATTCTTGTCTTTTTATGGCAGTAAGCGTTATACATTAATTATACATTGCATGAAAATGTATCTGTTTTTATCCCTGCTGGAGAAGATTTTTTTTTTTTTGTGGATGTGTTTGCTAAACTAGAAGAAGGTAAAGCTGCTTGTATTAGTGAGCTGTTGAAAGGTTGGGAAGGTTAGAGGGAGTGCTTAATTTAGGGAATGTGTGAAGCAAAGATTCAGCAAGAGAGACTTCTGCATGAGGAATTAAACACTGCCATTGAAGTGTGTGCATTTAATTAAATGTGAGATTACATAAACCACTGCTATGAAAAGGTTTTGAATGCATAGTAGGTGATGAAAGAAAAATTAAAAGGTTATAAGTTTGAGGGACTGTTTTCTTCTCATGAGGTGTTTCATGCATTTGCATCAAGTGCCTTCACATGTTTGCAAACTAGAAAGCTCTGTATGCCTGGGCCCCTTGCACAGCCACGTCACAGCACCTTGGGTGTTACTTTGTCAGGTACCTGCAGCACTTGGCAGGTAAGGAGGCACTTGTGGGACAGGCTGTCTAAGCTGGAGAAGATTCTGGTCAGTAGTGATCTGGCTACACTGGTCAGTGATCGTCCAAGGCCATCCTTGCCAGCCACCTGCACCACAGGCCCTCACTAAGCCCTCTAGCCCAGTTCTGAAAGCGTGGCTGGAGGCAGGGCAGGCAGTGGGGTGCAGAGCAGTGTATCTGCTGTTGGCTTCCTGTGGCTGCTGCCTGTAGTTAGGGAGAATTTGGGAAAAATGACCAAGACTGATTTCTGGAAGGGCTCTGCTTTGGGATCAGAAAGCTCAAAGGTGGCTTTGTTGTAGGCAGCGAGGGAAGAAGTAACTCAGGTACAATTAGCTCATGTGGTCTAAATGTTTCTGAGTGATCCGAATTGTTGGTTTAGATGTGTATTTATCAGATCTTACCGATCTGTGGAAGGTGGGAAGCTGGAAGTGAGTATTCCATTGGATATCTTCAAAACCATTAAAAGCTGAATTATGTCATTACAACTGCCTGTTGACCCAAATGGCATAAATACCCACATTTTTTATTGCAAAGTGCTGTCAAGTTTCATGGTGTTTCTAGCTGCCCTAATTATATAAGTTGGAAAGAATTCCACATATTGTCTATAATTAAACAAATTTAGTGATATACACTGGTGCAACCTTCTTACTAACTTTTGTTTTAGCATGAGATATGCACATCTGCTTTTTTTTTTTTAAACCCATTTATAAGCAGTCACGAAAGAAGTCTCATTAAATGGAATGATTCATGGATTTGTGTTTACTTTTGAAAGGAAAAATAACCCTTTGATGCACTCTCTTGAACTGTCGAGATGAGTTGTTTTAGCAGTATTTAATGGACGCTGTCTTTGGCATTTCTCCTGATGAGTACAGTGAAAGCACAAATCCATAGACTGTAACTAAAAAATAATTATTACTCCTTGTATTTGAACAGGATATATTTAAGTTAGGGTCAGGAGGAGTTGATTTATGGATTGATGAAAACACCAGGTTTTCATGTTTATTCAAATTCATGTTCAAAAGGCTTTAATGTGCCAGTGTTTGGAGTTCCTTTGCAATTTTGAGTTAAGCTGTTAATTAAATTGTGTTAATGGCTTTTAAATGCCTACTATTTAAAGTGACCCACGTAGAGGAAAGTCTGTAGCAGTGATTAAGGTTAGGAGCATTTGTTTTCTGCCCTGTATGTAAACTTTGGCAAATGGAGGTTAGGTTTGGGCATGCTGCGTGTGCATGTTGGAGTTCAGCATGTGAAGAGTTGGAGAGAGGTTGCAGGATGAAGACATGTAGAGGGCATGGTGGGGATCCTGACTGGGATTGACCTGTTAAGAACCACCCACTCCACTAATGACAAGGACGATGATAAAAACAGGGAGAACAGACCCTGGGAACGTGTCGAGGCTCAAACAGAAAATAGGACAAGGAAGCCTTTCTGTCACTCTGCATGAAGAATAGAACCAGCATGAAAAGAGTTACTAAATATTGCTTCTATTTTTTGTATATTGTATTTCATATTAGACATTGGGGGCTAAGAAGCAGGCATGCAGGATGATTTTGCTTGCTGTTGTACGTAATTATGCTGTGCTCAAGATGTCGTTTACAGACTTCCCAAGGTGTGCCTTTGCTATGTAATTTGACCTAGTTGATTTCAGTGCTGTAGATGATTGCAGAGATGAATTCATTGTCTATTGTAAGTATAATTTAAGCTCAGAGTTGATTGTTACAATTTCTGAGTAAGCTGTAGAGATTTATTATTAGACTTTACTTATTACGTTTTTAACTACTTAACTAATACTAATTTGATGAATAGAATTTCATTGTATGCTTGTTGCTCTGTAACTTCCTTTGATGCTGTAGTTTGAGAAATGTGAACCTTTTTTATAGGGTGTTCCTTTTTTTTTACACCACCATTGTTTGTAAATTTTCTTAGAAGTCTGAAAAATAAAATTATTTTCCAACTGTTTTTGTCCTTTTCCATCTGAAAAGTACTGGGTTTAGTTCTGCTTTGCTTTTTGTCCCCTGACCTTCTTCTTGCAAGTTGAATTAATATGGAATGTTTATGGCTGTCTCTTCTTGCTACTTAGTGTTATACTCAAATCACTGTTGACAGCTCCAAATGTGCCTATTAGTAGGAATTACATTTATATATGTCTAGCTCACACTAAACTCATATTTATGTCAGTGGGAGTTCTTATTTATGTAGAAATATAGTCATGAGTACTGCTTTGGTAGTTAACTTGCCATGATAGAGGGGAAAAGTTGTCAGTTTGTGTGTGGCTGTTGTCATCAATCTCTATTGGTATTCAGCCACCTACTTAAGTCGATGATTTTAAAATACCAAAGCCTCCTTGGGGACAATATGGTCCCAAATTAGGAGCTGGTCTACCCAAACCCAGTGTGAGGTACTTGTATAGCTCCTTCTACCACAGTGACTCTGTGCCTCAAACTTTGAATCTCCCAGAATATCTGTAGTAAGTGGAAATACAGAAGTGTAGTGGTTATGATGGATAAAAGAGTTTAGGGATCAGTGGGATCCACAGCACTGAGGGGCTGAGAACCCTTCCCTACACAATATAGGGAGAACTGGCACCTGCCTTGAGGGCACATGGATCTCAGTTTAGGTGGGGAGTTGGTTTGGCTAGGTGATAGGATATTTAACTCTTTTATTCTGTGCCTTTGAAACAGCTTTATTTTGCATTACAACTCCACAGAAAGGCATGCCTGTACTGGGATCCTTGAGCAGGCTTTTTACTACTGTATTGAATCATGCAGCACCACATCCCCCTTTCAGAGCTGGTTAATCACCTGCAGCCTTGGATGAGTGCAGAGTCTCTGTGTTCTAGAGAACCTGTGAATATCTGTGCGTCCCTTGTGCATTGCAGACCAGGGAGAGACTAAGCCTGGGGAAAAGCACAGCTGATGTGTCTTGAGGCAGAGAAGGGGCTTGAACTCTAAAGAACAACCTGCACTGAGGTCTCTTTTGCTGTCTTACCTGGACTAGTTTTACTGGGGTCATGAGCAGCCTGTAGCTGGGTTGGAAATATAGCCTTGGTCTTCCAAATCCCATACAAAACTCTTAACCCTGGAGTTAGCTGGTGTGTCTCCTTGCATTGTAGATGCTGCTTTTGAAAGTGGTGAAAGAGAAGGCCTGTAAGGTGTTAACTTGTGTGGTTATTCGAGAAATGGCAGCTGCATGACTACATGGCCATATCTGTGTAACTGAGAATGCTTTAATTTTTTTTTGGCTTTTAATTAAGTACTTTTCTAATGTAGTACTAAAACAGATACTAAAGAAACCACAATGTACTGTTAACTACAACCTTAATTTAGCTTATTTTTTTCTGTTGGGAGTCATTACCTCTTTCCCCAGGAGACTGAAAACCTTATGTGTTTATCTTGTTCTGTGTTTATTTCCATGCTTTCTCTGAGAGCATAGGAACATGATTATTTGTAATTGCACATCTTCTACATCTCTTTTCAAAGATTTTTTTTACAGTATTGATGTGTGGTGCTGTAACATTTTATGCTTCCTCCCACCTTTAAAAAAGCTACAAGCTGTCTAAATTCTCAGCTGAGAAGGATGCATTTGTCATCTTCTGCAGCATTGTTGCTGCTTGAATTTCTGCTCTGATCTCGGAGCTCTGGGCAGTTGGGCACTGTCAGAACTGTAACAGGAGCAGTTTGCCCTTCAGAGGAACCTGGAAGTCAGTTGTCATTATTGACCTGAATGATGTGTTTTCGAAGTTCCTGTATCTGGGTCTTGCTGACTTTTTGCATGAATTAGAAAAATTGCTTTTGTGCTCTTTTCTTTCAAGATTTAATTCTAGTTGTTTTTCTGTGAGTCCTGACTGTGATACATGAACCAGCAGTGACGTGCATCTTCCATCACATGTGTCACCACTAAATGAGGTGTCTGCACTGGACAATGATTTGGCCATCTGGCATTTTACTTGCGTTATCATTGTTGTAAAATGCTCTGAAGGCTCTGAAATTTTTATGACAAAGTAGTGTTATTCTTCAGACTTTTCAGAGATTCAAAAGCTTCTTAAGGCCCACTGATTTTCCCACAGCATCTTTCTGAAATAGAAGAAACCTATGATCATTGCTACTCTTTACAGTGAAATGCAGTCATTTCTGGAGCTGGTTATGCTGACAAAAACACCCAGTGCTGTGTACATCAAAGATGTTCTTCAGCTGAAGCTGACAGAGAAAAGTGGCATAAAACAGGTGGATGTAGTATCAGGCTTTAGAGCTAGATTTGTTTGGTTTTCCTCTTTGTAGTTTTGGCCAGGAGCCCAAGTCTATTGTAGAGATAATCTCCATCCTCCTGATCTCATCTCCCATCCAGGTCTCCTTATGCACTGTATAGAGATATTGCTTATCATCAGCTTGCAGGGAAGGAAGACTTTTTTCTCTTCCCAGTTCACTGGTTAGTTTGTACAGAATTATAATGCTTCTTGGCAACAGGCTGCCCTCCCAAGTGATCAAGAAGAGACCCAGCTTCCTTTTCCATTGCTGTTGCTGGTAAGGGCTCATATAAATGACCTGGGTCTTCTGAAGGTTTGCATGGAGGAGGTCACTTAATGGGTAAGAATCTGGATTTGAGAGGTCACAGTAACACACGAGACAAGCCAACCCCACCAGAGCAGTGCAGATCTGACTTGCTTTCGGCCCTGTAGGAGGCTACCTTATCTTTTATTTAAGGTACTCTCCATCTATCATGAAAGAATCCTCACTGCTTTTGTGCAAAAAATAAAGGTTTTAATCGAAATTCAGAATAATAAAGAGTTGGCAGTTCTCAGGATCTGGCACTAAGGTGAACAGCCAGCCTGTGGTTTGTAATGGGAAAAGAAGTGCCTGCCACAGAAGCACTGGTAAGTGAAAGGATAACAATGTCGAGAGAACAGAGCATCTTTCCTTACTTGAGGGAATGCAGGCAACGTAACTCAGCAGAATTAATTCTTCTGTACCAAACTCAAGTGTTGCTGGGTTGCTTTTCTGTCAGAGAGCCACACAGATATTGATAAACCATGGTATTGACCTTCTATCCCCATCACAATGAACAAATGGGAAAATTGGCTTCCTCCCCTAAATACAATCAAGCTGGCTAATAGCTTTTATTATTACTGATACCGATGGCTACTTCTTCCTCTCTTGGGAGCAGTAGCTTTTCTGAAGAGAGAGAAAGAAATGCTTTGAAAGAGGAGTCATCTGAAATAAAAGCTGGAAAAAATTATTCCCTTTGGAATGTACGGTTTGTGGGGTTTCTGGTTTTGATCCAGCTGTTAAGGAGACTCTTCAGATTGCTTGGAATGCGGCCAAAATGAGAAAATGGAAGGCTTTTTTTTTCCCTTTCTGTCTCCCCCCCCCCCAACAAAACCCCTTTC